>JARQOC010000001.1:182697924-182753662 GCA_033576535.1 Allobates femoralis
CTTTGTAGCCTTGAGATTGCTCAAGCTTCCTCACAATTTGGTTTCTCAAGTCCTCCGATAGTCCTTTGGTCTTCTTTCTTTTCTCCATGCTCAATGTGGTACACACAAGGACACAGGACAGAGGTTGAGTCAACTTTAATCCATGTCAACTGGCTGCAAGTGTGATTTAGTTATTGCCAACACCTGTTAGGTGCCACAGGTAAGTTACAGGTGCTGTTAATTACACAAATTAGAGAAGCATCACATGATTTTTCTAAGGGTGCCAATACTTTTGTCCACCCCTTTTTTATGTTTGGTGTGGAATTAGATCCAATTTGGCTTTAGGACAATTATTTTTGTGTTTTTTCATTGAAGACAAATTAAATGAAGATAATAATACCAAAAAATTTGTGATTGCAATCATTTTCAGGAAGAAACTGAGTATTATCTGACAGAATTGTCAATACTTTTGGCCATGACTGTAGGACTTTGCAATCTGGCCAATCAGGTGGCTGCTAGCGATCACGTGGTTGTGACGTGTCGCCATCTGATTGGCCAGATCGCTACTGGCCATCTGATTGGCTGGAAGTCACAGGTCCTTGTCGCAGGTCTTCTGGGACGGTCCCGGTGCAGGCGTCGGACAGGTGAGTATGTCATTTTATTATTTTTAACAACTTTTATTCACTTTTAGGCAGGGCTGTGGAGTCGGAGTCGTGGAGTCGGAGTTAGTTTTGGTTGGAGTCGGTAGAAATGTACCAACTCCAACTCCAGCTTTAAAAATGTTTTATTAATATTTCATAATTGAACTTTCATATGAATTTTATAAATGTTACTCAAATATATATGTTCTAGCAAACTATGAACAACAGTGATAAGCAGTTCTGCTGGAGATAGAGACATTTCTTACTTCTTGTGCGTCACTGTTCTCCACTGCCCTTCTAATCTTATACTTGGTTAACCTCATGCTGCCCCAACCCCCCTACTTACAATGTATGAAACTGAAAGTGAAAATGTGTTGCAAATTCTTAGTAGTAAAGCTCCTCCTCGTCTAGACTAAATCATACTAGGTGTTCATCTCCCAAGCATCTCACACAGCTGCCTGCTACTCAGAAGAGGAAGACTGTAAGAAGTAATGTCCTTTCAACAAACTTTGCATAAGTTAACTGTGAGTACATGAGGAATAATAACAGTATTACTGACCACTATATGAGTTGTACAAAATTATTGCCAGGTCGTACAATTGTTTTTAGGAAAAACAATTGTCATTTGGATTGTGAATGCAGAATTAAAAACCTGAGAATGTCAAAGAGGCATCACATTAAATCAGCTGTATTTGAACATTTCACCATCACTCAAGATGGAAAACATTATGTCTGTCAGTGTATGACAAAT
Source organism: Allobates femoralis (assembly GCA_033576535.1). NCBI lineage: Eukaryota > Metazoa > Chordata > Amphibia > Anura > Aromobatidae > Allobates > Allobates femoralis. Next base: position 182,699,296 of record JARQOC010000001.1, read on the forward strand.
GATCCAGACGAAAACAGATGCTGTCAAGCCAAGATCAGTGCATATTCAGGCAAAGATAAAAATGCTCCTACCAGAGCTTCTAATCTAAAGAGACATTTACAGCGCTTTCATCCAGAAGTACTGAAAGCAGTGGAAGAGAAAGACTGCATCCAAACCAAGGAACCAGTGCCCAGCTCTTCCAACCAAACAAAGGAGCAGAGAAATTTGCAGCCATCAATTGCAAGATATTTTGTCAGTGACAAAGTTACTGTGACAATGACAGTAGATACATTTAAAAATGTATTGTTGTAAAGGATAGTGTGCCTATTTCATTATTTTCACGACCAGATTTTATGTGTCTGAATGGGGAAATGGCCCGCAAGCTTGGTGTTTCTCTGGAGAGAGAGAGTATTAGAAAATTAGTAATCGAAGAAGCTTTTAAACAAAAGGAAGAACTTAAAAAAACTCTCAAGGGACGCTTTGTGTTTCTTAAAATGGATGCCTGCACACGTCACAGAGTGAACTATTTTGCCATCAATGCCCGATTTGTTTGTGACAAAAATGAAATAGTTACCAAGAGATTGGCAGTAAAAGACACCAAAGCTCATCACACCAGTGAGTTTCTCCAGGTCTTGGTGGAAAAGGTTCTGCAAGACTATGAACTTAAAAAAGAGCAAGTTCTTTCTGTCGTAACTGACAATTGCTTCAAATATGATAAGTACTATTAAGCTAATGAATGAGTGTAATGATGGTGACCAGCAGCTAGAAGAACATTCTGGGTCCACAGACACAGAAATGTTTGAAATAGAGGAACACAGTATTGTAACTGAGGAGCAAACTGAAGTTGCTTCAGATGATCAGCAACATGATAGTTTAAATGATCTTGTTGAAACTGTGTCAATACGTTCTTTCATTCATCACATGCGCTGTGTTGTGCATACGCTACAGCTGGCTATAAGAGACAGTCTGCAAGAAGGACATGCTGCTGCACTGATTGGAAAGGTGAGAAAATTGGCTACTGTTGCCAGAACCCCTAAAGTTGACTCAATTTTGAAGAGACGTGCTGGAAAAGGGGCAATTATTGATCAAGCCACACGATGGGGCAGTACTTACTTAATGATTCAGCGCTTGGTTGAACTGAAAACCTTACTTGTAGACATGGCTAACCCTCAACTGATGCTAAATGAAAGTCAGTGGAATCAGGTGACTGAGCTGGAAAAATTGCTAGAGCACCCATTTACAGTGACTAAACAATTACAAGCAGAGGACTTAACTCCAGGTATTTTCTTAAAGGAGTGGAAGAACCTGATGTTTCGCCTGTCCCAAAGAAGAGGGTTAATTGCAAGTGGCATTGCTACATCAATGAAACGGAGAGAGGAGCTACTATTACAAAATAACATTCTTTTGGCAGCTGTTTATGTAGACCCAATGCATCGGATTCTTCTAGATGATCAACAGCTAAGTAAAGGAAAAGAAGCTCTGTTTGAAATAGCAGTAAGGATGAAAGGGTTGCAGAACAGTCAGGAGGAACAAGAAAAATTTGGTCGTCCTGCCACATCTTCATCCTCATCATCAACTGCTGAAAAATTTAATTTCGAAAAGTCTTTGGATCACAAGGACCGTGCAAAGCGTTCCCGCATAGAAGAGTCATCCCCATCAAAGAACACAGCCAGTACATTTCAGCAGAATTTTTCATGTGCACTAAAAGAAATTGAGAAATTTGACCGTTCATCAAAAATAACAGTGCAACAAGCGATTCCTCTGTATCCTGACATTGTCAGAGATGTTGCCCGAGTGGTTACTGCTTTGCCACCAACCCAAGTTAGTGTAGAGAGGTTGTTCTCTGCTCTCTTTTTCTGAGGACAAATTTATAGATTTCTTCTTATTAACTGCATAACAGTGTTTATTGCATATTTACTTACAGTTTGGAAAAGTTTATAAAAGTTATTTGCTATATTCTAATTGTATTCTAATAAATATAGTTTTTGCTCTAAGTGGTGTGATTACTTATATGATGGTGAGAAACTGAATAAGCACGATGGTAATATTTTACAACAGTAAATTTATTGTTACGAAGTGGCCATTTATGAAGGAGTCGGAGCCGGAGTCGGAACCTGATAAAATCCAGGAGTCGGAGTCGCAACTGTGGCTTACCGACTCCACAGCCCTGCTTATAGGGTACTTTCGCAGTGTATCTATAGATACACTGTGAAAGTATTCGGGCTCGCTAAACTTACAATGAGTACCGGGACCTACTCGTTGTGAGTATAGCGAATCCGAATAGTGAGGTACTCGCTCATCCCTACCCAGGATACCAGTAAAGCTTCGCATTTAACGTGAAGTAGATAAAGTTATAGTTGAAAATGAAAATACACAAGGGGAATGTGGTTAACAGATTTAAAAGACAGCCATTTGTTTAACGTAATCCCTTAAAATTATAGCTTTCTATCTCACCACAGAGATTTAAAATCATGTATTTATATGAAAAAGCAAAAGCTGATTTCCATAAAACAGCGGTCACGATTTTAAACTATCAAGAAAATAGCTGTTATAGCGTGCCAATACGGTATTCATGGACTGCTCTCACTGCATGCAGTAATAGCTGGCACTTTTCCTTAATGATTTATGCAAAGTACAGCAAAAAGCAAGAAAAATATGTTTCTGATTATGGAAGATTTACTTTATGCCAAAGATAAGTGTTATTTTTCCCATTTTGACATACTGCTCTATCTGGATACAGTTTATGTCAGTATATACCTGTATTATCTTTTCATAGTGAAATGATATGATTTTCTCAGTAACGGAACGGCTAAAAAAATATTTACTATTAAGCAGACAGAAGACTTGACAAGAAATCAAATGCTAAACAGCTCATAGGAAAGCAAGTTGTGCAATATTTAGTTTAAAAACCACAGAGCAGCAAGAAAGTCCAGGGGTTTTACAACCTTAAAGTGTTCTCATTTTTATTTAATAAATTAATAGTACGCATGAAAGTAAGCAATTTTGTAATATGTCTAATCAAATTTGCTTCTTTCTCTGCCAGAATTGATCAGTCATTGTCAAAATTCTCAATTCTGAGGTAAAATCTGTATTCAGTGAACTTTCCCATTACTGATTTAGGAGATGTGTTACACTTGCAGGGGACAAGCATCTGAGAGTGGACCCACTGCACTACAGGGGGAACCCGGGCTTACCCTGATATGGGAGGGACTTGACTAAGCACCTACCGGGAGACTCCAAGTGCCACCTCCAGCGTAGTGTCCGGGGACTGTGACAGCTGAACACAGCTGGGCGACAGCAGGACAGGTGAGCAGACTTCAACTGGACGGGAACTAGAATCTGACAAGGCTTGCATAGGAACACAAACAGGACTGAAATGAGTACATGGGTCCAGGCAGGTTCAGACACAGAACATCATAGATAGGACATCAGGGTGAGGAAGTCAGGCAGAGGTCATCTCGGATTGGTGTAGGTAGAAGTCATCAAGCATGGACATCAGTCAGACGTAATTTGGCACTGACATATAGAAGTCATCAGACATGGACATCAGGCAGAGGTCATCTGATGCTGGCATAGGTGCAAGAATACACGCAGGGCAGGTGCAAGTACACAGACTTCAGATGCAGGACAGAGGTCGGTAGGTGCAGGACTTCAGGTGCAGGACACAAGATGGTACCAGGACAGGACACAGGCAGAACAGGTCCAGAAACATAGACAGGACATACACAGGAATTAAGGCTGGATGGATACAAGGATATCAACAGACACAGAACTGGTTGCAGGAAGGACCGGTGCTGGATATAGACTAACCAGAGCAATAGGCTGGACCAACACACTGGGCTAGGTTTGAAACCTAATGAGTTGAAACCTAATGATTTGCTCGGGCCATGCAGAACAGTGAAGGGGAACTTTAAATAACTGGTGCATCCCAGCAATAGGCTGGGGACACCAATTCAAGGTGCACGCCTCACTCCTTTAAGAGAGGTGAATTTGCGCACGCATGCAACTGACCAACCCCAGGGCCTTGGGGTACCCGGTTCCGAGCGTTGATTTGCTGAGGGATTCACGGGCAGCCGCTAAAAAGGTGGGTTTTAAAAATAAAAAAAGTTTGTGACGCCGCCCACGGTACCTGGTAATGATACTGGCGCTGCTGCAGACGTTCGGGGATAATGTTGAAGCAGCTAGTTGGTAACGCTCCTTATAGGTGGAGCGGTATCCCCGGGGTAGTAATGGAAAATTGGACAACTCACACAGGGAGGCGGCTCGTCAGGTGGAGCGGCAGGCTGACAGTCTCTGTGAGCAGGAGTATGGCTCCTCTGGTGCAGGCTAATAAACAGTCTTAAGCCCCCGTCACACCTAACGAGATCATTAGCGAGATCGTTGTAACATCACAGGTTTTGTGACGTAACAGCGATCTCACTAATGATCTCGCTATGTGTGACACTTAGCAGCGATCAGGCCCCTGCTGTGAGATCGCTGATCGTTACAAACTGCTCTGGGTCATTTTTTCATCGTTACGCTCCCATTGGGAACGCTGCATCGCTGTGTTTGAAAGGGACAACGATCTTAATACTACGCATGAGAGTGACAATTCCCAATGACCTCTGTATCATTCTGGATTGTTGCTGAAGTCTCTAGTGAGATCTGACTTTTTGACATGTCACCAGCGACCCCAAAGTGACGTACCAGCGATCCCTGCCAGGTCATATCGTTGTCGGGATCGCTGGTGCGTCGTTGTGTGTAACGGGAGAATTCGTCTGTAAACTGGGTTTTACTGGTGACTTTGGCAGCAATTGTTTCTTTACACAGTCTACGGGTATTGTTAGCCGGGGTAGTCACCAGGGAATTAGGACGTTTCACTGGGAATCCTCTGTGATGTGCCTGCTTTTCCTCTCATTAGTCCTTACTGTGCTCTCATCTTTCCCTCCTTGCACTCCCGCGCACAGAGCCCACCGCCGGTCCCCACAGATCCTTACAGAGTCTAAGGCCCTTGGAACCTTCGATGTGGAGTATATCGCCTCTGGGCCTCCTCCTGGAGTCTATCGCTCTCTGGGCCTCCTTGACCCTATACGGAGACCTTAGGGGAATTATGCCAGGGTTGCCACGACCTCTAAAGAAGTGTGTGCCGTCCGGTTCTGCAGCTCGGAGATGACGCCCACACTGCCTTGGAGCCGGTTCTCCGGTTTGGACTGGATCCCTTCGTCTGGGAGACGTACACAGATTCGGGTGCACCTCAACACCCTAGGATCCCCTACGGTTCCCAGACCACCTCCTGAGGTGCCCTCCACTGCGCTTCTCGCAGGGTTCTCCTCCAACGTCCTTCTCTCACTAACTTTCCCACTCTCTACTGTACCACCTAAGCTCCTCCCACTGGGACCGGTTTCCTAATAATAGATTAACCTATTGGTCCCCTGACCTAAAGTGTGTGGATGCGTGTGGTGATGGTCCCTTATTAACATTCCAGTCCTCTGGTCACAAGGATACTACACACTCTGGTCTGGGTGCAGTACCCCTACGTGGCATCCCAACCAGTGGGGTGCCACATTCCCCCTTGGTTAAGCTCACTCATCCCCGAGTGACCCGACCCGTACCCGGCACAGAGTTTTTAATTTTTATATGCGTGGTAAGCAAACAATAAAATAACATTTTTATTTACACAAAATATTACGCATTATTTTTCATCCATTACGGGAGGCACTTTTCTTACAACGTTACCGGGTCAACTGGACCCAAACCATTTTACACTGGTCAACGGGGCAGGGTTCAAACACAGATTCGGTGGTCATTGTCCTGCACTAGTTCAATAGTGTCCTTTTCGACCACCCAGACTGCTTAAAGACACATTTACATTATACTGAGTCCTTGGGCTTAACGGGAGATAGTGCAACAAGTCTCAATAGCATAAGGATAAGTTGCATCACACAAAAAGGTAGTATCACACTTGAAACTATTTACATAGCTGGGTTTAGGGTCTCAGTCTTTACTTTTGTACACACGCAGGGCGTACCAGCCCTTGGGTCCAACATGACGCTCATAGTCCACACGGTCGTGGTAGTAGAGATCCCTATTCGGATGACCCTTGGAGAGGTAAGCCTCTACGTCACGTCGGCTCACAAACACCTCCTCCCGTAGGGCCGGTTCCCGGATGAGCCCTCATCTATTGTCCAGGTTAAACGCTGTTACTATACCTGATTTCCTTTCCTCAGGTGGTCTCAGCGGCAACCCTCGGGCTCAGGATCTCTCCAACAAGTTCTCCTGTTCCCGGGCCCACCATTCCTCATGGCGGCACTGTTGTACCGCCAGGTTGGCCCAATACTGCTGCTCCACCAGCTTCGGTTGTTCCCGAACTGGGATGGGGGCACTCTCCTGCACCCTGGTGATGGCAGCGACACCGACTCTCCCGACCTGCCGGTGCTGATGACTGTCCGACCAGAAGAAACGGGGCCCGGATACCCCGACTTCCTCGTCACTGCCGTCCTGGTTGTCCTCCCTGGGTCCCTCCTCCTTGGAGTCCGGCTGGCTGGATGGCTCCTCAAGGACTGCCTCCCCGACCACATTGGATTCTCCTACGGGCACCTCCAGGACATCAGGCTCGGCTGGCTCCTCCGGGTCCTCGTCATCGGCTAATGGCTCGAGATCGTCTGGCACCGTGCGGGGCCTAGATGCCCCGACTTCATCGTCGCCAATGCGTCCCAGGTTCTCCCCCGGGAGAACTGGTTGCGGGTCTATTCTTGGGATCTCCTCAGCGGGTTCAGGCTCACCCGGGGTCGGGGCTCTTGCCTGCGCCTCTGGTTCTGGCCTGCTAGCTCCCCTCTGCTCCGCCAGCTGGGAAAACTCGGAACAGGTACCAGCACACCACCACCTTCAGTCCAGTCCAGTGTTTCATTCAACTGGACCCTCAAGTCCCGAAACATGGGACCTTCGGGGATGATGTTAAAGCAGCTAGTTGGTAACGATCCCCGTAGGTGGAGCGGGATCCCTAGGGCAGTAATGGAAAAATGAAGAACTCACACAGGGTGGTGGCTCGTCAAGTGGAGCAGCAGGCTGACAGTCTCTGTGGGGATGGCTCCTCTGGCGCAGGCTAATAAACACACCACACAGTCTTAGTCTCTGAACCAGGTTTTACTGACTTTGGCAGCAAACAGTTGCACAGTCCATGTGTATTGCTGGTCGGGGTAATCATCAGGGGATTAGGACAATTCACTGGGGACCCTCTATGATGTGCCTGCTTTTCCTCTCATCAGTCCTTACTGTGCTCTCCTCTTTCCCTCCTTGCGCTCCCGCGCACAGAGCCCACTGCCGGTCCCCACGGATCCTTGCAGAGTCTAACGCCCTCGGAGCCTCTGATGGGGAGTCTGTCACCTCTAGGCCTCCTCTTGAAGTCTGTCGCCTCTGGGCCTCCTCCTGGAGTCTATCGCTCTCTGGGCCTCCTTGAACCTATACGGGGGCCTTAGGGGAATTATGCTGGGGTTGCCGCGACCTCTAAAGAAGTGCATGCTGTCTGGTTCTGCGGCTCGGGGATAAACGCCTGCACCGCCTCGGAGCCGGTCCTCCGGTTTGGACTGGATCCCTCAGTTTGGGAGACATACTGGCACGGATTCGGTGCACCTCAACACCCTAGGATCCCCTTCGGTACCCGGGCCACCTCTCCTGAGGTGCCCTCCACTGCACTTCTCGCAGGGTTCCCCTCCAATGACCTTCTCTCACAGACTAACTTTCCTGCTCTTCACTGTACCACCTAAGCTCCTCCCACAGGGACCGGTTTCCTAGCAACAGACTAACCTATTGGTCCCCTGACCTACGGTGTGTGAATGCGTGTGGTGAGGGTCTCCTATTAACATCCCAGTCCCTTGGTCACAGGGATACTACACACTCTGGTCTGGGTGTTGTATCCCTACGTGGCGTCCAGACCAGTGGGGTGCCACACACCCTAGGCTAGAGATCAGGAAGCCCAGCAAGACAAGCATACGGCCGTGGGCCTAGGAACATCAGGAGCCGGGGCTGAAACACACATGGGCAGCCACGGAGGAGAACCAAAGTCCGTACTAGAGGTAACTCAATAAAGCAAGGGACCGAGCAAGCAGCCAAAGAGGTATCGGCATTATATTCCGACTGAGTAGGAGAGAGGAGAGTGCAGGGACTTCAGCGCAAGGACACACCGAGCATGTGTGGGCCAAAAACGCAGTGCTACAAGATGGCTGTTGTTACTATTGTTATTTTATGACTACAGAAGTAAAGGGAGATGCTAGAGACAGAGCTACGCCCTTCGTCTCTTTTTCTATCTACATAGAATCTCATGAGTAGTAAATGCCACCTCCTATCTTAGTAATGGGAAAGTCTTCACTGAATACAGATTTTACCTCAGAATTGAGAATTTTTGCTTATTCTCATATTGATCTATGAAATAAAAATTAAAACAACGGTTACGCTTTAAGGTAAAATTCTTGCTGCAATTATATATATAGACACATTATACAATACAATTTTTTTTATAGATATTATTTACATTTAATTTACATTATTTTATCTTTGCTTTTTTTTATTTTATCCTTTACTTAATTTACTATACTGTATATTTTCTATAATTTCTCTTAGTTTACCATCCATAATGATCACATTGCATCTTTTTTTTTCTCAAACTAATATTAGACAGAAGTAACAAAGTTCTAAAAAGTGTCAAGTTCTGTAAAGCCAATGAGAGTTTTATGGGCTGTAGCTTTTATTTTATAGAAATGTAGTCACCTTGTCAGTTCCTACCAACTATTGGTGACATGAACAGCCAAAAAGAGCACACTGACATGGAAAACAGATGATGAGCCCTGACATAATGAGTTGGTGAGTGTGACAGCTGTGTAAGACTTAAAATGGACCAGTCAGATCTCCTGACATATCTATTTTAATAAACACCTGTGGTTTTACCTTTTATTTTCTAGAAATTTTGTAACAAAACATTTAAACATATCCGCAGTCATTTATTCCATGCTGACTCAAAAAATGTACCGTGTATACTCGTGTATAAGCTGACCCGTGTATAAGCCGACCCCCCTACTTTTGCCCCCAAAAACTGGGAAAACCTATTGACTCGTGTATAAGCCTAGGGTGGACAATGCAGCAGCTACCGGTACTGAAAAATTTTAAAAATGAAAATAGATACGAATAAAATGTTGAACTTTTATTTTAAATAGAAACAGTAAACTACCAATGCAGCAGACCACCGTCCTGTTATAAAGCCCCCTATCACTGGTATATAGCAGCCATCACTGGTATATAGTGGCCATAACTAGTATACAGTTGCCGCCATCACTGATATACTCTCCCCAGCAGTGGTATACAGGCTCCCCAGCAGTGGTATACAGCCCCCTCATCAGTGGTATACAGGCCCCTCATCAGTGGTATACAGGCCTCTCATCAGTGGTATACAGCCCCAGCAGTGGTATACAGGCACTAGCAGTGGTATACAGGCACCAGCAGTAGTATACAGGCCCCAGCAGTGGTATACAGGCCCCAGCAGTGGTATACAGGCCCCAGCACTGGTATACAGGCCCCAGCACTGGTATACAGGCCCAGCTGTGGTATACAGCTCCCCTGCTGTCTCACCGCCCCCATGTATACAGAGGCCCCCACCCCCCATGTATACAGAGGCTCCCCCCCATGTATACAGAGGCCCCCCCAGCAGTGATCTAACTCACCCTGGGTCTGCAGGCACCCGGGTCCCCCAGCTGCTCCGTCTGCGTGCCCCGTGGCTTCTAATACCGGCGTCCTTCCCGCACTTCCTGTTTGATTGCGATCGTGTGACCCCGGGTCACATGTATACATTCAAGCAGGAAGAGCGGGGAGGACGCCGGTATTAGAAGCCGCGGGGCACGCAGACGGAGCAGCTGGGGGACCCGGGTGCAGACCGAGGGGGTGAGATGGATCACTGCTGGAGGGGCCTCTGTACACATAGGGGGGCGGGGAGACAGCGGGGGAGGCTATACTGTGCAGGGGAGCAGCAATATACTATGCGCTGCTCCCCATGCATAATTAATGAGCGGCACCACGTGATGTGACGCTCATTCTGCAGCCACCCCGCGCCTCCTCCTGCCTCCTGCAGTGTCCGGACACAACCCCCACCACATTATATGTATATGACTCGCGTATAAGCCGATAGGGGGACTTTTCAGCCCAATTTTTGGGCTGAAAAAGTCGGCTTATACGCGAGTATATACGGTATTTAGAAAATAAAGGCATCAATGTCAAGTAAATCTTCCCAGAGATTATTTCTTTTGTAATTAATTCCTTTATGGGATTGGTTACTTTATGAATAAATGTAAGATTCTGTTTCCTGCTCCCTATTCTATGACTTAGGGGTTTTTTGCCAGAAGCACGTATGAGGGAGACAAACATTGTCTTTTGTGTTTTTAAACTTTTTTAATGGATTTCAACTAAAAGTTGAATAACTTTTTAACTACATTCTTGGATTTTGAGGTGCTTCTTTGATTTTTTTCTCACCTGAATTAATAGAATACATAACTTATACTATAGAAGGGTTGATGTCACCCTGCTTCTTTTCCCCCACTGTACGTGACATAAACAGCCATGAAGAACGCACTGACACAGAAAAAACTATTGAGCCCTGATATAATGAGTTGGTTATTGCAACATCCGTATAAGGCTGGCTTCACACCACGGCGCAGTCCGATCCGGGGCTGTCCGGTGTAAACCAGACAGCCCGGACCGGTTTTTGGCCCCATAGTATCCTATGGGGCCGGATGGAGCCGGAAGGCAGCTCTCTGCCATCCGGTTTCCAGCTCTCCAGATGAATCAGGGAGTAATCGGATTATTCTCACTGGACAGAAAAATGTTGCTTGCAAAATCACCCCAAAAAGCCGGGTCCCGGATTGTCCCGGATTCTCCCAGATCCGGGCCAATCCGGTTCTCCCTAACATGGGAGCCTATGTGGCTGGATTGTCCCGGTCTGGGTGAATCCAGGAACCGGATACCGGCGCTGCACACCGCTGTTGTTGCAGGACCGCGGCTAGCTCCATGCTAGCCGCGGTCTTGAAAAATCAGCAGCTGTGGCTGTAATTACAGTCATCCGGCTGCACACAGGACCGGAGGGCACCTTTGGCCCTCCGGTTCTGTGTACTGATCCAGTCCGGGGCTGTCAGGTTCGTGCCTGACAGCCCCGGACAGGACTGCGCCGTGGTGTGAAGCCAGCCTAAGATTTAAACAATCAGCTGTTTTACCCTGTCTAGTTTAGTAATGACCTGCATTCCGCATGAAAAATTAATTAAGGAACATGTCACGAGTGTGTCATGGCCTAATATTACCTCGGGGGAATCTGCGTTCAGAAGGTGTACGGTCGACATTAATCCTGAGTAGGAGTTCATTTAATTTCATCCAACGCTGAAGGGGTTAAGGTTCCTTTCTATCCTGCTAGGATTAACCAGGCAGCTGTAATCCCAGCTGCAGCCATTCCCTTCCACTACATATGCCTCCTTCTTGTGTCCTCTGTGCTAGCTATAGTTCAATCTAGGTTGACCTATGAAGAAGTTGTCTTTGGAGAAAGAAGTGGTGATCTTTCCAATTAATGCAGTGGAGTCTCTCCATGGAGAAGAACTGGAGTCTATGTTGATTCTGTTTTCATTGTCTGTCTCCCTTCCTCATGTTAGATGCTATAAAAGCCATGGCACTTCTGTATTTTGTGGTGCTCAACTTGGATCCTATCCTGTAATAAACTAAATCAAAACTTGGCACTCAAAATCTCAGTTAAATAGAAATATATTTAATGAAGTGCTTGCAATCCAGAAAATTTAAATAGACCTTCATCAATATGGATTGCTAAGGTAATACTGTGGCAGAGAGGTCCAGCTGTGTGGCATCCACCACTGACATAGAAAGGTCTCATCAGTGGTGCATGATGTACACCTTCCTTTTGTTGTCTTTATACTAGTAGTAAGACTAATTTCTTGCCGGTCTGTGAACAAGACAGGACTAGTCAAGGGTCAGCCAAGGCCTAGATATGTTGTCACGGGCAGGGGAAGGACCCATCTATGGATGTTGGGGAGCTCAGGGATCAGCCCCAAGTTGAGTTCAGGTGATAACCAGTCTCCCTCTTCTGATCATCAGGGCCTTCCTTTACATCTTCCCTGGTTTACCCCTTCTTTTGTTCCACACACCGAGAGATTCCTACCGTAGCTCCAGTATGACATTATAGCCTGCCCCACATTTTTTCAGGATTTTTTCATGCATCCTGTCGCTGAACTTGCTGATAATTTGCAGAGTATGTCTCTTGATCTGAAAGACCTGCGGTCTGAGTTTTTACATCAGCAACAGCAGTCTGTCACGCCCTAGGGCGTACCCTGAGGTGTGGACCCACTGGACCGCAGTAATTGCGGATGCCGATACCAGGATGACAGAGAACCGGACAACTGAATACTTTTAAGGCTTTATTAAAACCAAAAGGCAAAAGCAAGGTGGCCCCAAGGGAAGGCCGCAAGGATACAACACAAGTACCCCTCAGTAAGGTGCCCAGGATAGGTGACCCCCTAGGACAGGGATATCACCTGGACCCGCTAACCGAGGTGCCCGGTGGAGCGTTACTTGCGAATCACCGACCCAAGGGGGGGAAACAGACAATGCAAAATCAAAGAACACAAAGACCGGACCCAGAAGTAAGAGGAGCTGTCAGCGCCAGGACTCGAGGTTGCACTATGAAGATCGGACCAGAAACAGCAGAGGGACCAATGCAAGGTCGGATGAGAGACAACGGAGAAGCAGCACGAGGAAGATCCGGGCGAAGCAATGGAACAGCACAACTGCAATAGGAACAAAAGACAGGTATTAGGTTATGTGAGGCACCGCCGGCATGATCCGCATGGCCGGGGTACATCACATGTAGGATCAGAGGATGATCCTGTGCACACTGGCCGGTTTTTCCTGTGATGATAATACTGTGTGAACCAACCTGAACACAATGAGGTTGCAAGAGCCTAATGAGCGGTAGTGAGAGTGAGAGGAGATCGAGGAGTCTATGAGGAATAGGATGTAATGAGTGAGTGCTGACAACCCGGAACACAGGGAGTTAACCTGAGCTGTGTGACAGGCTGAGATTGATTCTGGAGGCTGATAGATTCATTCATTCTGGAGGCTGAGCTTGATCCTGGAAGCTGAGAGTGATTGAGATGGAAGCTGAGACCAGCCTGAGTGCAGAGCAGTCCAAGGCTCTGTGTGCATGACATGATGGGAGCATGCTAGCTCCATGCCGGTGCCGAGGTCCGTGGTCGTGTCCGCACCTAGAGGGGGAAGCCATGGTTGACCCGTGGACGCTAGACCGGGCGTGGGGTGAAACACGCCCGGGAAAGGAGCCTGTGGGGATGCCTGGTGGAACCTGTGACCCAGGTAGCGAGACCCGGATCCGTGCCCGGTAAGAAAGCAGTTCCCGAGCGATAGTGTGAACTGTGCACCTGGTGTGCGTAAATCATGTTAGGCGAGTATAGACCGCCCTTGGGACCGACTCAGTGGAGTCCGTTAAAGGTCCTGATGAACCGGAATGTATGTAGCCCGTGGAGGCAATTGTATGTAGTGTGCCAGGCGGGCATAGACCGCCTTTGGGTCCGAGTCAGAGTACTCAGTTAAGGGACCCGATGAACTATGTGTATGAGGGCGTAAGTAATGGCCCTGAATGAGAGATGATGACCTATGTAAGACCCATGTATAATAATGTGGAGAGACAGTGACCCAGCTGGTATGGATGATGTTGGAGGCGTTCCGTCCTTGGGACGAGAGGGAGGCTTGCCCTGCTGCTTGCAGAGGGTACCCGTCCCTCAACCACGACCTCTAATGGGGTGAGTGTGCCTGTGGTGCCAGAGACAGGGGTAAGAGGGCTCCAGTAGGTAACGGATGTAGAGGTTCCCGTCTCCTATGGTTTGCCAATCCCTGTAATGGGCCATGGAGGGGCCACAGTCCATGGATGTGGGCTGTGAGCAGGTGTGTGATCCATGGACGTTTGAATGATGGATCACATACGGTGTGTAAGGTCCCGGTCAGGCAGGATTCCTGACTACGGGTGAATGTATATCATCATGCTGGGGGGACTAAAGCCAGGCGGCAGGTACCGCCATTGGGACCCACAGGGCCCGTTGAGGCGTATGTAACGAAGGTCAGAAGCAGGGGTTAGAAGGGCTCCCGTACTGGGTAACGCGTGGTTAGGCCGGAGGCCGCAGCCACGGGTTACTAGGGTTTGCCAATCCCTGTTATGAACCCGGAAGGGTCATCATCGAAGTATATCAAATGTATTTATTATAAAGGTACTGTAAGATGTGTAAGTAGGCCGGAGGCCGTAGCCACCACGGGAGCTGTTAGTAGAGCTCCAATGGGGACAGAGAGTCGTGGTTACAGGTCCCGGGTTACTATAAATCGTTATGTGCAATATAAGTGTTGTGATGTTAAATGTAAATGTAAATGTATGGTGTTTATGTAAAGTGTTGTTAATCAATGTGATATGTGGGAAACATGCTACCCGGGTTATGTGATTAATATGTGAAAATAAACGGGTAGACATTGGTTAACCTTATAAACACGTGTTCTTGTCGTTTTGCAAGCGGGTTCCCCGGTTGCTACCTCACAGTTAGCAAGCCAATAAACAGACTAGCAGGAACAGGACCGGCAGCTTCACAAGGAATGAAGTTGCCCCGGCGAGGTCTGGCAGTGAATGCAGGGTTTATAACCCTGCAGTACAGTAATGATTGGCCAGGGGGCAGGGCAGACTGATCAGCACCCAGACTCTATAAAAGGAGCTGAGAGAGCGGCCCCACCTCCTAGTGAGATCCCAGAGAGGAAGCAGGAAGCACATTCAGAGCTGCAGGCAGAAGTCAGGGCACCCTGGAACCCCGGAGCCGCCTGCGGAGGACCGGCACCCTGGAACCCCGACCCCGGGAAGGACAGGTAACAGATCGGGAAGAGGGGGAAATGGTGTGAAGTGGGGACCCCGGACAGCGGGGCGGCTACACAGTCCCTGGGTCTGTTGTTCTTCACAGGCTGAATCAGAACCTTAGATGGCACTCATGGATAGGTGTACTGGGGGTACGTGGATAAGTTTGTGGTTTTCTGTGAGCATTGCAAACTTTATTTCTAGCTTTGTCCATGTTCTTCTGGTGGTAAGGAACAATGGTTAGGGATTATCTCCCTACAGTACTTCTTCTTGAAGGGGGTAGTCATGCACGAGAATATCACTATAATAATAGAGACTGGCCTCTCCGATATTCACTTCAGCCGGTGAGTAAAAATGTTCTGCATCCAGCACTTGTTGACCCACATAAGATTTTGTTACCACCACTGCATATCAAGTTGGGCCTTATAAACAACTTTATAAAGGAAATGGATAGAAATGCAAAAGTATTCAAGTATCTCATTAATAATTTCCAAGGTTGAGTGAAGCAAAGATGAAGGAATCTGTATTTGACTAATAAATACCACAGGAAAAACTCATAAAATGTAATAGTTTATGTACATAAAAATCACAAAGTAATGAATGCACCATGAGCTAAACAAACACAACTAACAAAACCCACCTCTACATAAAAGACATAAATACACATACAAAATTAGAGTCAAAATAACCCCCTATTCACAAGCCTATAATGATTTATTTTTTAGGCTAAGTCCACTCTTAAAGAATAACTGTCAGTGGTCAGTCGTTAGGTCATCAGTCCTATATTCATTATGACTTCAAGATACACATGGTCGGGTTAAATGAAAGAGGTAGAACCATATGTTCCCACTTTTTAACCTAAGCCTTTCACCTCTCCTAATTTTTGGGAGAATCATCAGGGGCTATAAACAAAAAAAATTACTTATGATATATACAGATTGGTCACACTATGATAAAGGAATAAATGAGGAAATTCGCTGCACACTAAACACTAAGACAATGTGAACTAGCATACTGACTAATCGATGAATGGCAAGGCAATGTGTAAAGCTAAGGCAAATATGTATATGGAAAAAGGACATGGCAGAAACTGCTACAGATTATAGAAAAAAACTGAGAAATTTTGCTAATGCATTGGCCATTGCATGAGAGCCTGATAACCGTGCCAAAGATTTCTCATTTTATCGAGTCCTAACCTTGTACCTCTACTTACAGTGTAACATTGCATGTGTGGGTGTTTTTATGCCTCCGAGTGTAATTAAAACATGTATGGATGGGTATGTCTAGGAACCTGGCTACGATAAAATGGAGGACTTCGCATGGCTACAGGGCGGGAAGGGTGCACAGTTAGAAAATTACAGTAATACCAAAACTAGAAATCGACTGGCGACACGTGTGTGAAGGTGCTACCTAGGAAAAACATTATCAATAAATGAGTAAATTGGCTGCACAGTAAGCACTAAGGCTGCCTTCACATTTGCGTATGTGTCTGCATGCTGATGGCATGCAGACACATACGCTGTGCAAAGCAGGGTCCAAATGATGTGTCCGCAGCGGAGAATGTCCGCCTGCGGACACATCATTGTGCAGGCTGCCAGCCAATCGGCGTTGTCAGGGGGCGGAGATCAGCGCCGGAGATCTCCGCCCCCCGGCCGCCGGTAACCTTCGGGACGGTGTCGGCGGGGAGAACAGCTGATCTGAGAGCTGTTTGAATCTTCCCGCGCCGACACCGAGAGGAGATGTCAGCGCGGGAAGATTCAAACAGCTCTCAGATCAGCTGTTCTCCCCGCCGACATCGCTAGCACATTACCAGCGGCCGGGAGGCGGAGGACAGCAGAGGCTCCAGCTGATCTCCCGGTGGCCGTCGGTGAGCTCCTGTGACATCACCGGCGGCCACCGGGAGATTATTCAATGGGTCCGCAGCGTTCTCCTGCGGTGTCATGCAGAGGACACTGCGGACCCATTGAAGCCAATGCATTTTTTGTGCGCTTGGGGACGCTTGCTGATTGTCCAAGGTCCCCAAACGCACAAAAAAACCCAACATGCTGCGTCCCGGGTGCGGATGCTGGACACCGGAAGCAGCAGATATCGTCCGCATCCGCACCCGAACGCAGCAAACGCAGGCACCATGCGTTCCTATGTTAAACATAGGAACGCAGTGCGCATGCGTTTGACTGCGTATGGGAACGCAGCAATACGCTGCCTTCCCATACGCAAATGTGAAGCCAGCCTAAGACAATGTGCTAGTTCACATTGTCTTAGTGTTTAGTGTGCAGCGGATTTCCTCATTTATTGATAATGGTTTTGCTAGCTAGCACCTTCACACACGTGTCGCCAGTCGATTTCTAGTTTTGGTATGATAATAGGAGACCACGTTCAATGTTTCTTCTGGATTAATGTACAGCATAAAACATAGGATAAACCAATGGGTTGTGACAGTGCCTTCTTCCGTGAACTCCTCTTAGACTTTATAGACTGTATGATTCATTCATAATTATCTGAAAATTGGAGATTGACATTGTCACCAGACCATCTTCCATTTAAGTTTATAAAGGGGAGTGAGCCCAGGTTGATGACATTCAACTGGTAAGCCCTTCTATTTCTGAGGAAACACGTGACTATCACTTAAATAGTATACATCCTGCTTGTGAAAAACAGAGAAGACACATATGCAGGGAATGATATGTAAACATACCCTCTTCTTAATGTCTATAACGACTTCACTTGGCCTTTGATTAAAGCGAACCTGTCACCCCTCCCCCGGACATCAAAAGCTACAATTGCCACCTTCTGCAGCACTAAGGCTGCATTCAGGGAAGGTGGCTATAGTCTTTTGATGCCCTATATACTAATAAATATGGACTTAGTTAACTGCTTACACTTAAGAAGACCTAAGACCGGGAGGCGGGGTTTCGCGCTCCTCCGACCCGCCCCCTCTTGTCAATCATCCTGGTCGCTTGCTTCTGCCTCCCCTCACAGTGTAACATGAACGCGCGCCTCCGTTCTCCTCTATGGCGCCGCGCTTGCGCTGTGCGCCGGGTGTCCAGGAAGTCGTCGGGCAGCTCGCACAGCGCATGCGCGGCGCCATAGAGGAGAACGGAGGCGCGCGTTCATGTTACACTGTGAGGGGAGGCAGCAGCAGGCGACCAGGATGATTGACAAGAGGGGGCGGGTCGGAGGAGCGCGAAACCCCGCCTCCCGGTCTTAGTTAACTGTTTACGCTTAAGAAGACCTAAGTGCATATTTAATAGTATATAGGGCATCAAAAGGCTATAGCCACCTTCCCTGAATGCAGCCTTACTGCTGCAGAAGGTGGCAATTGTAATTGTATAAATGGCAGCATACAGAATCTCCATGGTTGGTTGTAGAAAATAAGCTGTAATATTGTTAAGTGTGTATTATTTTCTAGATGGGGGCCTGATTCTAGAATGTGTGCAATCATATACCGGGTTTCCCTGAAAGTAAGGCATGCTTGGGGGGGCGCCCTAGTTCCTAATGACACCCCCTCGATTATAAGGCGTACCTGCACCGCATGGTGCCGATAACAAGACCGGGGCATGCATCTGTGTCCCCGCTCCCCGCTGTCCGGGCCCGCCACTCTGTACCTCTCACAGCCCTGGAGCGCAGCTGTGAATCACAGCTCCGGCGCTCTGTGCTGGTCTTCGCCTACGAGCCCTGTGCCAATCAAAGTGCAGGAATCATGGGCCAGCTGATGTCAGTCCTGCGCTGTGATTGGCCCAGGGCTCCTGCACTGTGATTGTCCCAGGCCTCCTGCGCTGTGATTGTCCCAGGCCTCCTGCGCTGTGATTGGCCCAGGGCTCCTGCGCTGTGATTGGTCCAGGGCTCCTGCGCTGTGATTGGCCCAGGGCTCCTGCACTGTGCACCACCAAAGCAGCACCGCAGATGAAAGAAATTGCAAAGAAAGAAGTAGGGTAAGAAAGTGAAAGTGTGTGAGTGTGTGTGTGTGTGTGTGTGTGTGGTGTGTGTGTGTGAGAGTGTGTGTGTGTGTGTGTACACACGGCAGGCTGCAGTGGGATACGGTACCGTACTGGGATGGGAGGCTGCTGCAGTGGGATACGGTACCCCACTTTTTCTTTGACTAATATAAGACACCCTCTGAAAATAAGACATAGCGGACTTTTTGGAGCAAAAATTAATATAAGACAGTGTCTTATTTTCGGGGAAACACGGTATTAGTCCAACTATACCCACTAATCGCAGGAGGAGGACCGGGTGAGGGGGGGGAGCCCGCTGCTTCATGGAGTAGCTGTAGCTTAGCAGGCACTACTGCTTGCAATCCCTCTGTGTGCTCTTTTTCCTCTTGTGCTGTCTCTCCCCCTGTGCGCTTTCTTCCCCCATGTGTTCTCTCTGTTCTTGTGCTGTCTCTGTCCATATGCTCTCTTCTTTATGTGCGCTCTCTCCTCTTGTGCTATTTCTCCCCCTTGTGCTCTCTCTTCCCACTGTGCTATCACTCCCCCTGTGCAAACTCTGTCCCCCTGTTGTGCGCTGTTTCACTCACCCTTGTGTGATGCCTCTTTTCCCCTGTACGCTGAGGAGCTGCAGCACCACCATGCATTCCAGAGTGGAACGCAAATGGGAAAAAGTGCAACAGCAGGATGAGTCCGCCCCAAGGGTGTGACAAAGCAAACCCAGGCACAGGAGATTATGAATGCCTGCACTATGGCCAATGTCCCAGATGGCATGTGGGCCCCCCTGTCACAGATAGATGGCACTGTTTTCTCTGACCGAACAACCAAACTTGACTGATCAACCAAACTTGTGGGCTTCTTTACATTCAAGTTTAACTGTAATTTACACGATCTCCTATGGGTGGCAATGTTTTCGGGACAAACTTACAAACACAGAGACAGACAGTCAGACAGGCTGGATAGGCCTTTTATATAGTAGATCAGAGCATCGTACAAACAATTTAAACATAAGTAAATCTCTTATTTACAATGCTGTTAGAAGAGAATAATTTACAGAATAAACAGATGTAGAATCAATTATGTATCAAGTGTTAAACAGAAAGGAAAAAAATGCATCCCATATATTTATTACATAAACACATATAGTTAGGAATTCAACATTATGGTAAATAATGAATTATTCTGATTAAAGCAGTGTATGCACTTTATACAGCAGTTGCCAATCATTATTACTCCTGATCTCCCTGACATAAATACTGTATCGAACAATGACTCAGCTGAGTGTACAGTGCCTACAAGTAGTATTCAACCCCCTGCAGATTTAGCTGGTTGACACATGCGGAATTAACTTGGCATTGTGACATTTGGACTGTAGATTAGCCTGGAAGTGGGAAATGCACTGCAGCCAAAAATAATTTTTTTTTTTTTTTTTTAAAGCGTTAAAAGTTAATTCAGAGGGTCATTTATTATTCAACCCCTCAAACCACCAGCATTCTGTTTGGTCCCCCTAAAGTATTAAGAAGTAGTTTAGGCACAAAGAACAATGAGCTTCACATGTGTGGATTAATTATCTCTTTTGCCAGCCTTTTCTGACTATTTAAGACCCTCCCCAAACTTGTGAACAGCACTCATACATGGTCAACATGTGAAAGACAAAGGAGCATTCCAAGGCCATCAGAGTCAAGACCGTTGAGGGTCACAAGGCTGGCAAGGGGTACAAAACCCTTTCCAAGGAGTTGGGCCTACCTGTCTCCACTGTTGGGAGCATCATCCGGAAGTGGAAGGCTTATGGAACTACTGTTAGCCTTCCACGGCCTGGACAGCCTTTGAAAGTTTCCTCCCGTGCCGAGGCCAGACTTGTCCGAAGAGTCAAGGCTAACCCAAGGACAACAAGGAAGGAGCTCCGGGAAGATCTCATGGCAGTGGAGACATTGGTTTCAGTCAATACCATAAGTAACGTACTCCACCGCAATGGTCTCCGTTCCAGACGAGCCCGTAAGGTACCTTTACTTTCAAAGCGTCATGTCAAGGCTCGTCTACAGTTTGCTCATGATTACTTGGAGGACTCTGAGACAGACTGGTTCAAGGTTCTATGGTCTGATGAGACCAAGATCGAGATCTTGGGTGCCAACCACACACGTGACGTTTGGAGACTGAATGGCACTGCATACGACCCCAAGAATACCATCCCTACAGTCAAGCATGGTGGTGGCAGCATTATGCTGTGGGGATGTTTCTCAGCCAAGGGGCCTGGCCATCTGGTCCGCATCCATGGGAAGATGGATAGCACGGCCTACCTGGAGATTTTGGCCAAGAACCTCCGCTCCTCCATCAAGGATCTTAAGATGGGTCGTAATTTCATCTTCCAACAAGAAAACGACCCAAAGCACACAGCCAAGAAAACCAAGGCCTGGTTCAAGAGGAAAAAAATCAAGGTGTTGGAGTGGCCTAGTCAGTCTCCTGACCTTAACCCAATTGAAAACTTGTGGAAGGAGCTCAAGATTAAAGTCCACATGAGACACCCAAAGAACCTAGATAACTTGGAGAAGATCTGCATGGAGGAGTGGGCCAAGATAACTCCAGAGACCTGTGCCGGGCTGATCAGGTCTTATAACAGACGATTATTAGCTGTAATTGCAAACAAGGGTTATTCCACAAAATATTAAACCTAGGAGTTGAATAAAAATTGACCCACACTTTTATGTTTAAA
The DNA here is from genome assembly GCA_033576535.1 of Allobates femoralis. Lineage (NCBI taxonomy): Eukaryota > Metazoa > Chordata > Amphibia > Anura > Aromobatidae > Allobates > Allobates femoralis. The sequence goes on from JARQOC010000001.1 coordinate 182,720,828, forward strand.
ATTTATTAAAATTCAACTGAGCAACATAACTTTTTGGTTTGTAAGATTTATGCTTCTGTTAATAAATCCTACTCTCGTTTGCAGTTTGAAGGCTCTAACTTATTTACATCTTATCAAACCACCTAAATCAGCAGGGGGTTGAATACTACTTGTAGGCACTCTATATATACTCTGAATGGGGGCTGTTGGCAGACCCCTCTGGTAGCAGCTCTCTCCTGAGGATAAAGGGACTGATATGTTTAAATCTAATGCTTCTTTCCAGATGGATTAATGCAATCTTAGTTGAATTACTTTACGGCTACTAGAATCTATGGCTCTGCCACGCAACACGTTTGAAAGCCTTTTACACATTCTGCTGATGAAAAGATTGTGATGTGAACAGACCCAAACATGGTCACCATACCCAATTAAAAGATTTGTCTGTCTTTAATCTGATGTATGGCCATAATAACTTACTGTGCACAGTTTGTTTCCTCTACCGGTTCTCAGGTGGCTTATTGCAACTACTGTGTAGGATTGCAATGAGCAGCCATAAAGGTGACATCCATAATCTGTATGAAGGCCAACATGGAGCTCCAGAACAGGTATTGTAAGTATAACTAGGGAATCAGTTGAGTGAATGTCCTTGACTAAAAACAGCATTTGCAAGCATTTTTTTTTTTTTTTATATAGAGGGTCATCAGTAAGGTCATTGTGGTAAAATTAATGAGAAAATGTCAAAACAAAGAAGCTGATCTTTCATTTTATAATGAACCCAAAACCCTAAATTAGAGGGACTCTGTGAGGTCATTATTCAGTATGATACTAATATTGCCCTTCAATTATCCTGGGCAGCCCTTGTAAAATAATTATTGTATCATTTGTAGTTTTCTTGCTATAAGCATTTTCACACCCTCCAGGCAGCTGGTGCATTAGTCCTACATTACTTTCACAGCTGAATAGTCCAGCTGTATAAGTGTTATTTATATATCCACGTCTATCCAAGCTGGTGTTCTGTCACTCTCCTCTGCGCTGGTAGGGAGTATTTGTTTTATCCTGCACTTTAGTCTCGTATGGAGAAATTTCAGTTTGTTGGCCTGGCACTCCCAGAAATATTTTCTCCTGCACTGTGTTCTATCTGTAAGGAATTTCTATTTTATGAATTTTGGTTTTCCTGCACACATGTAATGTGTGTATCTGCTGAGCAAATGAGCAAATGTTCTTATAATCACATAGAAATGTCTCAGACTGCACACACTACACCAGTGATGGCGAACTCCAGGCCTCGAGTGCCACCAACAGTGCAGGTTTTCAGGATTTCCTTATATTGCACAGGTGATAATATAATCACCTGCACTGGTGATGATTCCAACCTCTGTGCAATGCTGAGGAAATCCTGAAAACCTGCACTGTTGGTGGCACTCGAGGCCTGGAGTTCGCCATCACTGCACTACACACATGACTCATACACACAATGACCATCTCTAAAGGTACCGTCACACGCCGCAATATCGCCTGGAAATCTGAAAGGCGATATGTCGCCCCGGAGCAATCAGCGTGAAATTGCCTCACGGTTGCGGCGTGTGATTTGGGAATTTCATAGCCATAAATCGCCCCTCGGCCGTCACCTGATTTCTGAACAGTGATCAGTAATCAGCCGCAATCCTTAAGGCGATATTTTCGTGTTGTGGCGTGTGACAGGGCGATAATGATGGAAAGAGCGTTGCCTATGATTTCCCAAAGGCTTGCCTCAAGCGTTCTGTAGTCCGCGGCCCGTCTACAATGATTGGTGTTGGCTACTGTGTTCCCTTTGGCTGTCAGTTGACAGGGCGCCATATTTGAAGAGCTGTCTGTTCAGCACCACACACATTTTCAGCTCTGATAAAAAATGGCGTCATGTATTAGCCACCCTTCTAGAGCAGGCTGACCAATCGTAACACTGTTGCGTTGTCCAATAAGTGTGTATGGGACGCAGTGTAAACCAATGTGGCACACCTATCTCCTTGCCGCGCTGCACATGTACGCCCACATTGCCTTTGAGATTGCGGCGTGTGAAGCAGCGATGGAATTAGGCAACATTGGTTCCGCTATAGGGGAGGCGATTTCCGGAGCAACACATCGCCTTAACTTCAGGGCGACATTGCGGCGTGTTATGCCGCCATCAGCGATCTGAGGCGACCACGAAAATCATGAGCGCGCATGTCAGATCGCCAGGCGATATTGCGGCGTGTGACGGTACCTTTAGAGCACACATCTCCTCCCCTCTCCTTTCTGCTCTGCAATGAGTCACACGGCATACAGATCAGAGAGGGCAGTGCAGTGCCATGACACATGAATATTCATTCCTTGCGGAGTGGGCAACAGAGAACTCACTGTGATTGACAGATGGAATTAATCTTTTATTTTTAAGTTTACAGAGGATAGGAGGGAAACATAATTAATAGAAATACATGAACAGAGAGAGCTTAGAGAAAGGAATTAGAAAATAATATCAGTTACATATGGATTTTTGACCTGACAGATTCCCTTTAAGAAACTTGTGATGAAAGTACCGTCATACAAATACTTTCTGTGCTTGTATTAGTGTTTATAAATAAGGACTTCGGGTATGTGCACAGAATGCATTTTTCTATGCGTGTTTCATACCATTTTTGGTGTAGTTTTGTCAGAAATCTGCTTGCCTATCCTGAAGTCGGCAAAGTCAATGAGAATTCTGAAGTGTTGCGTATATGGTGTTTATGTTTTCCTTGTAGATTAGGTGCAGGAAAAATCTACAGCATGTCATTTTTGGGGTGCTTTTTTTGCAGCGTTTTTCACCCATTGACCTCAGTGTAATCATTAAAAAATGCTGAAAAATGCAGGTAAGGCTGGGTTCACATTTGCGAACCCCTCCGCAGCGTTCTGCGGAGGGGTCCGCAATGTGACCGCAGCGGCCGCGAGACTCCTATCTTTATAATGGGAGCGCACGGTGCTGCGCTTGACAGCGCATGACCGTGCGCACCCATGCACTCTCATATGTGATCTGTGCGCAGGCGGATGCCTGCGCACAGATCACACAGTCTCGTCCACACCAGGGATGCGACATGTTGCGTCCCTGGTGCGGGCGGGGCGGTGTGATTTGTGCGCAGGCATCTGCCTGCGCACAGATCACATATGGGAGTGGATGGGTGCGCACGGTCCTGCGCTGTCAAGCGCAGCACCGTGCGTCCCCATTCTAAACATAGGGGCTTGCGCTGGCTGCGCACACATGGCGATTCCCCACCACAGAACGCTGCGGAGGAGAACGCCAGTGTGAAGGCAGCCTTAGTTCACAGAGTGCACTTTTTGCTGCGGATTTAGTGTGTTTTTCAAAAAATTTACATGCTTTAGTAAATGCTCAAATTATTTCTGAATACCAGATCCCTCAGTCCCCCTCCCCTCCTTTAGCCAGCATTAATTTGAATCAAAAACCCATAAAGAAAAATGCTTCATTTTCACAGGGAAAAAAACATCTAAAAAGCAGCATAAATGATTAAAAACACATTACGTTTTGGTGCGTTTTTCTGCTAGAAGATGCAGATTTGGTGCGGAAAATTTCTGCATCAAATAGTCAACATGCGCACATTGCCTAAATGTTCTAAAGATGCAAGTGCTAAAAAAGTAGCCATGTTTCTTTATAATCTGGAAATTGTATTTGTTCAAAAGTTAAAGTGTAACCGTCATTTTAAATTTTATTTCATAAATCAATGGTACACATGAAAATGAGCAACATTGTACATTGTAGTATAACTTATCAGACACATTTTCTTGTTTCTCAATCCTGAATTCTAAAGTAAAACCTGTATTCGGTGAAGACTTTCCCGTTACTGAGATAGGAGATGGCAGTTGTTACTGATGAACTTCTATGTAGATAGGAGAGGGAGGAGGGGATGTAGCTTTGCCTCTAGCTCCTCCCTCTGCATCTAGCTCCTCCCTCTGCATCTAGCTCGTCCCTCTGCATCTAGCTCGTCCCTCTGCTTGTAGGTCCTCTCTCCTCCTGTCCTCATAGAATCTCATCAGTAACTGCTGCCATCTCCTATCTTAGTAATGGGAAAGTCTCCAGCCTCTCCCTCCCCATAAGCACTTTTCCCTGTAACATGCAACTACGAATGAATTAAGTCGGAATTATCTAAGAAGCACGAGTGCCGCTCATCTATCTGGACATTCGCTTGATCTCATGCTGAGTAGCTGAGCAACGTGCCTCTATCCTCACCTCATGGTTCCAGGTGGAACGAAAGGTCAGTGCCCGGTTTTTCATACTCTCTCGATAAGATATATTATGTATTAGTAAGTTGCTTATTTTCATGTGCATTATTGATTTATGAAATAAAAATAAAAACAATGTTTATTCTTTAACCCCTTAGTGATGGAGCCAGTTTCCACCTTAATGACCACACCGTTTTTTGTAATTCTGACCAGTGTTCCTTTATGAGGTAATAACTCTGGAACGCTTCAACGGATCCTAGCGATTCTGAGATTGTTTTTTCGTTACATATTGGGCTTCATATAGTAGTAAATTTAGGTCGATAATTTTTTGCGTTTTTGTGAAAAAATAAAAAAATTGGCAAAAATTTTGAAATCTTCACAATTTTCAAATTTTTAATTTTAATTTTTATTCTGTTAAACCGGAGAGTTATGTGACACAACATAGTTAATAAATAACATTTCCCACATGTCTACTTCACATCAGCATAATTTTGGAAAAAAAATGTTTTGGTTAGGAAGTTCTAAGGGTTCAAATTTACTAAACCATTTTTTTAGTGACCACATCTCATTTGAAGTCCCTTTCAGGGGTGTACATGACAGAAAACACCCAAAAGTGACACAATTCCAAAAACTGCACCCCTCAAGCTGCTCAAAACTACATTCAAGAAGATTATTAACCCTTCAGGTGCTTCACAGGAACTAAAGCAAAGTGGAAACAAAAAATGGACATTTTAATTTTTCCAACAAATATGTTCTTTTAGCCTCAATTTTTTCATTTTCACATGGGCAACAGGATAAAATGCATCCATAAATTTGTTGGGCAATTTCTCCTGAGTACACCGATGTCTCATATGTGGTCATAAACCACTGTTTGGGCGCACGGCAGGGCTCAGAAGGGAAGGAGCGCAATTTGACTTTTGGAGCTAATTTACTATTCAAAAAGTCAAATGGCGCACCTTCCCTTTTGAGCCCTGCCATGCGCCCAAACAGTGGTTTATGACTACAGATCGAGATCTTTGGTGCCAACCTCACACGTGACGTTTGGAGACTGGATGGCACTGCATACGACCCCAAGAATACCATCCCTACAGTCAAGCATGGTGGTGGCAGCATCATGCTGTGGGGATGTTTCTCAGCCAAGGGGCCTGGCCATCTGGTCCGCATCCATGGGAAGATGGATAGCACGGCCTACCTGGAGATTTTAGCCAAGAACCTCCGCTCCTCCATCAAGGATCTTAAGATGGGTCGTAATTTCATCTTCCAACAAGACAACGACCCAAAGCACACAGCCAAGGAAACCAAGGCCTGGTTCAAGAGGGAAAAAATCAAGGTGATGGAGTGGCCTAGTCAGTCTCCTGACCTTAACCCAATTGAAAACTTGTGGAAGGAGCTCAAGATTAAAGTCCACATGAGACACCCAAAGAACCTAGATAACTTGGAGAAGATCTGCATGGAGGAGTGGGCCAAGATAACTCCAGAGACCTGTGCCGGCCTGATCAGGTCTTATAAAAGATGATTATTAGCTGTAATTGCAAACAAGGGTTATTCTACAAAATATTAAACCTAGGGGTTGAATAATAATTGACCCACACTTTTATGTTTAAAATTTATTAAAATTCAACTGAGCAACATAACTTTTTGGTTTGTAAGATTTATGCTTCAGTTAATAAATCCTCCTCTCGTTTGCAGTTTGAAGGCTCTAACTTATTTGCATCTTATCAAACCACCTAAATCTGCAGGGTGTTGAATACTACTTGTAGGCACTGTACATATGAGGTATCAGTGTACTCAGGAGAAATTGACCAATACATTTTTAGGATGCATTTTATCTTGTTGCCCATGTGAAAATGAAAAAATTGAGGCTAACAGAACATATTTGTTGGAAAAATTAAAATGTCCATTTTTTGTTTCCACTTTGCTTTAGTTCCTGTGAAGCACCTGAAGAGTTAATAATCTTCTTGAATGTAGCTTTGAGTAGCTTGAGGGGTGCAGTTTTTGGAATTGTGGCACTTTTGGGTGTCTTCTGTCATGTACACCCCTCAAAGGGACTTCAAATGAGATGTGGTCACTAAAAAAATGGTTTTGTAAATTTGTTGCTCATGTGAAAATAAAAAAATTGAGGACAAAAGAAACTTTTTGTGAAAAAAAAAAGTACTTTTTCATTTCTACTGATCAATTTGTAAAGCACCAGAGGGTTCAAAAGCTCACTATGCATCTAGATAAGTTTCTTGGGGGGTCTAGTTTCCAAAATGGGGTCACTTGTGGGGGAGCTCCAATGTTTAGGCACACAGGGGCTCTCCATACACGACATGGTGTACGCTAACAATTTGAATGGAAAATTAGCTCCAATTGGTAGCGGACAGCATGTCGCATATGGAGAGCCCCTGTGTGCCTAAACATTGTAGCTCCCCACAAGTGACCCCATTTTGGAAACTAGACCCCCCAAGGAACTTATCTAGATGGGTGGTGAGCACTTTAATCCCCCAGATGCTTCACAAATGAATCCGTAAAAATGAAAAAAGAAACTTTTTATGGAAAAGATAGTACTTTTTCATTTTTACGGATCAATTTGTGAAGCACTTGGGGGTTCAAAGTGCTCACTATACATCTAAATAAGTTCCTTGGAGTGTCTAGTTTCCAAAATGGGGTCACTTGTGGGGGAGCTCGAATGTTTGGGCACACAGGGGCTTGCCATACACGACATGGTATCCACTTACAATTCCAGTTGTTAGTGGACACTGTCACGTATGGAGAGCCCCTATGTGCCTAAACATTGGGGCTCCCCCACAAGTGACTCCATTTTGTAAACTAAACGCCCCAAGGAACTTATCTAGATGCTTAGTGAGCACTTTGAACCCCCAAGTGCTTCACAAACTGATCCGTAAACATGAAAAAGTACTTTTTTTTTTACAAAAATCTTCTTTTTTTTCTTTTTACAGACTAATTTGTGAAGCACCTGGGGGTTGAAAGTGCTCACTATGCATCTAGATATGTTACTTGGGGGGGTCTAGGTTCCAAAATGGGGTCACTTGTGGGGGAGCTCCAATGTTTATGCACACAAGGGCTCTCCATATGCGACATGGTGTCCGCTAACAATTTGAATGGAAAATTAGCTCCAATGGTTAGCGGACACCATGTCGCATATGGGGAGCCTCTATGTGCCTAAACATTGGAGCTCCCACACAAGTGACCCCATTTTGCAAACTAGACGCCTCAAGGATTATATCTAGGGGTATTGTGCGCATTTGAAACCTACAGCTACTTCACAGAATTTGATGACGTCATATTGAATATTTTCTCTTTTTCACACAATTTCTCACTTTTAGAGCATGTGCACAAGATACGGAGACACCCTGTCCTGGTCGTCTCCTCTCCTGCATTTTCAAATTTTTAGTATTTCTTTATTAAATTAGGAAAAAAAAAACGACATGGGGCTTCGCCATATTTTTGGAAACCAAAAATATGGGGAAGTCCTTTTTATTTCAAAATTATTTCTTGAAATGATTAAAAAAAAAAATGGCGTGGGCTTCACCATATTTTTGGGCCAGCCAGGTACAACTAGGCAGCTGGGGGCTGGAATCCTCAGCGTAGGGAGTCCCAAGCTTTCTGGGCCCCTCCCCACTGCGAATTGCAGCCCGCAGCCACCCCAGAAAATGGCGCATTCATAGAAGCGCCATTTTCTGGTGCTGTATCCAGCTCTTCCAGCTGCCGTGTAGCGGTGGCAGACTGGGTAATAAGGGGTTAATGCCAGCTTTTTGACAGCTGGCACTAAGCCCGAGATTCATAATGTCTGGCCAATATTAGACCGGGCCATTAGGAATCTCTAGTAAATTGTAAGGAAGACACATCACAGAGAAAGATTTTCTTATTAGAAAAAAAAACACAAACACAATTTAGACCCCATCTTTATTTTTCTGTGGCGTCCGACGTAGTCCAGTGGGTGGTGATGTCCGACGTAGTCCAGTGGGCGGTCCCGCGACGTTTCTCAGTGTTATAGCATATGGGGGCATCCCCCATATGCTTCCCCCATATGCTATAAGAAGGCACTCTCCCAGGGGAATGATAGGTCATGAACTCTGTAAGTTCATGACCTATCATGATCCTGGGGTCACACAGAGATTAACGGATCTTCATAATAATCTCTAATGGTACCTTTACACGCCGCAACCGTGGCGAGAAATATTGATGGCGATATGTTGCCTTGCAATAATCGCCGTCAAAATACCTCCCAATTGTGGCGTGTAATTGGGGAATTTGGGGGCGCCTGATTTCAGAGCAGTGCACAGAAATCAGGCGACCATGGCGAGGTGACATTTTGCTGCCAAATTCCCCAGTTACACGCCGCAATTGGGAGGGATTTTGACAGGGATTATTGCAAGGCGACATATCGCCGTCAATATTTCTCGCCACGGTTACGGCGTGTAAAGGTGCCCTAAAGCCTATTACCATGAAGAGCACAGTTAACTCCTGTGTGACTCCTGGATTGTGATGGGTCATGAACTTACAGAGTTCATGACTTTTCATTCCCTGAGGTCACACAAGGGTTAACTGATCTTCATGGTGATCTGCTTTAGAGATCATGAAGATCAGTTAATCCCTGTGTGACCCCAGGGGAATGATAGGTCATGAACTTACAGAGTTCATGACCTATCATTCCCCTGAGAGTGCGCGCACACAGCGGCGTGCACAGAAGAGGAGACAGACGGGCGGTGCCAGGATCCAGGAGCGGGACCCCAGGATCCAGGAGCGGGTGAGAGAGAGGGGATGGGGGAGTGGAGGAGCGGGGCCGGAGGAGTGAGGAGGGGAGATGGAGGAGCGGGGCTGGAGGGGCGAGGAGGGAAGCTGGAGGAGAGGGTTGGAGGAGCGGGGCTGGAAGGACGAGGAGGGGGCTGGAGATGGGGGGCTGTGGGTAGCAGAGGAGCGGGGCTGGAGGAGTGGAGGGCAGCTGGAGGAGGGAAGCTGGAGGAGTGGGACTGGAGGAGCTGGAGATGGGCTGGAGGGGGTCGGAGGCTGCAGAAATTGTTGGGGGCACAGGGGGGATGCGTTACCCATGCGATCTGACTTGTGTCATGTCAGGTCGTATGGAGCTGCAGGGGAGGCGGCGCGTTTTTACATGCGCCGACATTTTGAGATGGTCCGGGGGAGGAATGGCGGTGTAAGGGGGGTGATCTCAGGAACCGGGGGTCTTGGTGGGCTAAGGGTTTGCTGTTTCACTTTAATCCGGCATGTGTTTTCATGTTAGATTAAAGTGAAAGTACTTTTTACCGGCACGTCACTTTTTCTAATGTGATGACCGGTAAGCATCACATTACAGGTGCCGATAAAACACCAGCTAATTACTAATCTCTAGGGTCTCGGCTACAATCGGTACGCTGACACCCTAGAGATTTTAGCTACAGGGGCGGCGCTACAGGGCTTTTTCCTACCTTACGGCTACAGACATCGGCTAGGCATATGTACCCTTTTTTTTTCGACGTCTGTAGACGTAAGGCTGTCGTTATCAGGTTAAAACTTTATGATGCAAAAGCATACCAGTTTTTTGTAATAAATGTTCTAATTTTTATTATGTCTATAGTGATGTATATGCAAATAAATACATTTTCAGCAGATATGTACAGTAACTGGGCCCCAGTGCTAAATCTGTAATATCCTTCCATCCTACCAGGTGCTATCTATAATACTTGTGTTTGACTAGGAGGCAGCAGTCTTTGTGCCCCTGTCGTACTATTATGTAATTCTATATACTTACTTTCCCAGGCATATTTCAAACTGCTTAGTATTTATATTTCTTTGCAGTCTTAACGAATGATCCTTTCATCAAGCCAGCACAGCTTCAGCACCGAAGCTGCATACAAATGATGTTTCCGCTAGAATGTCCAGAATGTCCAATGGCAAAATCAATAAATGGAAAGACATTGATAATTCACTAAGCATTTTAGGACACAGTGTGCTGGTACATGAGTTTGTTTAATATGAGTAATTAGGAGAGTCTCATAACAAGGTCTTTAGCTAATAAATAACATATTCTGAAATACTGTATTTGTATGAAAGAAGATAGAAATATGCAAACAAGACAAAGATAAATGGTGCAGTGGGACTGATGAGAATTTAATTAAAAGACAAGTCAGAAAACTTCAGAGTTAGTCTAGTCTATATTGGTTTTATTCTGAAGAATCATACATCACATCTCATTTGCAAATCAGACAATTTAGGGGGCATTTAATCCCTTCATGACCCAGCCTATTTTGACCCTAAAGACCTTGCCATTTTTTGCAATTCTGACCAGTGTCCCTTTATGAGGTAATAACTCTGGAACGCTTCAACGGATCCTAGCGATTCTGAGAATGTTTTTCGTGACATACAGTGTTGGCCAAAAGTATTGACACCCCTGCAATTCTGTCAGATAATACTCAGTTCCTTCCTGAAAATGATTGCAATCACAAATTCTTTGGTATTATTATCTTCATTTAATTTGTCTTCAATGAAAAAAGAGAATGAAGAAAAAACAAAACATTTATTATTTCACACAAAACTCCAAAAATGGGCCGGACAAAAGTATTGGCACCCTCAGCCTAATACTTGGTTGCACAACCTTTAGCCAAAATAACTGCGATCAATCGCTTCCGGTAACCATCAATGAGTTTCTTACAATGCTCTGCTGGAATTTTAGACCATTCTTCTTTGGCAAACTGCTCTAGGTCCCTGATATATGAAGGGTGCCGTCTCCAAACTGCCATTTTTAGATCTCTCCACAGGTGTTCTATGGGATTCAGGTCTGGACTCATTGCTAGCCACCTTAGACGTCTCCAGTGCTTTCTCTCAAACCATTTTCTAGTGCTTTTTGAAGTGTGTTTTGGGTCACTGTTCTGCAGGAAGACCCGTGACCTCTGAGGGAGACCCAGCTTTCTCACACTGGGCCCTACATTATGCTGCAAAATTTGTTGGTAGTCTTCAGACTTCATAATGCCATGCACACGGTCAAGCAGTCCAGTGCCAGAGGCAGCAAAGCAACCCCAAAACATCAGGGAACCTCCACCATGTTTGACTGTAGGGACCGTGTTCTTTTCTTTGAATGCCTCTTTATTTCTCCTGTAAACTCTATGTTGATGCCTTTGCCCAAAAAGAGAGAACATTCTTCCAAAACGTTTTAGGCTTTCTCAGGTAAGTTTTGGCAAACTCCAGCCTGGCTTTTTTATGTCTCGGGGTAAGAAGTGGGGTCTTCCTGGGTCTCCTACCATACAGTCCCTTTTCATTCAGACGCCGACAGATAGTACGGGTTGACACTGTTGTACCCTTGGACTGCAGGGCAGCTTGAACTTGTTTGGATGTTAGTCGAGGTTCTTTATTCACCATCCGCACAATCTTGCGTTGCAATCTCTTGTCAATTTTTCTTTTCCATCCACATCTAGGGAGGTTAGCCACAGTGCCGTGGGATTAAACTTCTTGATGACACTGCGCACGGTAGACACAGGAAAATTCAGGTCTTTGGAGATGGACTTGTAGCCTTGAGATTGCTCATGCTTCCTCACAATTTGGTTTCTCAAGTCCTCAGACAGTTCTTTGGTGTTCTTTCTTTTCTCCATGCTCAATGTGGTACACACAAGGACACAGGACAGAGGTTGAGTCAACTTTAATCCGTGTCAACTGGCTGCAAGTGTGATTTAGTTATTGCCAACACCTGTTAGGTGCCACAGGTAAGTTACAGGTGCTGTTAATTACACAAATTAGAGAAGCATCACATGATTTTTCTAACAGTGTCAATACTTTTGTCCACCCCCTTTTTTATGCTTGATGTGGAATTATATTCAATTTGGCTTTAGGGCAATTCTTTTTGTGTTTTTTTTCATTGAAGACAAATTAAATGAAGATAATAATACCACAGAATGTGTGATTGCAATAATTTTCATGAAGAAACTGAGTATTATCTGACAGAATTGTAGGGGTGTCAATACGTTTGGCCAACACTGTATTGGGCTTCATGTTGGTAGTACATTTAGGTTGATAATTTTTGCGTTTATTTGCGAAACAAAATTTGGCAAAAATTTTGAAAATTTTGCAATTTTCAAATTCTTACTTTTTATTCAGTTAAACCAGAGTTATGTGACACAAAATAGTTAATAATTAACATTTCCCACATGTCCCACATGTCTACTTCACAGCACAATTTTTGAAAAAAATTTTTTTTGTTTGTAAGCTATAAGGGTTCAAAGTTCATCAGCAATTTCTCATTTTTCCAGCAAAAAAACATTTTTTTAGTGACCACATCACATTTGAAGTCTCTTTGAGGGGCATACATGACAGAAAACACCCAAAAGTGACACCATTCCAAAAACTGCACCCTCCACTCAAAACTAAATTCAAGAAGATTATTGACCCTTCAGGTGCTTCACAGGAACTAAAGCAATGTGGAAGGAAAAAATGGACATTTTAATCTTTCCAACAAAAATGTTCTTTTAGCCTCAATTCTTTCATTTTCACATAGGCAACAGGATAAAATGATAAAATGGACCTTAAAATTTGTTGGGCAATTTCTCCTGAGTGCACAGATACCTCATATGTGGTCATAAACCACTGCTTGGGCACATGGCACTGCTCAGAAGGGAAGGAACGCAATTTGACGTTTGGAGCTAATTTTCCATTCAAAAAGTCAAATGGCTCTCCTTCCCTTCTGAGCCCTGCCATGCGCCCAAACAGTGGTTAATGACCATATATGAGGTATCGGTGTACTCAGGAGAAATTGCCCAACAAATTTTAGGATGCATTTTATACTGTTGCCAATGTGAAAATAAAAAAACTGAGGTTAAAGAAAATTTTTGTGAAGAAAAAAGTACTTTTTAATTTTTACGGATCAATTTGTGAAATTCAAATTGTTAGCGGACCCCATGTTGCATTTAGAGAGTACCTGTGTGCCTAAATATTGGAGCTCCCCCACAAGTGACTCCATTTTGGAAACTAGACCCCCAAGGATCTAGATGCATGGTGAGCACTTTGAACCCCCAGGTGCTTTACAAATTAATCCGTAAAAATGAAAAAGTACTTTTTTTCCACAAAAATTTTCTTTTCATTTTTACGGATTAATTGATGAAGCACCTGGGGGTTCAAAGTGCTCACTACCCATCTAGATACGTTCATTGGGGGTCTAGTTTCCAAAATGAGGTCACTTGTGGGGATGCTTCAATGTTTAGGCACACAGGGGCTCTCCAAACGCGACATGGTGTCCGCTAACAATTTGAATGGAAAATTAGCTCAAATTGTTAGCGGACACCATGTTGCATTTGGAGAGCACCTGTGTGCCTAAATATTGGAGCTCCCCCACAAGTGACCCAATTTTGGAAACTAGACACCCCAAGGAACTTATCTAGATGCATAGTGAGCCCTTTGATCCCCCAGGTGCTTCACAAATTAATCCGTAAAAATGAAAAATTACTTTTTTTTTCACAAAAATCTTTTTTCCCGTTTACGGACTAATTTGTGAAGCTATTTTCCAAAATGGGGTCACTTGTGGGGGAACTCCAATGTTCAGGCACACAGGGAGGGGCTCTCCATATGCGACATGGTGTTCGCTAACAATTGGAGCTAATTTTCCATTCAAATTGTTAGCAAACACCATGTCGCGTATGGAGAACCCGTGTGCCACCAGCACAAGGGCAACTGGAAGAGTTGGGGTACAGCACCAGAAAATGGCGCCTCTATTGAATGTGCTATTTTCTGGGGTGCCTGTGTGGGATTGCAATTTGCAGCGTGGGGGGCCCACAACGTTTGTGTCTCTCTACGCTCAAGATTCCAGACCCCAAGTTGTACCTGGCTGGCAACCAAAAACACATCGAAGGCCTTTTTTTTATTTCTAGAACTGATTTTAGAAAAAAGTGACGTGGGGCTCCTCCATATTTTTGGTCCAGCCAGGTACAACTTGGCAGCTACGGACTGCCAACAACCCCCAGCTGCCTTGTACCTGGCTGGCAACCGAAAATACAGCAAAGCCCCCTTTTTTTTTACTTTCTAGAACTAATTTCTAGAAAAAAAAATGATGTGGGGCTCCTCCGTATTTTTGGCCCAGCCAGGTACAACTAGGCAGCTGGGTCTGGGATCCTCAGCATGGAGAGGGCCAAGTGTTCTGGGCCCCCCATGCGGTGAATTGCAGCCCACAACCACCCCAGAAAATGGTGTGTCTTCCAGTTACCCTGGTGCCGGTGGCAAACTGTAATAAAGGGGTTAATGCCAGCTTTTTTAGTGGCAGCTGGCACTAAGCCCGAGATTCATAATGTCCGGCCAATGTTAGACCCGGCCATTACGAATCTCTAGTAAATAGTTAAGTGTCCCGATCATCCAATTACTTGATCCTTCTAATTTAGTCTTAGTGGGTTACACCCATCACATGGGAGAGCAGGAGGACAAAGAAAAAAACAAACCAAAAAAAAAAAAACTTTGTTTGTCCTTTTTATCCTGTTACTAAATCTCCTATTACCGTATATATTTTCATAGAATGTATGCATAAAAACAATTATAATGAATAATTCTTAATATATCAATGTATTGTATATAAATTAGATATATTTTTCCACAAAATATATCTCATCTATATATAACAATTTTAAAAAAACTATGCAAAAATAGTATAAGAAAAGAATAAGATCGCTTTATATACAATCAGTGAGTGAAATAGAGAGGAAATATACAGATTTTTTGATGTCTATATGTGAATTCCCACATGAGTATAGATGTATTAATCTTTTGATAAATAAAGCTGTGAGAAGCAGTGGGGTCCATAAAAATTCACAGCACACAAATCATAATAAGTGAAGATGTTTTATTGTACCATATTGAAAATTAATACCACTTGTTTGTTGGATAAGAAATGTTGGAATATATTGATATATTAAGAATTATTTATTATGATTGTTTATGCATACATTCTATGGAAATATATAATAGGAGATTTAGTAACAGGATAAAATGGACAAACAAAGTTTTATTTTTTTTTTCTTTGTCCTCCTGCTCTCCCATGTGATGGGAGTAACCCACTAAGACTAATTGGAAGGATCAAGTAATTGGATGATCTGGACACCTTTTTCCCAGAGATTTATTATTTATATCGATCGTTTTTATCTTTGTCTGTACATGAGGAAGGCTATGTTTTAAAATTTGAGCCGAAACGCGTAGTTTTAATGTGAATATAAATAATTTGGAAGTAAGAACAGAGACTTCTATTTCTTCCTGGGAGCGCCTGTGATCTCCACCGGATGTCTTTTTCAATCTGAATACTGCTGACAGTGCCCACAGGCTGGAGGCTCTGAATATCCGCCACAAAGCTGCAGACCAGGAAGAATTGTTTTCAGCTCCAGCACCTTGAGGATATATGCCATACAAGACGACAGAAAGGTGAGGAGACTATCTATAAATATATGGTTGGACTTATATACATCTACACTTAGATCTGCGCCTCTCTCCCTCTCATCCCTTTTTCTAGGACCATACAGCCCTGTGAGGTCCAGAAATATAACTAGTAAATAGTAAAAAGATACACAACACAGAGAAAAATCTTTTTATTTGAAAAAAATAAAATTCGGACTCCATCTTTATTATAAAAAGATCCAACGTAGTCCACAACGAAGGTCCCACGATGCTCGATTGCCTCTGCTACTTCCAGAGACTGCAGCAAGGGATCAAGTGTCTCTGGTGTCATAGTGATGATGCACTGTATGGCAGATCATTGCCATACAGTGCAGCATCACTGTGCAAACCCAAATTTCAGATCACATGATCTCTGAGGCTTGGGTCAAGTGACCTGACGTTGCAGTGAAGTGATCTGACAGCCCTGGCACAGTGATCACATAATGGATCACTGTGCCAGGGCTGTCAGATCTCTTCACTGCAGCTTGATCCTCCTGCATGGGGATCGGGCTGCAGAAAGTGATCTGACAACCCCGGCGCAGTGATCCACATAGTGGATCACTGCGGCGGGGCTGTCAGATTGCTTTCTGCAGCTCGATCCCCATGCAGGGGGATCAGTCTACAGAGTAGCGATCTGACAGCCCGGGCACAGTGACCCCTTATGTGGATCACTGCACTCAGGCTGTCAGATCGCTTTCTGCTGCTCGACCCCCCTGCAGGTGGATTGGCTGCAGAGTAGCAATCTGACAGCCCGGGCACAGTGACCCACTATGTGGATCACTGCGCCGGGGCTGCCGGATTGCTTTCTGCAGCTCGATCCCCATGCAGGGGGTTCTAGCTGCAGATTAGCTATCTGACAGCCTGGGCACAGTGACCCACTATGTGGATCACTGCGCCCGGGCTGTCAGATCGCTTTCTGCAGCTCGATCCCCCTTCAGGGGGATCAAGCTGTAGTAAAGTGATCTGACAGCCCTGGCACAGTGATCACATAATTGTCAAGCTGCCGAGAAGGGATCTGAGAAAATCCAGATCCACTCACCACGGCGACAGCGGCTGCAGCGGTGGGACAGGAGAACAGGAAGAAGACCAGAAAAGGAGGACCGGAGGAGTGGGACGGCGGTGGAAAGGTGAGCGGGAGGAGGTGATCATCGGAGATCACCAGAGATAAGGGGTGATCTCTGGTGGTCACCAGGGGGCAGGTGGGAAGAAGCGGGGGGGGAGGGCAGGGAGGAGACATTGGAGGACAGGGTGGTGACAAAGGGACAGGGGGAGACACCAGAGGACGGGGGAGATGCGGCGGGCAGGGGTATACCACAGAATATTACAGTTGCAGTGATTGGCGGTTTCACTTTCAACTGTAGTTTCGGGGGAACTAAGCTACCCCCGTTGGGGTATACTGCAGCTCCTTATGTACCTGAAGCTTGAGTAACATGTCAGTGACACCCGCACTCGAGCTGCAGGAATGGAATCCCAAGATGACACAGCGTATACGTCATGGGTCGGGAAGGCACCTGTTTCCATGGCGCATACGCTGTGTCACAGGTCGGGAAGGGGCTAAAGAGGACCTGTTATGCCCCTGGTGCTTGGCAAACTGAATGCAGCATGTCTGCTACATTCAGTGAAGGGGTCTCTCATGTTTCTAGCCCCCATGTACGCTTTAAAAAAGACTTTAGAAACCTTACAGTTAAGAGGTCGCCTGGGTGGGATCTAATTAAGAGGTCCTGGCTGCTGGCAAAGTCCTCCCTGCCTCCTCCTTGTGTGTTACGCCCCCTCTATGTGTCTGCTGCCGCCTACTCTTCTTCTGGGTTTGCCCTCCTCTTTTGCTCCTGGCATCACACGGAGCAGGAGCAAAAGAGGAGGGCAGACCCAGAGGAAGAGGAGGTGGCGGCAGACACATAAAGGAGGCAAAATACACAGGGAGGAGGCAGGGAGGATCGTGCCAGCAGCCAGGACCTCTTATTCTGATCCAACCCATGTGACCTCTTAACTGTAAGGTTTCTAAAGTCTTTTTTTAAAGCTTTCAGGGGGCTGGAGACATGGGGGAGCCCTTCCCTGAATGCAGCAGACATGCTGCATAGTGATGGGCGAATCCTAAATTACTCGGAATCGCTTGACTCTAGCGAGTCCGAGCCCAGGACTCGCTACTCGTTGCGAGTCTAGCGAGTCCAATGTTAATGAATTGGGAAGCGAGTAATAGCGAGTAGTGTGAGATTTACAAATCGCAGATGTGTCTCGGAAGCTTCAGCCTGAAGCAATCCTAGTTTTGTCATTTATTTGCATTGCTCGTTTACTTTGCAACTGTAATCGCTGGGAAACTCGCACAGATAAGAGTCCTGCTTTCTCCTCTGTGCTGGCTGCCACAGCTCCAGGGTCCTAGAGCCTGCCTGCTGCCTGATGTAGCAGTGCTGAGATTGTTCTCAGTTTGCTCATTCCCTGTGTACAGACATGAATGTCTGTGCACAGAGATGATGTAGCAGAGCTGAGATTGTTCTCAGTCTGCTCATTCCCTGTGTACAGACATTTATATCTATGCACAGGGGATGTAGCAGAGAGGACATCGCGTTTTGGACTGCGTCGGACGGAAGAGGATTTTTTTAATTAAAGATGGAGTCCCTAATGTTTTTTTTTTTATTTCTAATAAAAAATTTTCTTTGTGTTGTGTTTTTTTTAAAACAATTTAATAGAAATTCATGGCGGTCATGTCTAATATTGGCGTGACCGCCATAAATTTCGGGCTTAGGGCCAGCTGATAATACAAAGCTGGCCCTAACCTCTTTATTACCCAGCGTGCCATCGCTACCAGGGCCGCTGGAAGAGCGGGGTTCAGCGCCAGAGGATGGTGCTTCAATGAACGCGCCATCTTCTGGGGCGGCTGCGGGCTGCAATTTGCAGCGGGGGGTGCCCAGAAAGCTTGGGCATCCCTGCGCTGCGGATTCCAGCCCCCAGCTGCTTAGCTGTACCTGGCTAGACATAGAAATTGCGCGGAGCCCCACGCATTTTTTTTAAATTATTTCATGAAATTCTGAGATTCTGACTCTGAGACTCTGAGACTCTGACTCTGAAATTCATGAAATAATAAAAAAAAAATGCGTGGGGCTCCGCGCAAATTCTATGTCTAGCCAGGTACAGCTAAGCAGCTGGGGGCTGGAATCCGCAGCGCAGGGATGCCCAAGCTTTCTGGGCACCCCCTGCTGCAAATTGCAGCCCGCAGCCGCCCCAGAAGATGGCGCGTTCATTGAAGCGCCATCCTCTGGCGCTGAACCCCGCTCTTCCAGCGGCCCTGGTGGCGGTAGCACGCTGGGTAATAAAGGGGTTAATACCAGCTTTGTTATACAAGCTGGTGTTAAGCCCGAGATTCTTAATGTCAGGCCACGTTTGACCCAGCCACTAAGAATCTCCAATAAAGGGTTAAAAAAACACAACACAGAGAAAAAATTTTATTTGAAATAAAAAGAAAAGCCATTAGGGACTCCATCTTTAATTAAAAAAATCCTCTTCCGTCCGACGTAGTCCAAAACGCGATGTCCTCTCTGCTACATCCCCTGTGCATATAGATGTCTATGCACAGGGAATGAGCAGACTGAGAACAATCTCAGCACTGCTACATCATGTCTGTGAGCAGGCGGGCTCTAGGACCCTGGAGCTGCACAGAGAAGACAGATGGACTCGGCTCGCAATGTAACAGCAGTTACTTTGTGAGTCTCCCTGCTATCACTGGCACAGTAGCCGAGTCTAATGCAAACAATGGCAATCCTAGTTTTGTCAGCGTTTCTGACAAAACTAGGATTGATATTGATTTGCATTGGACTCGTGCGAGTAATCACTGGGAAACTCGCAGAGTACCGAGTCCTGCGAGTCCCTTACTACTCGCCGAGTAACGAGTCCTAGCGAGTAGATTCGCCCATCCCTAATGCTGCATTCAGTGCTACATTCAGTTTGCCAAGCACCAGGGGGGTGACAGGTCCTCTTTAATTTACCCTTCATATTCGACGGGCGTCCAGGGTCGCCGAGAGGAGATGAAAAAAGTCCCACACCCCCGAGCACTTTGCTCTGTTCAAGCAATCCATCACTGACTTCAAGATGGCACTTGCTACCGCCAAGCAAGTGTTCTTCTCATCCCTTATAACCTCTCTGTCCCGCAACCCCAAACAGCTCTTCAAAACTTTCAACTCCTTACTTCGCCCGCCTGCTCCTCCCCCTTCTCCCCTCATCTCTGCTGAAGACTTTGTGACCTTCTTCAAGGAGAAGATCGACAAGATCAGAAGCAGCTTCGGTCCACTATCCCCACAACTCCCCTACCCACCTACACTGCCCTCCTCCTCTATCAGCCACTTCCCCCCCATAACTGAAGACCAACTCTCCTCCCTCCTGTCAAAGTCACACCTCACCACCAGCGCCCACGATCCACTCCCATCCCACCTCATTCCGAACCACACCTCCATTTTCATCCCAGCCCTCACCCACCTCTTTAACCTTTCACTTAGCACTGGTGCCTTCCCCTCGGCCTTCAAACACGCCATAATCACGCCCATCCTAAAAAAAACCTCACTTGACCCTACCTCTGTCTCTAACTATTGCTCCATATCTCTTCTCCCATTCGCCTCTAAGCTACTTGAACAGCACGTCCACTCCGTACTGTCCTCTCACCTCTCCTCGTGCTCCCACTTCAACTGCCTACAGTCCGACTTCCGACCACTCCATTCCACCGAAACAGCCCTGACCAAAGTCACCAACGACCTTCTGACCGCCAAGAACAAACACCACTACTCCATCCTCCTCTTCCTTGACCTGTCTGCCGCCTTCGACACAGTTGACCACTCCTTTCTTCTCCGGATCCTGGAATCCCTTAGCCCTCTCCTGGATCTCCTCATACCTAGCGGACCGGACCTTCAGCGTCTCGCACTCCCACACCTCCTCCTCACCCTACCCCCTTTCTGTCGGAGTCCCCCAAGGTTCGGTCCTGGGACCCCTACTTTTCTCCATTTACACTCTTGGCCTAGGGCAACTCATCGAGTCCCATGGCCTCCAGTACCACTTCTACGCAGACGACACCCAAATCTACCTGTCCGGCCCTGACATCACCTCCCTACTCTCCAAAATCCCACAATGCCTTTCCGCCATCTCATCCTTCTTCTCTGCTCGCTTCCTTAAACTCAACATGGACAAAACTGAATTCATAGTCTTTTTCCCCAAGAAATTCCACCCCACCTCCCAACCTATCCATCTGCACCAACGACTGCGCCCTCTCCCCAGTCCCCCAAGCCAAGTGCCTCGGGTAACGCTTGACTCCTCCATATCCTTCAAGCCCCACATCGAGGCCCTCACCACATCCCTCCGGCTCCAGCTCAAGAACATCTCACGGATCCGCTCCTTCCTCACCCACGACACCGCTAAAACACTCATCCATGCTCTTATCATCTCCCGCCTTGACTACTGCAACCTCCTTCTCAATGGCCTCCCAGCTAACTCCCTCACACCTCTCCAGTCTATCCTCAACTCCGCTGCCTGACTAATCTACCTGTCCTCCCGCTACTCCCCTGTCTCCCCCCTCTGCCAAGCCCTTCACTGGCTCCCTGTCTCCAAGAGATCCCAATTCAAAACACTAACCATGGCGTACAAAGTCATACACAACCTGGCCCCACCATACATCTCCGACCTGGTCTCCCGATACCTACCCTCACGCAACCTCCGCTCCTCCCTAGAACTCCTCCTCTGCTCCCCCCTCATCACCTCTTCGCACAAACGAGTCCAGGACTTCTCCCGGGCATCTGTCTTACTCTGGAACTCTCTGCCCGAACACATCAGACACTCTCCTACTCTGAGTAGCTTCAAGTGTCACCTGAGGACTCACCTGTTCCGTCAAGCCTACAACCTGCCATGAGATCCAGGAGACCGCCCCATACCTGACATTCCCCCATCCTACTGTATCCTAACCCGCCCCTCATAGACTGTGAGCCCTCGTGGACAGGGTCCCTGCCCCTCCTGTACCTGTACGTCCTGATCGACTAGATGGCTTTTTTATGTCTCGGGGTAAGAAGTGGGGTCTTCCTGGGTATCCTACCATACAGTGCCTTTTCATTCAGACGCCGACGAATAGTATGGGTTGACACTGTTGTACCCTCGGACTGCAGGGCAGTTTGAACTTGTTTGGATGTTAGTCGAGGTTCTTTAAACCTCTTGATGACACTGCACACGGTAGACACAGGAACATTCAGGTCTTTGGAGATGGACACTTGTAGCCTTGAGATTGCTCATGCTTCCTCACAATTTGGTTTCTCAAGTCCTCAGACAGTTCTTTGGTCTTCTTCCTTTTCTCCATTCTCAATGTGGTACACACAAGGACACATGACAGAGGTTGAGTCAACTTTAATCTATGTCAACTGGCTGCAAGTGTGATTTAGTTACTGCCAACACCTGTTATGTGCCACAGGTAAGTTACAGGTGCTGTTAATTACACAAATTAGAGAAGCATCACATGACTTTTCTAACAGTGGCAATACTTTTGTCCACCCCCTTTGTTATGTTTGGTGTGGAATTATATCCAATTTGGCTTTAGGGCAATTCTTTTTGTGTTTTTTCATTGAATTAAATGAAGATAATAATACCAAAGAATTTGCGATTGCAAGCAATCATTTTCAGGAAAAAACTGAGTATTATCTGACAGAATTGCAGGGGTGTCAATACTTTTGGCCACAAACGTATACTGTATATATAAGGGCACAATCCCATTTGATCTTCAGCTGTGACCCTAAAAATAACTTTATCAGCATGATTATATATCTGCTGGAATATCTATTCTCCTTATGGAAAGCAATGAGGAGGCTTATAGCCGCAATGCTCCTCTGGGAAATATGCACATTGTCACTTCAGTGAGAAAGTATTTTTATATACCTGCTGGAAATTGTTATAGATTCTGGTTTTCCAATGTGAGTGAATATTGTATCTCATATATAGGGTAGTAATAGCAATAAAAAAGGATTTATTGTAATTTGTCATGTATTCCTGTCTCTATGGGTCTTTGTTTATTTGTGCTGCAGGGATGATGTCATGTCTATTTTTAAAAACGCTACAGACAATCGTCGGCCTCAACATTCTTGTGCAATAAATACAATCTTTACCAATGATGTCAGATATGGGATATATGGTACATCACAACTGAAGGAAAGAAAAGACCATTAGGGAGCAATGGAGTAAAAAAAAAATAAAAACTACATCTTGTATGTACTGAAAAGTCAAGTGATCCAATGGTTCCATTACTGATGTCAGCAGGGCTGTATTTGCCCTTAGGCACTTGTAGGCACGTGCCTAGGGCCGGGCTATTCGGGGGGGGGCGGCACCTGAGCGTGGTTTTTTTTTGTTCTCCCAGCCGGGCACCAGGGCTGTATCTATGGGGGACTGGCTGGTCATTTGCCCTGGCTGCACCAGGCAGGGAGGGCGCCGCCGGCCTTCTGCTGCAGTGCCTGAGGCCGGGTCTCTCTGTCAGTCGCATGTTACACCCCACCGCATTAATTTCCACAAGGTGTACGGAATGGAGCCGCATGTGTATGAGGTGTACGGAGAGGAGCCACGTGTGTACGAGGTGTAAGAAGCGGAGCCGCATGTGTGTGAGGTTTATGGAGCGGAGCCGCGTGTGTATGAGGTAAACAGGGTGGAACCGCGTGTATGAGGTGTATGAAGTGGAGCCGCATGTACAGTGTACGAGGTGTATGGAGTGGAGCCGCCTGTATATGAGGTGTGTGTACCAGTGGCAGCCCCTCGTTGATGCTGCTTCCGCTCCTCTAGTCCCGGCTGCCTTTGTCAGCAGCATTCTTCTCCAGAGTCCCAGCCGCCGTTGTCTGCTCTCTGCAGCTCAGCATGGTGGGGCATGATGATGTCATCACTGAGCTGCTGTATTGAGACATGCAGAGCGGCAGAACAGATGTTGAGCAGACCGGAGCAGTGAGAAGAGAGAGAGATCCAGACAGCCAGACGCTGCGCTTGGCTGCGGTGCCACCCATATGGCAGTGCGGCTCCATTGAGCTGCTTGCATTATTTGTGCACTCCAGGACGCTTGCGTATATACCAAGCATCCTCAGACACCCTAAGATGCAGCATGTTGTGTTTGCAGGATACTTTTAAAACAAGCAAGGGAATGCAAAAGCATCTTAGCCCACTCCTAACAAAGTGTAATATTCTCACTGTTAGAAACAGCTCTTGCTGGTTTCAGCAGTCACTGTTCCTGTAAGTGTAAAAATCGCATATGGATGATTGGTCGCTTGGTCACATTATGTCTACTCAGACCGCGGGGTGAGCGCCAAACTGAACTCTTGCCCCGGGTGCCAGAAAACCTAGATACACCTCTGGCATGGGGGCATCAATCATCATGAACCTGATGATGATGATCAATGATGGCGGGCGGCATGCGGGATACATGCGATGACGATCCCCTCTCAGTCACAGAGGAGCCAGGGAGGCTGTGTGTATACAGTGCTGCACTGTATATAGGGGGTTTATCTGTCACTCTTTTTCTCTCTCTCTGTTTCTTCCTCTCTTTTTCACTTTCTTTTTTTCTCTCTCTCTCATACTCCCTTTCTCTCTCCCTCTTTCTCTACCTGTTTTTCTCTCTTTCTCCCTCTCTCTTAGTCTCTTTCTCTCTCTCCTCTTTCTCCCATCTCTTTCCCTCTCCCTCTCTCTTTCTCCTTTTATCTCTTTCTTTCCCTCTTTCTCCCCTCTCTCTTTCTCTGTCGCTTTCCCTCTTGCTTTCTTTCTCTCGCTCTCCTCTTTCTAGCTTACATTCTTTTATTTTCTCCTCTTTTTTTCTCTTGCCCTCTTTTTCTTTCTTTTTTTTCTCCTTTCTCCAATCTGCACATTGTGTCTCATTGATTCATTCAACCATTCATCTATATCATATCAATCAGTTCTGTAAAGTTAGTGTTTTCTTTCTCTATATTTCTGTCTTTTTTCTCTCCCTGTAATCAACACATTTTATTCATCCATCCATCCATCCATTTTGCCGTGTTCTCACCCATCTTTCCCAGGCTCCTGAATGACAAGTGACTCCCGTTTCCTCCATACTAAGCTTTAATACCTTTCAGGACTCTAGGAAAGCTGAGTGGCGGCTGCAGGGGGCTGTACTGACGGCCATATTAGTGGTGGATTGTCATGTGTATACACTGGGCCGTATTTGCACACACTGTG
The DNA here is from genome assembly GCA_033576535.1 of Allobates femoralis. Lineage (NCBI taxonomy): Eukaryota > Metazoa > Chordata > Amphibia > Anura > Aromobatidae > Allobates > Allobates femoralis. The sequence goes on from JARQOC010000001.1 coordinate 182,745,599, forward strand.
AGGGACTGGTCAGCTCTCTCCTTAAAGTCCCTGGCCGGCGTTCCTATATTTCTTGTACTGTATAATATATTGTTTTGCATTCTTCTGTATTTTTTTTTTTTGGCCACAGAATTTGTAGACTGCATAGGTGAATGCATAGTATAATCTGACTACTATACTTGATTATCTCTATTCATCCAAGGAGTGTTAACACAATTCTGGCATATATTGCTTTGAAAAGTTGCAAAATGTTGGTGTCCGTGTGCAATCTGTTTTTTTTCTCAGCAGCTATTAGTGCAGAATCATTTACAGGAACATTTTGCAGTGTTCTCAGTTACAGAATGAGAATGTATCAGTGAAAAAATGGATGCCACTAGGATAGTCCGACTACGGTCCTTGATTTTGTCGGACCCGTAGACTTGCATTGGTGAGTCTCGCGCATGAATCGCATACTGTCGCTGCATGTTGCGACTTCCATCCAGGATCTGGCTGAGAAAAAAAGAGTCCAACACTCGCCAATGTGCTCTCAGACATTGAATAACATTGGTCTGAGTGCAATGCGATAAAAATCACACATTGCACTCATCCGAGTTTCACACCAGTGTGTCCGTACCCTAGTACTAAAATCCATATAGTAATCCTACAATGTCTGCTGTACATGGTATGGGGAGGGTTTATGCCTCAGTTAGTACAAACTAACCATACACCATACTTCTTGTTATTAACCAGTTAATGCTCTCTTGTCCACCGCACTGCAGTGTCAAAAGAGGAAGACAGCGAGACCAGCAGCAACATGGCATCAGAGAGCCCCTGACCTCAATATAGAAGATCCTCAGATCCTGGTATTGTGACAATATTAAGAATAAAATTTTTGCATTTATATTAGACTATGAACTCCACAGCACTTTACATACATCATCAACACTGTCCCCATTGGGTAAACATCTTATCAGTATGTCTCTGTAGTGTGGTTGGAAACCCATGCAAACACTTGTAGAGCATGCAACATGAACATACAGAATTTCCGCGGTGAGGGTGAGGCGAGGCACAACAGGGGGGCAGGGCACAACGGGGGTGGAGGATGGGGGAAGCCGACCACTGACAGTGCCTAGGGTGGCAGGAACTCCAAATACGGGTCTGGATGTCAGGATATACTGTAGATGCAGGCTACATCACAGAAAGAGAGAGGCCATGGTTATCGATGCCTGGTTATAATTTCTATATACAGTTGTGGCCAAAAGTATTGACACCCCTGCAATTCTGTCAGATAATACTCAGTTTCTTCCTGAAATTGATTGCAATCACAAATTCTTTGGTATTATTATCTTCATTTAATTTGTCTTCAATGAAAAAACACAAAAAGAATTGTCCTAAAGCCAAATTGGATATAATTCCACACCAAACATAAAAAAGGGGGTGGACAAAAGTATTGCCACTGTTAGAAAAATCATGTGATGCTTCTCTAATTTGTGTAATTAACAGCACCTGTGACTTACCTGTGACACCTAACAGGTGTTGGCAATAACTAAATCACACTTGCAGCCAGTTGACATGGATTAAAGTTCACTCAACCTCTGTCCTGTGTCGTTGTGTGTACCACATTGAGCATGGAGAAAAGAAAGAACACCAAAGAACTGTCTGAGGGCTTGAGAAACCAAATTGTGAGGAAGCATGAGCAATCTCAAGGCTACAAGTCCATCTCCAAAGACCTGAATGTTCCTGTGTCTACCGTGCGCAGTGTCATCAAGAAGTTTATAGCCCATGGCACTGTGGCTAACCTCACTAGATATGGACGGAAAATACAAATTGACAAGAGATTTCAACGTAAGATTGTGCGAATGGTGGGTTAAGAACCTCGACTAACATCCAAACAAGTTCAAGCTGCCCTGCAGTCCGAGGGTACAACAGTGTCAACCTGTACTAATCCGTCGGCATCTGAATGAAAAGGGACTGTGTGGTAGGAGACCCAGGAAGACCCCACTTCTTACCCCGAGACATAAAAAAGCCAGGCTGGAGTTTGCCAAAACTTACCTGAGAAAGTCTACAACATTTTGGAAGAATGTTCTCTGGTCAGATGAGACAAAAGTAGAGCTTTTTGGGCAAAGGCATCAACATAGAGTTTACAGGGGAAAAAAAGAGGCATTCAGAGAAAAGAACACGGTCCCTACTGTCAAGCATGGCGGAGGTTCCCTGATGTTTTGGGGTTGCTTTGTTGCCTCTGGCACTGGACTGCTTGACCGTGTGCATGGCATTATGAAGTCTGAAGACTACCAACAAATTTTGGAGCATAATGTAGGGCTCAGTGTGAGAAAGCTGGGTCTCCCTCAGAGGTCATGGGTCTTCCAACAGGACAATGACTCAAAACACACTTCAAAAAGCACTAGAAAATGGTTTGAGAGAAAGCACTGGAGACTTCTAAGGTGGCCAGCAATGAGACCAGACCTGAATCCCATAGAACACCTGTGGAGAGATCTAAAAATGGCAGTTTGGAGAAGGCACCCTTCAAATATCTGGGACCTGGAGCAGTTTGCCAAAGAAGAATGGTCTAAAATTCCAGCAGAGCATTGCAAGAAACTCGTTGATGGTTACCGGTAGCAGTTGATCGCAGTTATTTTGGCTAAAGGTTGTGCAGCCAAGTATTAGGCTGAGGGAGCCAATACTTTTGTCTGGCCCATTTTTGAAGTTTTGTGTGAAATGATCAATGTTTTGCTTTTTGCTTCATTCTTTTTTGTGTTTTTTCATTGAAGACAAATTAAATGAAGATAATAATACCAAAGAATTTGTGATTGCAATCATTTTCAGGAAGAAACTGAGTATTATCTGACAGAATTGCAGGGTGACAATACTTTTGGCCACAACTGTACCGTATGTCAGGAAACAGACAGGACCAGGTGATCAACTGTAAAGCAGAGACAGCACTAAATGCTGGAGAACAACCATTCGCACACCATTATCCATGAGGGAGGGGAGTTGTACACAGATAAGGCCTGTATAGGGTACCATACACATAGATGCACCGTGAGTTACTAATGAGCTGTAAACCAAATTATTAGATCAGTTGGGCTGCCTAGCCTATATAAGTGTTCCCCACTAGGACAGATACCCTAATTTCCCCCACTAACATTATACGGTTTTGCTGAATCTTGCAAAGATGAAAAAACATTGAGCAATATACAGTGCCTACAAGTAGTCTTCAACCCCCTGCTGATTTAGGTGGTTTGATAAGATGCAAATAAGTTAGAGCCTTCAAACTGCAAACGAGAGTAAGATTTATTAACAGAAGCATAAATCTTACAAACCAAAAAGTTATGTTGCTCAGTTGAATTTTAATAAATTTTAAACATAAAAGTGTGGGTCAATTTTTATTCAACCCCTAGGTTTAATATTTTGTGGAATAACCCTTGTTTGCAATTACAGCTAATAATCGTCTTTTATAAGACCTGATCAGGCCGGCACAGGTCTCTGGAGTTATCTTGGCCCACTCCTCCATGCAGATCTTCTCCAAGGTATCTAGATTCTTTGGGTGTCTCATGTGGACTTTAATCTTGAGCTCCTTCCACAAGTTTTCAATTGGGTTAAGGTCAGGAGACTGACTAGGCCACTCCAACACCTTGATTCTTTCCCTATTGAACCAGGCCTTGGTTTTCTTGGCTGTGTGCTTTGGGTCGTTTTCTTGTTGGAAGATGAAATTACGACCCATCTTAAGATCCTTGATGGAGGAGCGGAGGTTCTTGGCCAAAATCTCCAGGTAGGCCGTGCTATCCATCTTCCCATGGATGCGGACCAGATGGCCTGGCCCCTTGGATGAGAAACATCCCCACAGCATGATGCTGCCACCACCATGCTTGACTGTAGGGATGGTATTCTTGGGGTCGTATGCAGTGCCATTCAGTCTCCAAACGTCACGTGTGTGGTTGGCACCAAAGATCTCGATCTTGGTCTCATCAGACCATAGAACCTTGAACCAATCTGTCTCAGAGTCCTCCAAGTGATCATGAGCAAACTGTAGACGAGCCTTGACATGACGCTTTGAAAGTAAAGGTACCTTACGGGCTCGTCTGGAACGGAGACCATTGCGGTGGAGTACGTTACTTATGGTATTGACTGAAACCAATGTCCCCACTGCCATGAGATCTTCCCGGAGCTCCTTCCTTGTTGTCCTTGGGTTAGCCTTTACTCTTCGGACAAGCCTGGGCTCAGCACGGGAGGAAACTTTCAAAGGCTGTCCAGGCCGTGGAAGGCTAACAGTAGTTCCATAAGCCTTCCACTTCCGGATGATGCTCCCAACAGTGGAGACAGGGAGGGCCAACTCCTTGGAAAGGGTTTTGTACCCCTTGCCAGCCTTGTGACCCTCCACGATCTTGTCTCTGATGGCCTTGGAATGCTCCTTTGTCTTTCCCATGTTGACCATGTATGAGTGCTGTTCACAAGTTTGGGGAGGGTCTTAAATAGTCAGAAGAGGCTGGCAAAAGAGATAATTAATCCACACATGTGAAGCTCATTGTTCTTTGTGCCTAAACTACTTCTTAATACTTTAGGGGGACCAAACAGAATGCTGGTGGTTTGAGGGGTTGAATAATAAATGACCCTCTGAATTAACTTTTAACGCTTTAAAAAAAAATATATATATTCTTTTTGGCTGCGGCGCATTTCCCACTTCCAGGCTGATCTACAGTCCAAATGTCACAATGCCAAGTTAATTCCGCATGTGTCAACCAGCTAAATCTGCAGGGGTTGAAGACTACTTGTAGGCACTGTACACACTTTATTTTCTTTTCTGCAACAGAGTCGCTGAGTTTACTGAAGCAGATTCTGGAAAACGCAAATGTCCTCTTCATTGCCAAAATAGTGGCAAGTGGCTTCCTACGGCAATCTGCCCTAGCAATGTGCACCATGGCCATGTTTTGAGGTGCTTTTTCAAGCGTATTCGTTGTGCAATCTTCCTATAAAAGATATTGTGTGCATATATCTTAATGTAGTCTTGTAGGCAAAATCTCACCTATTTTAGCAGGAATTTTGATTTTCAGACAAGTTACTCTGTAAATTATTGTCTTGTATTATGCTCTGGGGTCTCTCCAGACCTTGGTGAATAGTAATCGTAAGATTTAAGAAAAATATCCTTATAATTACTACTAATTATAACTTCATATGTATAAATAGACTCTTAACCGAGGCTCCATGGACTTCATCTGCATATTCAAATTCTAGGGAGCAATGCACCTTGGGTTTCACTGTGTTTGAGTGCTTTAACTGGAGCCCGCAGTGTTATCCTCCGCTGGTCTCCACAAGGTCAGTGGTTGCTTTGTGATGTCTGTCCATCAAGCATTGCTCCCACCCAGCCAGAATCCTGTGCCACACTGATGAGGGGCAACAACCCCGAAACAGCTGTCTGTGGTTGGATACCTAGTCCATGGTAAACCCCTGGCCATATCTTCAAGCTCGCAAGGGCTGGATAGTGACTTAAGGGCTACTAATACCCTGGGCTGGGTCCTTCCCTGGTGGGATAACTGGCTGGTGTCCATGTTGTAGACTCTTAACTGAGGCTCCATGGACTTCATCTGCATATATGTATAAAATGTAGCATATCCACTGACTGGAAAACCGAAGAGTTTGACTTTGAAATAAAATATTAAATACAAAACATAAGGAATTTATGAAAGGAAATATCTATAATGGTGGAAACCCCCTATTACAAGCTTTAGAATTTGAACATTTAACTGTAAATTGATCCATATATACAAATCTACCAGTTTTTACTTTCTGTTCAGTAAGAGAGAGATTGAAACACTGAAGAAGTACAGTGAGCCTTCCTTAAAGTATAATCTAATCAGAATTATATTATTGAATTGACATTCTCTCTTAAACATTCCGTGTAAAAAGTGGCGGGCACCATAGTAATGTCACAGAGTACTACTTAGAAAAATTGGTAATGGATATTTGTAATAGCCTCCCCCATGAAATTGTTCTGCAAGACAGAAAGGAGACTAGAGAATATCACAGTCATAAAGAACAGCAACTTAGAAAGAAAATTCCTAATCCAGAAAAAAGAATTTCCACCCAAAAGCACAAGAAAAAAAAGAATAAGATGTTCTCACCTGTCAAGTTATTATATTCTGTGCAGCCATTTTTTACATTTTATCTGTTTCTTTCCTCTCTGTTTTCTAAAAGGGATAAGAGCAAATAGCTACCAAGTCCAACTCCACTGATATTGTAACCAAGCTCTCTCGGCGATTTACTGAAATATAATGATTGCAGTCCCATGCTGTGCGACTGCGGCAGGGCCCATGCGGGAAGGGGTTTGGGTTACCAACTGTCTAGAAATTATGTGACAGCCCAGAATAATAAAGCAAAATAGTGCCCTATCTGTACAAAAAAATAATTTTAAGGCGTCTGTTTTTCTCTTTTTAAGATAAAGAAACTTATACAGATTATTTTGACTGTAATTATCATCATTTTACAGATTGCAGTCAATGCAGCTAATGTCTTCATATCAGGATTATGGGCTATAGACATGAATCCCTTGTAATTATAATGATTTGTTATTGTTTTCCCATGTGTCCTTAAAAATATTGCCTGTTCATAATTTTTTGATAATCTGTTCAAAACAAAAAAAAAAGTTAAATTGGCAATCCTGAATGAGGCCCACCAATAACAACGACTATTTCAATGGGATTTGTATCCGAAGACGCACATTCAGCTAAAGCGTGTGACATCGCAGACATCCGCTGGCTACCTAATACTTGCAAAAGGGGCATTTCATCACTTTGTCAGTATGCCAACACAGGACTGGGAAGTAGAAAGAGGTGTAGGAGATATGGAAGCACAATAGGGTCCTATCCTCATAAGAAACCTTAGGGTACCTTTACACGCCGCTACAGCCGGGTGGAAACAACCGGGTTTATGAGACAAATGTATCTTGCACCGTCAAATCAACCCGAGGTAGCGGCGTGTAGAGGCAGTTGTTGCCACCCGTCACTTGAGGCACCTGTTTCAGAGCAGTGCTCTAAAACAGGTTGATTTCAACCCGATGGTAGCGGCGTGTAAATACGGTAAGGTAAGGTTCATCACCTAGATAACTCCCCGGGGCGTGACACAGCCTCCGTGAAACCACCCCCCTTCAGCGATCATTGGTGGAAGCTCCTGCGTTGCGATTGGTTGTCGCTGCATAGGGAGGCATATTTAAGGAGCTGACCAGTCACACTACACAATCGCTCGATCGTCATGTATTAGTAAGCCTCCTGTGCTGGCTGGCCAATCATGATGCTGTTGCTTTGTCCTATCAGCTAAGGAACGTCTCGTAATCCGCAACTCTGGCACGCCTATGTGTTGTCCCTGCTGCACCAGGTCCACCCATATTACCTTGTTGTAGCGGCGTGTAAATGAGGTAAGGTGCTCCACAGAAGGTAACTTTAGGCACCCGGCGGTGCATCCAGAGATAGATTCAACCTTCTATAAAGCACCTTGTAGTGGCGTGTAAAGGCGGTATCGGGTAACGTTTGTAACCGTTGGTGCGTGCTCGTGCATGTGAAGCAACCGGTTGTTTCCACCTTGTTGTAGCGGCGTGTAAATGTACCTATACACAAATAAGTTGTTGCTGCTCACCTGGGTAGGTTGTGAGACCGACAACCAGTTTGTATTGCATGTATCGGCTGCTGCGGTATCCACACAACCACATGTATAGCGTGGTCACAGAAGGAAAACAAATGGATATATATGTTGGTGATCCACACTGCTGTCAGATAAACAAGACCATAGGGTTATATCGATCAAGATTGGTGGCTTTATTCAACACATTTCGGAGCGTCAACCTCGCTCCTTCCTATGTGATGATAGAAATTAATTACATTTCTGGATGCATATATTCTTATCTATGTGATGTGCAGATCCTGCAGCTACAGACTGGAGTGCAGTAAAGAAGCTGTGGGAGATATATCATCACATGGATAAGAATAATTATGACATAGATAATTACATACAAAAATGTAATTAATTTCTATCATCACATAAGAAGGAGCGAGGTGGACGCTCCGAAACGCGTTGAATAAAGCCATCAATCTTTATCCATATATCCCTAAGGTCTTGTTT
>JARQOC010000001.1:182753762-183024092 GCA_033576535.1 Allobates femoralis
CGCCGCACATCTCCCCCCCCCACCTAGTGGCCGGAGTAGTCGACATGAGTAGTCGACATGTGACCAATTATTCATATGTGATTTTGTCACATGACGTAAGTATGAAAATCGCAAATGAGTGGAGTGACCATGTGATGACTGCTGGAACCAGCAAGAGCTGAATCCTGACTGTGAGTATATTACACTCTGTTAGTATTGGGCTCTGTTATAATTAAAGGGCTTGTCCAGGTTTAAGATGAAAGTCTGTAGTTCCTCTAGGTGACTGCAGGCCTCTGAATTCTCACAGTGCATACGCTGCACACTTTCAGGAATCTCTCGTGTTAATGTCAAGATTGGACGGTCATGTGGACACAAGTATGTGATTTATATACTTCTGGCCACATTCTGACTAGACGTATCCAGCCTTGCTTTATTGTTCATTATTCCGGGGCCTTGCATGTCTAGTCTGCACGAGACTACATGTATGTAAATTGCATGCTTGTAGTCATCTGACCTCTCGGTCTCAACGCCAGCACCAGAAAATTTTGACAGCGAGCAGTGAGCGCACTGTGAAAGTTCAGAAGTTTGCAGTCACATAGAGAGACATAAAGAGTGACTGCAGACTTATCCCAGATTTGGACAACCCCTTTAATGCTCCTAACAAATTAAAACATAGTAACCATGGATCAAAACATTATTAACATAACCATATCTAATGTAATGTTACAAGTTATGTATTGTTACATGTGTACAGGATCATTTCCAATAACAGCACAAAACTACATCACCAGACCCACCAGAGGTAGAGAAATACTATGTCAAAACCCTTATAATTAAATAAATACATTCATATAACCCCCATCAATACAGAAACATTATGTCAAAACCTTCATCAGTACAGAAATATATCACCAGACCCACCAGGGGTACAGAAATGCATAAATAGAACCCCCATCATTCTAGAAATCTCAAACCCTCATCAGTAACAAAATTCATCATCAGAACCACCGTTCGTACATGGTAAAACAATTATGTCAGGTTAGACCCATACCCATTTGTACTGCATGAACCTACAGCTTCTAATACATCCTTAACAATGGTATTATTATTATTTATATAGCGCCATTAGATTCCATGGCGCTTTACATGAGGAAAGGGCAGACGACGACAAGTACAATAAATGTGGACAATCAGGACATACAGGAACAAGAGGTAGAGAGAATCCTGTCCGCGAGGGCTCGCAGTCTACGTGGGGCGGGTGGGGATACATTAGGAGGGGAAAATGCCGGTCGTGGGAGCAGTGGAATGGCCCTCATTGCAGGTTGTACGCCTGGCGGAAGAGGTGAGTCTTTAGGTTTCTTTTGTTCCCAGGGTAGGAGAGTGTCTGATGTGTTGGGGTAGAGAGTTCCAGAGAATAGCAGATGCACGGGAAAAATCTTGTATGTGGTTATGAGAGGAGGAGATGAGGGGGGAGTAGAGAAGAAGCTCTTGGGAGAATCGCAGGTTGCGTGAGGGTCGGCATCACGAGACCAAGTCGGAGATGTATGGAGGGGACAGGTTGTGGATGGCCTTGTATGTCATGGTTAGTTTTTTAATGTGGGATCTATGGGAAGCAGGGAGCCAATGAAGGGTTTGGCAGAGGGGGGGAGACAGGGGAGTAGCGGGAGGACATATGGATTAGTCAGGCAGCGGAGTTTAGGATAGATTGGAGAGGATCGAGGGAGGTCGATGAGCAGGAGGTTGCAGGAGTCGAGGCGGGAGATGATAAGAGCGTAAATAAGTGTTTTAGTGGTGTCGTGGTTGAGGAAAGAGCGAATCAGTGAACTGTTGTTGAGCTGGAGATGGCAGGACGTGGAGAGGGCCTCGATGTGGTGCTTGAAGGATAGGGAAGAGTCAAGGAGTACCCGAGGCATTTCACTTGGGGGACTGGGGAGAGTGAGCAGTCGTTGACGAGGATGGTTAGGTCCGGTAGTGGGGGAGAGTTTCTTGAGGGGAAGGCGATGAACTCAGTTTAGTCCATGTTCAGTTTGAGGAATCGAGTTGAGAAGAAAGATGAGATGGCAGACAGGCATTGTGGAATTTTGGAGAGTAGGAAGGTGATGTCGGGTCCAGACAGGTAGATTTGGGTGTCGTCGGCGTAGAGGTGGTACTGGAGGCCATGGGACTCAATGAGTTGCTCTAGGCCGAGAGTGTAAATAGAGAAGAGTAGCGGTCCCAGGACCGAGCCTTTGAGGACCCCGGCAGAAAGGGGGTAGGGCGAAGAGGAGGTGTGGGAGAGGGTAATGCTGAAAGTCCGTTCCATCAGGTATGAGGAGATCCAGGAGAGGGCTAGATCTGTGATGCCAAGAGATTGCAGGATCCGAAGTAGGCAGGAATGGTCAACAGTTTCAAAAGCGGCAGATAGGTCAAGGAGGAGGAGGACGGAGTAATGGCGCTTGCTCTTGGCAGTGAGTAGGTCGTTGATGGCTTTGGTTAGGGCTGTTTCAGTGGAGTGGTGTGGTCGGAAGCCGGATTGCAGGCGGTCGAAGAGGGAGCAGGAGGAGAGGTGAGAGGACAGTTCGAAATGGACGTGCTGTTCAAGTAATTTGGAGGCGAAAGGGAGAAGAGATATGGGGTGATAGAGACAGATGTTGGGTCGAAGGAGGGTTTTTTAGGATGGGTGTGATCAAGGCGTGTTTGAAGGCTGAGGGGAAGGCACTGGTAGTAAGTGATAAATTTAAGAGATGAGTTAGGATTGGGATGAAAACAGAGGTGAGGTTGGGAATAAGGTGGGATGGGAGCGGGTCGTGGGCGCTGGTTGTGAGGTGCGATTTCAACAGGAGGGAGGAGAGCTGGTCTTTAGTTATGGGGGGAAGCAGCTGATGGAGGGAGAGGGCAGTGAAGGTGAGAGGGGAAGTAGTGGGGACAGTGGGTCAAAGCTGTCTCTGATTTTGTCAATCTCCTTGATGAAGGAGGCAAAGTCTTCAGGAGAGGGAGGAGGAGCCAGTGGGCGGAGTAGGGAATTGTGGGACAGTGAGGCTATAAGGGTTGAAAAGAAGGCTTGTTTGGCAGCAGCGAGTGCAGTCTTGAAGTCGGTGAGGGACTGTTAGAATAAAGCGAAGTGCTCAGTGGAGAGAGACTTTTTCCATCTCCTCGTGGCAACCCTGGAGGCCCGACACAGGTCTTTAGTGAGGGTGGTGTGCAAGGGTTGCCCGTTTGTGCATGGAGCGTGGTATGTGAGGGGGTGGCTATGTTGAGGGCTTTAGTTATTGTGGTTGAATAGGGTGGTGGCAGTGTCTATGTCACGTATGGAAGTTATGACAGTGAGGGGGAGAAGAGATTCTGAGAAGTGCAGATCAATGTCTTTTAGGTTTCTGCGAGGGTGATCAAGCTTGCGGAGAGGGGATAGTATAGCAGGGGAGGAAAAAGTCAAGAGATGGTGGTCAGACAGGGGGAGGGGTGAGTTTGTGACGTTAGAGAGGGAGCAAAGGCGGGTGAAGATTAGGTCCAATGTGTGGCGGTCTTTGTGGGTGGCAGAGGAGGACCATTAGGAGAGCCCAATGAAAGTGGTCAGGGAAAGAAGTTAAGAGGCGGTTGGGTGGGAAGAGTCTATGGGCATATTGAAGTCGCCCATAATGATAGTGGGGATGTCGACAGAAAGGAAGTGGAGTAGCCAGGTGGTGAAGTGGTCAAGGAAGGGGGGAATGGGTCCAGGGGGGCGGTAGATGACAGCCAGCTGAAGGTTACAGGGGGAAAATATGCAGATGGAGTGAGCTTTGAAAGAGGGGAGAGTGACGGAGGGAGGCAGTGGAATTGGGGCGAAGGAGCAGTTGTCGGACAAGAGTATGCCGACACCACCGCCATGTTTGTCAGAGGGGCGGAGTGTGTGGGAAAAGCTGAGTCCACCATAAGATGCAGCAGGGGAGGCTGGGTCGGTGGGGGTGAGCCAGGTCTCAGTGATGATGCCAAGGAATGAGAGTTTCTTTGAGATAAAGAGGTTGTGGATGAATGGGAGTTTATTGCAGACTGAGCATTCCAGAGTGCGCCAGGTAGAGGGACAGAAGGGGCAGGGGCTGGGGGAATGGGTCTAAGGTTGGTGAGGTTACGGGGGTTAGTGGTGGTAAGGTGACAAGTGTTAGTGATGGGTCGTGGGAGTGGGGTGGAGGTGATTGTGGGAATGTGGTGGGGGGGCCAGGATTAGGAGAGATGTCGCCAGTAAGTAGGAGGAGTAGGGAGAGGGTTAGTAGGTGGGAACAGGAGAGTTAAAGTGATTTTGGTAAATTTTGGCCAAAATATCTTACACCTTACATCTTCATCTATAGTGTTTTGTTGCACCTTTTTAACTCTTTGCAGTTGAGGCTTAGCCTTCTGGGGGGCATCTGTCACTTGTGATGCATGAATTTGGTGCGGAGCGACCCGCCTTGTCTAACAGCTGGGCGTGACCAATAGGCTGAGCTCTGACAATGTACCTCACATAGACCTGTGTGTCTGACTCCCTGTTGGTAACCTTGTGTGTATAAATGCCGCCAGTTTCTTCCCTGTCAGCATGGCTGGTCGCAGGCGCCACAACCGCCCCCATGCTTAGGTCGCAGGGGATTGAGCACCGGTATTCAGACACCTGTGTTGCCTCCCAGTGGAGCTGGCAGCCTCCTGCTAGGTGTAATGAATATTTGACATGGCTAAATTTTGGTGAGTTTTTTTGAAGTTTTATGTCCTACTTCCGTGATTTCTCACACATACTACTCCACTCTCTCCCCCCCAGTTTGGCTCACATTTACTCCCCCCACCCTCTCCTCCCAGTTTGGCTCACATATACTCCGCTCATCCTCTCCCCACCAGTTTGCTCTTCATACTACCCCCATCCTCCTTCCCCCCCCAGTTTGGCTCACATATACTGCCCCCATCCTCGCCTCCTGGTTTGCTCATCATACCCCCCACCCTCTTCCCCGTTTGCTTCTCATACTCCCCACCTTCTCCCCCAGTTTGCTCTTCATACTCCCCCATCCTCTACCCCCAGTTTGCTCTTCATACTCCCCCCACTCCCTCCCCCCAGTTTGCTCTTCATACTCCCTCTACCCTCTCCCCAATTTTGCCCTTCATACTCCCCCCACCCTCTCCCCCGTTTGCTCTTCATACTCTCCCACCCTCTCCCCCCAGTTTGCTCTTCATATTCCCCATCCTCTCCTCCCAGTTTGCTCCTCATACTCCCCCCAGATTTCTCTTCATACTCCCACATCCCCTCCCCCAGTTTGCTCTTCATACTCCCCCATCCTCTTCCCCACAGTTTGCTCCTTATACTCCTCCCATCCTCTCCTTCCAGTTTGATTTTCATACTCCACCCAGTTTGCTCTTCATACTCCCTCATCCTGTCCCCCCATTTGCTCCTAATACTCCCCCCATCCACTTCCCTCCATTTGCTCTTCATACTCCCCCATCCTCTCCCTGCAGTTTGCTCCTCATACTCCCCCCATCCTCTCCCCAAATTTGCTTTTCATACTGTCCCCATCCTCTCCCCCCAGTTTGCTCTTCATACTCCCACCATCCTCCTCTCCCAGTTTGCTCCTCATAGTCCCACCCACCCTTTCCCCCTTCCCCTAATTCCATTAATCTTCTGTGTCTTGAGCTCCTGTGTGGAGCGTTTCTCACCTCCAGCCTTCTGCCAAGTGAACGTTAGCAGCGTGATCAGGTGTGATCAGGCTAAGAGTGCTGCTTTCATCGTACAAAGCATCTGATCGAATACTCAGCTCCCAGTACAGGGGGGCAGAAAATGCGTCTGGCGGGAGAGACCTTGGGCACTGCACCAGGAGGCCCGATGGCACCCCCCTGACTGCTGCGCATGGGGCAAATGCCCCACCAGCCCCCCTAGATATGCCACTGCAGTCACAGAGCAGTTATCCTAAGTCATATGGTAAGGCTCGTTAATATTGACTTGTCTGTTTTGTGCAGCTGATGTCTAAATTTTCTATTTATAATTTATATTTATGAATACGACCATTGTAATGTGCTTATGTGTGAGCCCGGTGGTCAGCTGACAGGAAGGCAACCCGGCGACGGCTCTGAGACACAGTATGCCTGGACGCTGGATGCCCGGTCGGCAGAGGGGCAGAGGATGCCGACCCAGGAGAGTTGAGCTGGGGAGCGGTGCCAGGGGACCTAACACGTTTTAACAGTAGATCCACACACATAGCTGTATAATGAGGCTGAAGTCAACATCTATATCTTGTAAGTCATGTAATGGCCACCATTACAGATACAGGGAATATCTGTGTGCTGTGTGACATATAGCCTGCCCCGCCAGGGCCACCCTCCACCCCACCTGGAAGGGCGCCAAGAGCCCCACCTGCGGGCCCAGTAGCCACACACCACCGGCAGCAAGTAAGGTAAGTGTGGCCCATATTACACCAGAAAGTTTTTTACATTTTGGCCTGAGTCACCCAGACATAATGCATTACTAATGTTGTTTGTTTGTGCTTTTGATAAATGCAGATGGCCCAGCAGCTGTGGGCGGGTGGCCTGGAAGGGCCTCACCACCACCCGAAAGGGAAGTGCGTGATCCCGTGCTAAATCATAAGTATGGTTACACATGCCCAGAACATTGTTAAACTCTGCCAAACACGTTCCTGATGTTGTTTTTTTCCCCCATACAGGACACCAAACCAAACAGGATTTGGTTGATGCCCACCGTGAGGCGCAGGCCAATTTGGACCGAATGTGGGCCATCAACGAGCGTCTCACTGGTGAGCAGCCTGGGTCTTGCCCTGCTGTTTTGCAACAGCCATTATGATTTTGTTTTTTGTGTTGTTTTTTTCTGCCCCCTTGTGTGTTGAGTGTGTGGCATGTTGCCATGTTTTTTTGTTGTGTGTAGTTTTAGTTTTTTATAAAATAGGGGATCCCACCAAGCCACAAAAGTGGAAAAAAAAAAAGTTTCTACTCGCCCCATTTAAAAAACAAAATGAGACCCCAAAAAAGGGAACTTAAAAAAAGGATATAGCCAATAAACTTATTGTTCTAAGCCCACTACAGTATTTAGCGTCATTCCTATCCACACAAAGGTGCAGGACTTTGTACGCTACACATCTATGTGCATACTACATCTGTCAGCCACAATCAAATGTCTGGGGCCACACATTAGCATTAAATGTGCAAACCTTACGGATGGACTGCAGGGAGGCAGCCCATCAATGTATGTAGCCCAAAACAACATTACTCACCCAATGTAACCCTGACAATATCACACATCCAATGGGAAAAAAACTACTTCCCATCATTGTATGGCAAAACAAAAAAACGTGTTAAGGGCCGGGTACACACTTGTAGACCCATGTAGGGCCGATAAAGATTTTACCAAGACATTCTCACACCTAGGGCCAAACAGATGTAGCATATGTCAACATCTGTACCTTACCATGTGATAGTAGTTATGTTGCCTTAACAAGTGAGACACATCCTTGCCCTGTAATACAACATCACAGTACATACATACACATACATGACAGTTGCACAGCCAGACTGAGTGTTTTGTAAACCAAAAAAGTTTATTCTGTACATAAACAAAAAGAAGATGAACACATACCGTGTTTTACAAACAAATAAATGTTTGGCCCACAATTCACCCAACAGTTATTGGTAGCATCTCTCCTCATGTAGGTATTCCTCTACTGTGTCAGACGTGGGGTGTGGCCCCATATCTCCTACCAGAAGCCCAACTGGGGGTGGCGGTTGTCTGGGGCCCCTGGAAAAGTCAGGAGTCTGTCTGGGCCCATATGTAGGCGGCCTCGGACCATGGGACACTGACGACTATCCACTGGGGAACACCAGATGGGTTGGTGGCGTCTGTGCCTTGAGCCTCTCAGCTAGTCTGTGCTGCCCTGGTTCCAGCCTGGTCACCCTCTCATTAACCAGATGCCCAATCCCAGTGTTTGGCTGATTTTCAGTGTGAAGCAGCACCCTCTTTGCCCACGTTCCCAGCTCAGTAGTCGGAGGTGTTGGTGGGCGTCAACGATTAATGACTGAGCTGGGTCCAGGGTGCTGCCCTGCTGCACTGGGACCAGGCACAACCTCTCCCTCAGATGTTGATGGGGGAGGATCATGCCCGGGTGACCCCTTTTGGCTGGACAGTAGCTCTGGAGGCTGCTGTAAAGAAACCAAACAAATATGGTCAAACACTTGTCATGTACCCCCAAATATATGTTACAAATTACAGATAAGCAGCAGCATTACCAAGCCAGTGTGCTAGGTCAACACAAACATTGCACATATGAAAGCAAGACTATGTAACAGTGAAAAGTGTGCACTCTACTCACCTGACGGTCCAACATGCTAAGTGATGTGGTCCTACAATCACCAAAACAATAACATAGGAGCCTAGTGTGTGAGCCTTCACCACAACACACTGATTAGGTAGGAAACACCTACAGGATAGTGCCTGCAGCTGCTTACAAAAATAACACGTGAGTACAACCACCAAGGGGTAATCAGGCACAACAATAATCAGTAGACGTACCTCCTGTGACGGCGCCGTGGCTTCGGATGTGGCCGCCATTGCCTCATCAAACACCATGTTGCCCTGCATTCTCCGAGGGACAACTTGGTCCAGAGTGAAAGTGAGGAGGTCACAATACCACAAATATGGCACATAAACCTCCTCACTTCCCATCCCAGACAGCTGGGACCTCTGGACCCGGTTGTACTCCTTTTTGAATATGGTGCGCAGGTGTTTGATTTTGGCTTTGACCTTGTTCTTGTCCCACCTCTCCTCAGGGTGGTGCTGTTGGGAGAGGGAGACAAGGTGGCCATAGGCTACATCCTTCACCTGGTTGTTCTTGTAATCCTGGGAATGCACTCGCCACAGACATTCATGGTCCTGGTACATAGCCAGGAAGGCCCGGACAAAATCCTGATTGTCCCCCATCTGCAACATAACCATAGCACACGTCACAAGCACACATATATGTACATATGATGTCATGATGTTACAATACTAAAGGGCACATGATGCAAACAGGTCAAGAGCATTGCATAATTTGGGCACATGAGTGCACAGAAGCCTGACATTATTTAATGTGTATACATATGCTCACCCCAGCACAGGACAAAATCCAGATGTAGTTACGTGAAAGGCTGGTAGATGGAGCAATCGTGATCGGGCTTTGTTGGTAGACATGTATTAGCATTATTAGCATGGCCACTATGCAGGCACAGCAAAAGAGTAGTAAAACGCTATGTTCTTGTGTATAAGTACATAACAGGTTGGGGAGATGTTTGCCCCCCACAGTCAGAAATGCTGCACAAAATATATTGCCCAGGTGTACTATGTAGGGCCACATTATGTGTCACACATTACATTGAGAGGCGTACCTTGCCTACATAAACCTCACAAACAACTACCCTACAACGCTACATTGACAACAGCGTGCAATAAAACATGACATATGGGCCAGTAGGTAGGGGTACCAGGAAACACTCAGTAATGTACATATGAACAAGGCATGCACATCGCTATACCTACCGTCTGAGCAGCAGAGTGTGCTTGAAGAGACGTTACCACGCTGTCGCATGTGAGTTGTGGAATCACAAGTGAACTCCGCCATCTTAAAAAGGGCTGCTAACCAATCATAACGCACCAGAGTCCGCAAATCACAGGAGTCGGGTGTGGCAACGCTGAGACGGGTGCGTGTATTGGATGACGCTGGTGCACTGTGATTGGCTGCTTACGATATAAAAACCTGCAACGCCCAAGCAAGGTCCAGTTAGCTGCCCAGAGTCATTGGGTAAGTAATGCAGAACAGCACCTCCATGTGTGTGCAGTACATACTCTGAATGTGTGACATTGTTGTGCTGTGTTGGACCAAGTGTATGCATGGTTACACAATGGAGGATGCACCCTCATCAAGGACCCTCCATTTTGTATTGTCAATTCTGGAATGTGTACCGAAGTTGCCTCTTTGCGGTAGTTTAGCAAGGATATACAGTTATCATGGATTTATCCAGACTTGCACATACAAAATGATGTGTTGTGCTTATGCTGACATTTTCAGTGTGTATGGAGGCTTGGTATTGTGTGACGGAGAGAATCCTGCCTTTTCAACATTACATGGATGTATTGTGGTCATGCTGACTCCTGCAATGTGTCATGAAGCCTTCACATGGCTCCATTCCGACCCCATGTATGTGTTACTTGTTGCCCGATATGGTTTTGGGGGGGCCTATAAATGTCAATTAAGGGATCATCTTGGTTGGGTTGTTGTAGTCCTTCTTGGAGTACGTAGACATGATGGGCTAAGATATGGGTTGCTTCAGAGTAAAAATGTATGGTGGGGATGTCCATGTAGTTAATGAGGAATGTGATGTGTGTAACTATACTATTTGTGTATGTATGTAGGCAAAACAAGCTTGTACAATGAAGTCATAATGGCGTAAATTTGACAGGAGGAGGGGCACAGGATGGGAGCCATGTTTTAGCTGCATTTATGTGTAGCAGATGTGTAGGGAAGTAGTTAGTCTGGCATTTTGGTCAGTGTTCACACGTTTGTTGGCTCACACTATTTTTTTAAATTTTTTCCAGGGGTTGGTGAGCTTATCATGGACACTGAACAGAGTCTTCTCGTGACTCTTGCCTTGTTGGAGGAGGACTTGTGGCTGGAGGATAGAGCTGAGAAATTGCGGGCTCATAGACCACGGAGTGTGTGGTCTCGGGAGTGGCTTCTGCAAAGAGACAACCTGAGCCACATGCACCTGGTCCATCAGCTGGAGGACAGGAATCTGCATGACTTCCGGAACTATCTCCGTATGTCTGAGGACTCCTTCAAGTTCCCATTGGAACGCGTTCGCCCATGGATAGCCCGTCAGGACACTGTGATGCGGCAAACTGTGCTACCTGAGGACTGGTTGGCTGTTACTTTGAGTTTCCTGACAACAGGTCGTTCAATGACGGACCTGCAATACTCTGCAGCAGTCTCGCGGCCACTGCTGAGCCGCCTCATACCCGAGACATGTGAGGCCATCTGGAGTAGCCTGCTGCCATTTTACATGCTTTTTCCAACAACCCCGCAAAATGGATGCACGTTGCCAGTGGTTTTGCGGATTGGTGGCAATTTCCAAATTGCAGTGGGGCATTGGATGGTAAGCACGTGAGGATCATGCAACCCCCGAACACGGGGTCCTTTTATTACTAGTATAAAGGGTATTTTAGCGTGGTCCTCCTGGCTCCGAACGATGCTCACTATGAGTTCCTCTACGTGGCTGTTGGCATGAACGGCTGTGTCTCAGGTGTGTTTGAACACAGCTCCTTTGACCAAGACCTGAGGAGAGGTGCTCTCAACTTGCCCTCAAATTATGTCATGACCGGTCATCTCAATTTCACGTTTGTGGGGGATGAAGTATTTCCACTTCATGCTCACATACTTCGGCCATATCCCCAGAGGACTGTTACTTCTGAGCATCGCATTTTGAATTGCTGGATATCCCAGCCTCGCCGTGTAGTTGAAAATGCGTTCAGGATCATGGCCAATAGATTCCGCTTGTTTCATTCGCCTTTCAATATGAAACTGGAATCTATAGATATAGTAGCGCTGGCATGCTGCATAACTTCCTGTGTCGTAGGGATACTGCATCATACACGCCTGCAAGTTGTGTGGATTCTGTGGACTCCACAACAGGGGAAGTCAGTCCCGGGAATGGCGTGCATCCGATCCTGGTCTGGCACCACTCCAGCCAGTGAGCCAGAGTCCGCAGGATGCCAGGAGCAGCAGGGACAACTACTGCTCCTATTTCAATGGCCCTGGGGCAGTGGCCTGGCAGCAACAACAGGTGTAGGGTGGCTGGGGTTGTCAGCCACCACCAGCAGGAGGAGGGTGTAGTCACCAGTGTGGCTGCACCACAAGGAGTGTGTATGTTTTTTTTTTTTTGCCTTAAAATATTTTCCTTAATTTGGGTTTTGTTTTGACTTTAAATGTAATTGTTTGGTTTTATTTCCCTTTATTAGTTTTCTTATGGCCATTGTTTGAGCTCACTTTTTTATTATATGTGTGATGTAAACACTTGTGTTTTTGATGTGTATGTAATTTTTTTACATTTGTTTGTGCACCAAATTAAAACTAAAAAAAAAAATGATCATAACTACCTGTGTCTGTGTTGACTTTTAACTACAGGGCAGTGGCACATAGCATTATGCTGTGCAGAGAGGTATGTGAGACAACAATGGTCTTTATGGGTCCCTGCAGCATTGTCTGCAAAAGTCCTTTGGCCCACACTGTATGCTGTGACTATGTCTCCCTATCCATATTACATGGCATTACACATGGGTATGTGTCCACACACGGACAATTGTATTGTGTTTGGGGAGGATGGAGGTAGACATCAGGATCCGCAGAGAAACATGTCTGCACACACACAGTTCAGCCATGGCTTGACACAATCCATGCACATATGTTCAGAGTGTTTGTTGCTTACCGACGTCACCAACAGACGCACACATAGCCATTCATAGTGTAATCCACTGAGCATCGCCAAAGTGTCTTGCAGAAGCTGCAACACATGACACAAGCGTGGAGTAGCGAGATAGTAGAAAGGGAAAATGCGTCATGTAATGGGCAGACTTCCAGACAAGGTTGACCAATGGTAACGCTGTTGTGTAGGCCAATCAGAGTGGTAGGGGGGCGGTGTAACACACTCTGCATGCCTGTAACATACATAGTAACATAGTTTTTAAGGTTGAAGGAAGACTTTAAGCCCATCTAGTTCAACCCATAGCCTAACATGTTGATCCAGAGGAAGGCAAAAAAAAAACATGTGGCAACACTAAGTGCCACATTGGGGAAAAAAATTCCTTCCTGACTCCAGATACGGCAATCAGACTAATTCCCTGGATCAATGCCCTATCAAAGAATCCAGTATATATAACTGGTAATATTATAGTTTTCAAGAAAGGCATCTAGTCCCTTCTTAAATGTTAGTAGTGAGTCACTCATTACAACATCATGTGGCAGAGAGTTCCATAGTCTCACTGCTCTTACAGTAAAGAATCCACATCTGTGATTATGATTAAACCTTCTTTCCTCCAGACGTAGAGGATGCCCCCTTGTCCCCGTCTCAGGCTTAAGAGTAAAGAGATCATTAAAAAGGACTCTGTACTGTCCCCTCATATATTTATACATTATTATAACATCACGCCTTTTTCCAAGCTAAATAACCCCAGGTTTAATAACCTGTCTTGGTATTGCAGACCCCTCAGTCCTCTAATGACTTTTGTCGCTCTTCTCTGGATCCGCTCTAGTTGAGCTATGTCTTTCTTATACACCGGAGACCAGAATTGTACACAGTATTCTAAGTGTGGTCGTGTTGTAGGGCTGGTTCTGTTTATCGGTTATTATTGTCGGTTATGACTACAATCACCGATATCCAGAATCTTCCCTTCCTTACCACTTTCTGTTCCTATGCTGATTAACTATATATATATGTATATACCGACTACTTAATGAAAACAAGTCTGTTCTAATAAATGAATATTTATTAAACACACCCCAAAAAGTCTACAACAATAATATATAGATTTCTAGATAGCACGATAACTAAGACACAATCAATTACTGTTACAATGATGTAAAACACCCACAGTTACTAATACCCACGTTACCTTAAATATACACACAGGCACACTATATTAATTATCTAACTATCCCTATATTATAAGAGAGAGAGAGAGAGATAGAAAGATATAAATATAGGGAGAGAGAGATATAAATATAGGGAGGGAGAGAGATATAGAGAGAGTGATAGAGTTATAGGATGATACTTATGACCAGATGAGGATGTCCTTCCATCGTGCGTCCAGGTAGAAAAGAGAGAGCGTGTGTCCTAGGCACCTTGGTAAAAACCCTAGGAAAAAGGGGCCTGTCCAACAATCCCATTCTGATTGGCTGAAAGCCATGATCTAATAGGGGCTTCTATATGACCAGGTGTTGAGAACCCATATTCTACCCACCCACTGGCCAGTGCTACTCCTCCCATCCTGGCCAGAGATGGCCACAACTGGGAGAACTGGTTTTAGTTTCTCTTCTTTGTAGCTCCCCCCATTCCCAGCATGTGTTGGACTATTGATATACAGACATACTGTATATTGTATATCTATAAAGATACATAGGTACATATCTATATTTAGTAATTATTAATCATGCCAACAGTTCCCCCTCAACATTCCCCCTGTTGTCGAGAACACGACAATGATATTTGAGGCAAGTGTTGTGTGGAATATATTTGCCTACTCAATCCTATCACCAATAAGCGTTCAGGATGAAATGAAGTAAAATTTTCCACTTAGGTATCTAGACATCACCCATCGCCATCACCTCTCCCCTGCCGTTCGCCGTAATCCAGTGTCTCCATCCATAGATTACACCAAAGTCATCTTTGTGGATCTTCTTGGTCTCTTTGGTTGAGGAATAAAGTTCTCTATTTGTCAGTACATGTCTGATCTTGTCATTGCCAATCTCGAGAAACCCGCCTATCCCCAAGTAGTCTTCTTCCCAGCTTGACTGCTTAGATTCTGGAGTTGCTGCACCGTCTCTTGATCGGCCCACAGAGTTTTCCTGTGCTCGCCCCTCTCCCTACCAGATTTTTTTATTTATTTTTTTTTTTTTAAGTCTGGTATGTAGGGACTACCGGGTAACACACTCTGTAGCTGGACCTCACCAGGTGGTTTCTTGGAGCACCTCCTTCTTGGGATTAGATCAATCAGGGGATGGCATTCTTCTTAGCTGAGGCACGACTTTCAACAGAGACTTCTCCTGCAAACTTGATTGAAGCATCTATCGTTAATGTGGTTCTTCCATGGATAGATAGTTGAATCTCTACTAGGCAGGTCAGAGTTTATTGGGTAGGGGATGATATCAGCATACCTAAGTTGACCGTGAGAAGAATGCAGTCCAACCGACCTTCAATCCATCCCTTATGAACGTTATTGACTCAAGGGTTGAAGTAGCAAATACCTTAGACAATGATGGGGCCTGTCCCTACAGAACCTTACTCTTCCCTCATTCATACAAAAAAAAAAAAAAAAACCTATATCCCAATGTAAAAATCAAACAGTGTATAATGATACCATATTTCCCTCCCCCATCCCTTAACCATGAATCAAAGTAAAAGCCAAACAAAATGTACAATGTTATGAGGTTTCAGGGCGGAGTTGACGTAATGTCCTAAACACTCTTATCAAATATAATATCAAGGTTTCAGGACTTTTGGTGCTAAGTCCTGGACCTTCTTCGGCGGTTAAATTCGTGAAGTTCTGCCTGGTTCTCTTGTATCTGGTGGGCAAGTCTCTTTACTCTCCGGTAAACTAGGCACAGTCCAATGTACATAACAAGAACAAGAACCAGAAGAACAATCACAGGGTGGATAATGAAATTAAAAAATGATGTAGCTGTCGGACTATAGCCAAATATACTTTCCCACCAGGACACCTTAGAGTCTGTATCTAAGGCATTGGTAATCCTCGTTATCTTGGTTTTGTCATGCTCCAGCTGAATAGTAGCTTGATTCTCAGCCTCATGAAGATTTTGGAGTATGTCGTCTTCTTCACTGAAATCTAACAAGAGACGCTTGAGCTCACGACCAAAACCAAGAGGAATCTTTTGCAGTCTCACAGGAGTGTCAGGGCGAATGTCGAGTCTCTTCTCCGGTGTTATCGGGGTCCTCCCCTGCTGATCTGCGACATCTAAACCTAAAACGGGACTAAGGGTACAATATGCTCCTGGGAGGAGTATGCCTCTTTCGGTGCAATTAGTGCCATATAAAGAATACGTTACATTTTTCCCTTGGTACCAACACCAACACCCTTGACCCAAATATTTCAGACGAGAGGAGGGTATTGTGTTAGTCTTCATCTCACATGACCCCTCAGAGTCCCAACACTGGTGCCTAAGCACCCTATCTTGACTCCCTTGACAGAGGATAGCATCCTCTTTCCTCCAACATCCCTCTGTATCAAACAGATAAGGATGGCCTCGCTCATAGGTTAGGATGTCTGAGGTGAGCTGTGGATGAAGCACCGTCTGATTGCTAACAACAATTCCTATATTCATGGCACTGTACCCCTTCTTGATATTACCAGATACAGGTGCCAAAGAAGATGCCGTGCAGGTGAGATTATGACACCCATGCCATTGAACCAGCCACCAGTTTGTATGGTTGGCTGCAAACGGGGAGATTAGGGAACTTACTCTTTGTCTGAGGTTGAATAGGAAGTGGCCCTTGTATAGAGAGGACACTATATGTTTTAGGTTGTCAGAGAGTTCACTCTGGACCTGCGTACATGCTAGGGCAAACTGAACTCTGTTTTGCACTTCTACAAGACCTGCAACTAACCTTCTAAACTTCTCTCGTAGAGCTGAAGATAGAGAGGTAGTGGCATCAATGTGCGAATGTTGCAAACCCTCTAAGACATGGTTTACATCAAGCTGAGTTCTGAACCCTTCCCCAGCATGTTGCGCAATGTCCCCGAGCTTGCCTCTCAGGACTTCCATATCCATAGTGTTCAGGGCACCTACTCCCAATGCACCTCCACTAATTCCCATCTCTATCGAGTCTCTCCTACTCCTGAATTTCCTGTGTCGGGGATCATCTTTTCTCACTTCTTGCCCCGCCTCTACCCATCCTCTCATCATGTCAATTTGGTTCCTCACAAACTCCTCACATCTGTGATCCCAGTGATCTACTCTGAAGTCATCTACAGAAGTTCGCCATGTATATAGGACGAATTTAGTTCCTGTGATGATCTTCCATGGGGATGACAGTTGAGGAGCTATGGGATCTGCCAATTGGTGGGTAGAAACATTGCAAGAATCCAGGTGCGGTTTGACTGGTTGGAGACCTTCAGCCCCATATGGGGCCCTTACCACGGTCACACATACTTGTCCTCTACCACTGAACTGGTACCACTGATCGCTATCTCCTGCCTGTAACGCTAGGTTTCCTATTGGTTTGGATTTGGACAGATAGACCCACTGTGTAAATGACCAGCACCCTTCGTCCACCGCCTCACAAAAAGGCCACTTAAATGGACCGTCTATATTGATGTCAAAGTTAATGTCCCTGCCTCTGGGGTCTTTCCAGTCAGAAGACACGTATTTGCTTCGGTATTCCTCAGTCATAGGGGCGCCATCCATCCATACATCCACAATTGGGGTGTCCACCCCATTGCATACTAAGTCCCATCTCCAGGGATTAGTATCCAATTTTACCATCTGTGTATCCGGTTCCCAGTGGGCATAGGTGATGAAATAGTATCCCGTCACCTCCGATACACAGACTTCTCTCATGATCGTAATCATGAAAGACCGTATGGATGGCGACCCCTCTACTCGAGTATACCTCAGATCCTTGGCATCAGTCCGTACCTTTAAAACTGTTGCTCGGTATAAGCCCTCCAGTTTCACTGGACCACTCTGATCGTTCCATAATGCCTGGCCAGAGTTACTGCAGTTTAACTTTAACATCAATACACTAGTCCGTAAGTAATCTGTGGACACATGTCCTTGGGCATATTTGGATTCCCTGGTGATGGTCATCTGGGAATCCCTCAACATACAATATGCCTTAAGGGTGCCTTTTACAAGTACGGGTCTGTCAAAGTACGTCCTTACCCTCAAACCATCTTGACTATCCTTCCTAGTGAAGGTAGCCTGTAAGATATACCACCCACTAAACTCTGCTCCAGTGACATCTTCAGGACTCAGAAAGCCTTCTTTTAGTTTGGTTTGCCTCACTGCAATCTGGAATGCAGGGATCTGCTCAGTTCCTGGTTCCTGAAGGACACCAGACACTGCTGCAAACTTAGCCAGTTCGTCAGCCTTGTTATTTCCTATGGTCAAAGGCTGTTCTCCTCTTTGATGTGCTGGGACTTTTATAATGGCTGCCTCCGCTTGATCTGCCATGCCCCAATCCCACAATTCCTTTAGGACCATAATGTGGGCCAGAGGTTTATTCTGGCTGTCCACAAAACCTCGTTTTTTCCACGTGTTCAGGTGCAGGGTGAGAGATCGAACTACATATGAACTGTCACTATATATCGTTCGATTCCCTGGAGGTTGAAGGAGGAGAGCCTCCTTGACAGCCTCCAGTTTAGCCCGTTGTGCTGACATGTGACCTGGCAACCGGAAGAGACTCTGGATGCCCGTGGTCTCATCCAGCACTGCAAATCCGGATACATACGTGCCGTCCAGACAGAAAAGTCTGTCTTCTGGATGTCTGTCGGTCCTGAATATTTGTGATGTACTGGAGGGTGATGGTTGACCACAGTCATGTTCGGTCCCTGTCATGTTTAACAACTGGGACAGAACATACTTTGCCTTGTGGTCCACTATCAGATTCCGGCCA
Source organism: Allobates femoralis (assembly GCA_033576535.1). Classification (NCBI taxonomy): domain Eukaryota; kingdom Metazoa; phylum Chordata; class Amphibia; order Anura; family Aromobatidae; genus Allobates; species Allobates femoralis. The sequence goes on from JARQOC010000001.1 coordinate 182,772,093, forward strand.
CTGAGGTCCAGGATCCATTTCCCGAATCTCTGTTGGGAGACTCCAGGGAGTGTATCTCTGAGTAAAAGAACCAAAGAAGATTGTGGTGTCTGTACAGTCAGAGATCTGAAACCTACAATATGCTCATTGGTTTTAACGGCATAGTGTATGGCAGCCAGTTGTTTGGCACATTCGTCGAACCCTCGTTCGACCGGCGAGAGTAGTCGGGAAAAGTATCCCAGTGGTCTACTGTCATGTCCTATCTGCTGTAGAAGGACAACAGAGATAGACTCCTTCCCAGCATGTGCCTGGATGGCCATTTCTCCATCTGGGTTGGGGGTGGCTAACACAGGTGCAGAGGAGAGGTCTCTTTTCAGAGTTGAAAAGGCCTCATCCTGTGCTTCTGACCAGCCCTGGAGTGAGGGTTCTTGTCCTCTGAGGAGTTCATAAAGGGGTTTCGCTTTGGCAGCAAAATCCTCTATGAATTCCCTCATGAAGTTTGCCACTCCCAGGAACTTCCGTAAGTCCTGTAAAGTGCCAGGCTGAGGTAACTTGACCCTAGCGTCCACTCGGGCTGCCACAATTCCTTTGGCTCCAAAAGAGACCTGCACCCCAAGGAAAGTCACCTCTGTTCTGGCCAAATTTGCCTTGTGAGGACTCAGTTTGAGTCCAGACTGTTTGTTCCCCACTGTGAAAGCAAATTTGTACCTACAGTTTTCTGTGAGTTCAATAGAGAAGAACCCATTGGCGACATCAATGGTCGAGAATATGCGGCTTTTGCCACTTATCTTCGCCATTATGTCAGGAGTTTGTGCAACTACGGGGCAGACATCGGAGTGTACTTATTAAGGACACGTAGGTCTATGGTGAGACGCCACGCATCAGTGTCCTTTTTCTTCACAGGCCATAGAGGGTTGTTGCACCTTGAATTCCCCTCTATGACCACACCCTTGTTCTCCAATTCCAGGACAGTGTTGACTATCGACTGTGTCGCTTCTGGTGGAAAGCGATATTGACGTTGAGGGGGTGGGTCTGGCCCCTGTATGTCCACCTGGACACCAATCAATCTGCCACAGTCGTTTTTACCCTGGGCCCACAGATCAGGATGTTCGTACACAATGGGTTTAAGGTCTATATTATGAGAGACCTCTGGCCATTTGTGTTCGAGCATATCAACTGAATTCTCCATTGCTGGCAAAGGTGGTCCCAGACACTGGTGTTGTATGACACACACCTTGGATTGTCTGGGTCCCTTCCACACAATGCAGTTTGCCAAATCCAGGATCCATCCATTTTGGGTCATTACATCAGTTCCGATGATGTTGTCAGAACCATGGTAATACCACATTGGGACCTTGAGGGTTAAGTGTTTGGCAATCTGGACAATCACTTCCTCAGTTCTGTGGGCCTTCACCCCCCCTTGTTGGTGATCAAATCCGATCACCACACACTGAGGGCTGTTTGGATGCAAATCATGTTTGATATTAGTAATGGAGATTTCCGCACCAGTATCAAGCATAATTTGTGTGTCCTGATCTTTAATTCTGGCTTTTATGTGGGGCCTCCCTGAAGAATCCAGTATGACAGGACATACTGGAGCCAGCTCTTTAGGGATCCCTAATTGTCAATCGATGTTGACAAGATTTCCAGTAGGTACCTGAGAGGTACATACTGCAATTTGGAGATCCTCAACCATAGTTCTAGTTGTGGAATCAGTAGATTCCACAACCCCTGAACTATCAACTGGGGCATTTACAGTGGCAACACATTTTGGTGTCTGCTCTTGTAAATATCCCCGAAACCCATCAGCCTGTTCCCCCACTGTTCTGGCATAATTAGGTTTCATCTTGAAACCATTATTATTGCCAGATTTTTCAGGGCTGTTTCGGCTCCTTACCCACTGAGGACAATTTTTCTTCATGTGCCCAAATTGCAAACATAGAAAGCATTGAATGCTCCCTGTCCTCTCAAATGGTGGGGCCGAGGGGCGAACAGCTGACTTCTTTCTAGCATGGCGCACACGTTCATCTTGTGATCTAACGTGTACAGGCACATGCTCCCTAACCTTAACCGACTTTTTATTGTGCAGTAGATCTTGTCTACACTGCTCAATAATCATGGCCGCATCAGTGAGCGATGGTTCTCTCGCTGCACTCAACCTAATTGCAGTATCAAGGTATGGGAATTTTTCCACAAACATGCGGATCATGCCTTGTGGAAAACCGATACCTTGATCCATAGTGACCTTCCTGTACATAGCTTCAAACCGACTACACAGCGATAAAGGTTCATCGTGTATAGTTGGTCTGAATTTCATCAGGATTTCTGGAGTCACGTCCCCGTGGCCCGTTGCCAGTGTCATTAGTAAGGAAAGGCGTTCTTCCTTATCATGAAACTGTCCATTACTGGGTTCCGTGCTCCCCATTGCCTCATACCTCTGATTGAGGTGTGTAGGCAACCACAACTTGAATAGCTCCATTCGAAGTTCTGGAGCCACAGAATATTTATTGCAGTGACCTTCAAAGATATCACATGCAGTAAACGCATCTAGACTGGGATCAAATTTTGGGATCTCCTTACAGATCCGTAACAGAAATTTTATCCTTTCCATACTGTTACGGTTAGGATAAAATTCATCTGACCTTACTGAACGATTTGGCGGATTGGAAGTGGTGTGATCCCTTTCCCACCTACCTCCATATCCCCAACTCTCGTCCTGACCCTGGAAGCGGTCGCTACGTGTATACTCCCTTGGTGTTTGAGTGAAATGTAGCGACCGTTCCACCTGTCCCCTGGACTCTATAGCTCCGGATCTCTGATCCATGGGAGACGTGGACCATGTTGCCGTGGTCTCCCCATCCTGTGCAGTACCCGAAACACAAACCTGTTTCGTGGGCAAAGGCACCATGCTATTTGTACCAGGCCGTGACAGATTAGAGATGACCTGTTGCAAATTCACAATCGTTTGCGACTTTGCAGCCAGATCCTCTCTAAGTGTGCTCACTAGTGCATCCATGGATGCAACTCTACTCTTGAACTGATTTATCTCAGTATACAGACTGAGGAGCTCTCTATCCATGTCAGAATAATAGGTTTCTTTCTCTGATATCCTAGATTCTAACACACAGATTTCCCGGCCCCTGTCGGCTGTACACTGGGCCCTTTCTTCTAGCTCAGTTTCTAGAGTGTGTATACGTTTTATGCTTTCCACACAACAATGGCAGTGTAGGTTATCCGATGTGGAAACTTTGTCTGCCTTTCTTGTGGTAGCAAGTGTTTCCACATGCTCCGGCCTGCAAATGCTGTCCTCAAAAGTATATACTAATTTTGCCAGCATTTGGAGACGTTTCTTAGTTTTTTGGAAAACACTTTTACTAATACAAACTCTATCATGTGCGTATGCCTGGTCCAGTAAAGTTGACCAGAGCATCTCTGTGGACTTATATGCGGTGGGCAGTATTGGGTTAAATGTGCTATTTCTACACAGGTGTTTAAGGGTGGAGAAGTTCATACTCACCTGTTCAGAGGCCATGTTGCTTGGTGTCGTCTGTTCCTTCGTCCCTCTTGTGCTGCTTGGAAAAAGGTCCTTTACTCCGGAACGCCTTCTTTCCCGACCAGCTGGACTCCTCAGATGAACCAAACGTTGATGGTGTTTGAACGAAGTGACGTGATGATCTGCCTCGCCGATAGACGTGTGAATCGTGTAAAGGAATCAGAAAAATCGTTAAAATCAGAAAAAGGTTCTCTGATGAGGACTGTGTCCTGTGTCTTACTAAAACTGAAAACTGTGTCACCGTCTGAGCTATCAGGGCACTGAACGCACAGAATAACGGATCACTGCACCGTGCCTCCTGTTATCTGTGTCCACGTTCCTCTGGCCTGATCCGCTCCAGATGATGACCACAGGTTTTCAGTACAAAAGACACTAGAACAACCTCAAACAGTGGGCCTAGGCTCGCCAATTTGTTGTAGGGCTGGTTCTGTTTATCGGTTATTATTGTCGGTTATGACTACAATCACCGATATCCAGAATCTTCCCTTCCTTACCACTTTCTGTTCCTATGCTGATTAACTATATATATATGTATATACCGACTACTTAATGAAAACAAGTCTGTTCTAATAAATGAATATTTATTAAACACACCCCAAAAAGTCTACAACAATAATATATAGATTTCTAGATAGCACGATAACTAAGACACAATCAATTACTGTTACAATGATGTAAAACACCCACAGTTACTAATACCCACGTTACCTTAAATATACACACAGGCACACTATATTAATTATCTAACTATCCCTATATTATAAGAGAGAGAGAGAGAGATAGAAAGATATAAATATAGGGAGAGAGAGATATAAATATAGGGAGGGAGAGAGATATAGAGAGAGTGATAGAGTTATAGGATGATACTTATGACCAGATGAGGATGTCCTTCCATCGTGCGTCCAGGTAGAAAAGAGAGAGCGTGTGTCCTAGGCACCTTGGTAAAAACCCTAGGAAAAAGGGGCCTGTCCAACAATCCCATTCTGATTGGCTGAAAGCCATGATCTAATAGGGGCTTCTATATGACCAGGTGTTGAGAACCCATATTCTACCCACCCACTGGCCAGTGCTACTCCTCCCATCCTGGCCAGAGATGGCCACAACTGGGAGAACTGGTTTTAGTTTCTCTTCTTTGTAGCTCCCCCATTCCCAGCATGTGTTGGACTATTGATATACAGACATACTGTATATTGTATATCTATAAAGATACATAGGTACATATCTATATTTAGTAATTATTAATCATGCCAACAGTTCCCCCTCAACAGGTCGCACTAGTGACTTGTATAGAGGTAAAATTATGTTCTCCTCATGAGCATCTATGCCTCTTTTAATGCATCCCATTATTTTATTTGCCTTTGCAGCAGCTGCCTGACACTGGCCACTAAATATGAGTTTGTCATCTACCCATACACCCAGGTCTTTTTCAGTGACAGTTTTGCCCAGTGTTTTACAATTAAGCACATAATTATATCTTTTGTTTCCTCTGTCCAAGAGCATGACCTTACATTTATCCCCATTAAAGCTCATTTGCCGTCGGACCTAGACAGGATTGAGAAATGGGGTGACGGTGAAACTTGGCCAACCCTCGAACAACTCAACTCGATTACACACCCGACGGCGCTGGGTTTCTGGAGATGCGTGCAACTTGCACATTACCTTCAGGGGCTTCCTTCTAGGGGGACATATTTACGGCCCAAGACATTATTTGAATCTTTGTGCTCTACCACAGTTGATTGTAGGCATGCATTATCACAGACCTACGCGTGTTTGATCTCTCCCCCAGATCTCCCGACTCCCCATTTCATGCTACGTTGGGAGACAGATCTAGGTCTTGAATTGTCTACAGAGCAGAGATCGGCTATTTTTACATTAGCTCACTCTGCCTCAATAAGTTCGAGACTGCAGGAGGCTAATTATAAATTATTGACGAGATGGTATAGAGTCCCAGTTCATCTGCTCAGACTCTTTCCTTCTGTAGATCCGAGGTGTTGGAGGTGTGGTGAGGCGGATGGTACGCTACTTCACATGTTCTGGGAGTGCAGAAAACTCCAACCATTTTGGTCCGAGGTGACAGAGATCATACGGACGGTTACAGAGTACACTGATGATCTAGGTCCAGGTCTTTTCATGTTACATCACTGTAGGATTCCCCCACACAAATATAAACACTCGCTGATGAGATTCCTAGTTATGGCAGCGAGATCCTGCATCCCGATACTTTGGAAAAAGGAGACGTGTCCTTCTGTCGCTATGTGGATAGAGAGGGTGAACGACCTCATGCATCTCGAGGACTTGACATCTGCTGTGCATGACACATATGAGAAATTCAGAAACACATGGTTTAGCTGGATGAGTTTTCAACAATCCGATCTGTATAAGACTCACAGAGATTCCTAACGGGCCTGTTCCAACTGGAAACGATGGTGAACCTTTGCTACTGAGTGTACACTTAGCTCCATGGAGGCTCTGAAAGTTCCCCCACACCTCCCACCTCCACCCTTCCCTACCTCTTTATTCCTTCCCTCCCTACCCATCCACGTATTGGCTCATTTCTTTCTTTTGTCTACTTTCTATCTCTCCTTTTTTAATTTTTTTTTTTTTTGCAGTAATAGGCGGATCGTTTATAGAAGGTATACTGCTTGTCTCTTCATCCTGACTGGCAGCTAGACTTGATTTGATATAATAGATAGGATGTTTTACCTGCTGTAGTTAATTTCAATTTCATATTGGTATACTGAGCATTTTAACCTATTTCATTTGCATTTTCGAACGCTGTTACGCGATTTATAATGAGGAGACTTGTTCCTTGTTTCTAAATTTTTGTAATTATAAAATGACAAAATAAAGAATTATAAACCTCATTTGCCATTTATCAGCCCAAGCTTCTAGTTTAGATAAATCCTCCTGTAATATAAAATTATTTATTACTCTACAGAGTTTAGTGTCATCTGCAAATATTGAGATTCTACTCTGTATGTCCCCTACAAGGTCATTAATAAATATATTAAAAAGAAGCAGCCCAACACTGACCCCTGTGGTACCCCACTGTTAACTGTGATCCATTCTGACTGTGTTTCATTAATGACCACCCTTTGTTTCCTATCACTAAGCCAGTTCTTAACCCACTTACACATATTTTCCCCTATCCCCATTGCTCTCATTTTATGTATCAACCTTTTGTGTGGCACTGTATCAAAAGCTTTTGAAAAGTTCATATACACCATGTCTACTGCATTTCTTTGGTCCAGTCCAGAACTTACTTCTTCATAGAAGCTTATCAGATTAGTTTGACAGGAATGGTCCCTCATAAACCCATGTTGATATTGGGTCATGAGGTTATTTTTCTTCAGATATTCCAGTATAGCATCTCTTAGAAAACCCTCTAGGATTTTACCCACAGTAGAGGTTAAGCTTACTGGCCTATAATTTCCAAGTTCAGTATTTGTCCCCTTTTTGAATATTGGCACCACATTTGCTATACGCCAGTCCTGTGGTACAGACCCTGTTATTATGGAATCTTTAAATATTAAAAATAATGGTCTATCTATGACAGTACTTAATTCCTGCAGCACTCTGGGGTGTATCCCATCCGGGCCCAGGGATTTGGCAATTTTAGTGATTTTTAGACGATGCCATACTTCCTGCTTGGTTAAGCAGGTGACATTTAATTGAGAGTTTTTGTTATCACTGATCATATTGTCTCTCATGAAATTTTCTTGTGTAAATACTGTTGAAAAAAAAGTCATTTAGCATATTGGCTTTTTCCTCATCCACCATTTCTCCTCGCCGTGGTCAAACTCTATGCCCACATCGCTGATGTGGTTGTGGCGTATGACGTGGCAATGTGTGAAGGGAAGATCGCTTCCAGTCTTCTGCAGGCGATTTCCGGAACGAATGATTGCCGGAGATCGCACGCGAGATCGATATGTGTCACTGCTCCACGGCTTTCAGAAAAAATTGCCCGACACATGCACGCTCACGTCAAATCGCCAGCTATATGGAAGCCATATGGCGGCGTGTGATGGTACCTTTAGAAAATGTCAAATTCTAGAGATATTTTTGAGGTGCAGGTGACATGAGCGAGCATGTGATCGGATGTAGGGAATGAAGGAGAGATCCGAGTCAAAAATAGTCCAAAGACTGCAGAAGTTCTGATGAGGAGTATGGTGATGATAGAACCAGACACAAAATTGGCATTATAGAGTTTACATAAGTTACTAGCTGAGGAAACCCGAGAAATTCAGATTTTGACAAATCCAGTTTTAGATAGAGGGATGACTTGATATTAGAGACAGGAGACAGTACCGTATATACTCGTGTATAAGCCGACCCGTGTATAAGCCGACCCCCCTACTTTTGCCCCCAAAACCTGGGAAAACCCATTGACTCGTGTATAAGCCGAGGGTGGACCCCAGCACAGGTATACAGCCCCCAGCAGTGTGGTATACAGCAGCCTCCCCAGCAGTGTGGTATACAGCAGCCTCCCCAGCAGTGTGGTATATACAGCAGCCTCCCCAGCAGTGTGGTATATACAGCAGCCTCCCCAGCAGTGTGGTATATACAGCAGCCTCCCCAGCAGTGTGGTATATACAGCAGCCTCCCCAGCAGTGTGGTATATACAGCAGCCTCCCCAGCAGTGTGGTATATACAGCAGCCTTCCCAGCAGTGTGGTATATACAGCAGCCTTCCCAGCAGTGTGGTATATACAGCAGCCTCCCCAGCAGTGTGGTATATACAGCAGCCTCCCCAGCAGTGTGGTATATACAGCAGCCTCCCCAGCAGTGTGGTATATACAGCAGCCTCCCCAGCAGTGTGGTATATACAGCAGCCTCCCCAGCAGTGTGGTATATACAGCAGCCTCCCCAGCAGTGTGGTATATACAGCAGCCTCCCCAGCAGTGTGGTATATACAGGCCCCCGGTTGCAGCCACAGACCTGTAAGAGAATAGCTTTCATACTTACCCTCCTCGCTGTCATCGCGCGTCCTCGTCTCCTTCCCGCTTCTACCCGGCGTCATGTGACCGCGCACAATGACGTCATTGTGGATGCGCCGGGTAGAAGCGGGAAGGAGACCGGAGGAGCGCGGGTAACAGCGAGGAGGGTAAGTATGAAAGCTATTTTCTTACAGGTCTGTGGCTGCAACCGGGGGTCTGTATATTGCGCGGGGGAGAGCGGGGGGCCTGTATATACTACGGGGGGGGAATCGGGGGGCCTGTATATACTACGGGGTGGGGGGGATCGGGGGGCCTGTATATACTACGGGGGGTGGATCGGGGGGCCTTTATATACTACTGGGGGAGCGCAATGTAATATGCACCGCTCCCCCTGCCGCTGATGGACAGGGGGATGCAGTGCATATTGCATTGCACTAATGAGCGGCCCCACGTGACCGGGCGCTCATATTACAGCCTCCCCCTGCCTCCTCCAGCCCCCGGACACCGGCCCCCCCACACTCAGCCGTATAGTGACTCGTGTATAAGTCAAGGGGGGCACTTTTCAGCACAATTTTTGTGCTGAAAAACTCGGCTTATACACGAGTATATACGGTAATTGTATTTTGTAGTAAAGAAGGGGTGATGTCAGGAGACAATGTGTATACAGTAAAACCTTGACTTATGTAATTATTAATTAGTTTAGTGACTGAGCTCTTAGCTCAATTTGCTCTTATGTGAAATTAAATGTTATCATTAAAATTAATTGAAATGCTATTGATCTGTTCCAGCCCCTACTTATGGCCTCCCATCCTGGTTTTGTTACATGCTGACTATGGGGTTCCAAAGTGAAAATAATTAGCAGTACAAATGAACTAGGAAAACATTTGATTGCCTTGCATGACTTTCCTGTCTCCTGCAGTACCAACAGCCATGTTTAACTGCCTAATATTAAGGAAATGACTGGCATCACCTTTGTGTGAGGTGCTAGCTAGAAAACACATGTAAATTGCATAATATATCTGCTGCAACAATACACACTATGAGGCTGGCTTCACATTTGCGTATGGGAAGGCAGCGTTTTGCTGCGTTCCCATACGCAGTTAAACGCATGCGCACTGCGTTCCTATGTTTAACATAGGAACGCATGGTGCCTGCGTTTGCTGCGTTCGGGTGCGGATGCGGACGATATCTGCTGCTTCCGGTGTCCAGCATCCGCACCCGGGACGCAGCATGTTGGGTTTTTTTGTGCGTTTGGGGAGCTTGGACAATCAGCAAGCGTCCCCAAGCGTACAAAAAAAGCATTGTCTTCAATGGGTCCGCAGTGTCCTCTGCATGACACAGCAGGAGAACGCTGCGGACCCATTGAAAAATCTCCCGGTGGCCGCCGGTGATGTCACAGGAGCTCACCGACGGCCACCGGGAGATCAGCTGACCCTCTGCTGTCCTCCTTCTCCCCGCCGCCTGTAATCTCATAGCGATGTCGGCGGGGAGAACAGCTGATCTGAAAGCTGTTTGAATCTTCCCGCGCCGACATCTCCTCACAGTGTCGGCGCGGGAAGATTCAAACAGCTCTCAGATCAGCTGTTCTCCCCGCCGACAGTCCCGGAGCTTACCGGCGGCCGGGGGGCGGAGATCTCCGGCGCTGATCTCCGCCTCCGGCCCGCCCCCGGACAGCGCCGATTGGCTGCCGGGCTCCATAGTGATGTGTCCGCAGGCGGACATTATCCGCTGCGGACACATCAAAGTGTCCCTGCTTCTGACAGCGTTTGTGTCTGCATGCCATCTAAGATATATGATATAGCCCTGCTATTCATTGTTAGCCAGTATGCTATCTGCACAGCTAATACTGATGTAAAGAAAGGGACATTGCAGGAACTGCTTGAGAATATAAAGAAACGTGAGAAGACTTAGCTTTCACAGTGGCCACTGCTAAATCTAAGTCTTTTCAAGTTTCTTTATATTCTCAAGCAGCTCCTGCAATGTCCCTTTCTTTATATCAGTACTAGCTGTAGTACCCGGCTACGCCCGGGTTAATAAATAACTGATGTTAGCTATAACAAAATAGAATTTGAATATGTCATATTAATGACCTGTAAGAAAATAGAAGCTCAGCTGTGATTGATTGCTATAGGCAGCCTAATAAATCTCCAGCCAACAGTAAACCATGGAAATACAGAAAACTCTTTGAATGAGAAGGTGTGTCCAAACCTTTGGTCTCTACTGTGTGTGTATATATATATATATATATATATATATATATATATACTGGCTGTACTACACGGCTACGCCCGGGTTAATAAATAACTGATGTTAGCTATGACACAATAGAATTTGAATATGTCATATTAATGACCTGTAGGAATATAGAAGTTGAGCTGTGATTGGTTGCTATAGGCAGCCTGATAAATCTCCAGCCAACAGTAAACCCTCCCCCTGGCCGGGCAGTATATGTTACCTCACACATACACATAATAGACAGCTCATGTGACTGACATCTGCCTTAATTCCCTATATGGCACATGTGTTGCACATTGGCTGTTGTTAATCACATTTTTATGTTTGGAAATTAAAGATAGCACACGTATGAGGCGAGTTGTGTGAGGTGATTTGTGCACATCTGTGTCTGTGTGGTGTGTGTGTCCTTGGGGTGTGTGTATGTGTGTGTCCCTGTGGGGTGAGTGCATGTGTCCCTATAGGGTGTGTATGTGTGTGTCCCTGTGGGGGGGGGGGGTCTGTGTGGGGTGTGTGTGTGTCTCTGTGTTGTGTGTGTCTCTTTGTGGTGTGTGTCTGTGTCCCTGTGGGGTGAGCGCATGTGTCCCTATAGGGTGTGTATGTGTCCCTGTGGGGGGTCTCTGTGTGGTGTGTGTGTGTCTCTTTGTGGTGTGTGTGTGTGTCCCTGTGGGGTGAGTGCATGTGTCCCTATAGGGTGGCTATGTGTGTGTGTCCCTTTGGGGGGGTCTGTGTGGTGTGTGTGTCTGTGTTGTATGTGTCTCTTTGTGGTGTGTGTGTGTGTGTCCCTGTGGGGTGAGTGCATGTGTCGCTATAGGGTGTGTGTGTGTCCCCTTGGGGGGTGTGTGTGTCTCTGTGTTGTGTGTGTCTCTTTGTGGTGTGTGTGTGTGTGTGTGTTTTGGGTGTGTGGTGAGTATCCAATGTTGGGGCTGCACCTTAGCGACTATACACTTGCTGTTACTCTTTGTGTGCGTGTGGTGTGTATACATGTCCCCGTGCATGGTGAATATCTCATGTTGGGGCCCCACCTTAGTGACTATATGCTGGTATGTGCTGTTAGTCTTTAGCGCTATCACTAAGCCCCTCTCATTCACAACTGTCAACTGGTAACTATCACTTTTTCCCCATTATGTAGATAGGGACAAAATTGTTTGGTGAATTGGAATGCGCGGGGTTAAAATTTTGCCTCACAACATAGCCTATGACGCTCCCGGGGTCCAGACGTGTGACTGTGCAAAATTTTGTGGCTATAGCTGACAGCTATCGATTTTCCTCCAACACTTTTCCATTCACTTTTTCCCCATTATGTAGATAGGGGCAAAATTGTTTGGTGAAGTGGAACGCGCAGGGTTAAAATTTCGCCTCACAACATAGCCTATGACGCTCTTGGGGTCCAGACGTGTGACTGTGCAAAATTTTGTGGCTGTAGTTGCGACGGTGTAGATGCCAATCCCGGATATACACACACACATACATACACACACATACACACATTCAACTTTATATATTATACTAGCTGTAGTACCCGGCTATGCCGGGGTTAATAAATAACTGATGTTAGCTATAACAAAATAGAATTTGAATATGTCATATTAATGACCTGTAGGAAAATAGAAGCTGAGCTGTGATTGATTGCTATAGGCAGCCTAATAAATCTCCAGCCAACAGTAAACCCTACCCCTGGCCGGGCAGTATATGTTACCTCACACATACACATAATAGACAGCTCATGTGACTGACATCTGCCTTAATTCCCTATATGGCACATGTGTTGCACATTGGCTGTTTTTAATGAGATGTTTGTGTTTGGAAAATAAAGATAGCACACGTATGAGGCGAGTTGTGTGAGGTGATTTGTGCACATCTGTGTCTGTCTGTGTGGTGTGTGTGTCCCTGGGGTATGTGTATGTGTGTGTCCCTGTGGGGTCAGTGCATGTGTCCCTATAGGGTGTGTATGTCCCTGTGTGGGGGAGTCTGTGTGGTGTGTGTCTCTGTTGTGTGTGTCCCTTTGTGGTGTGTGTCCCTGTGGGGTGAGTGCATGTGTCCCTATAGGGTGTGTATGTGTGTGTGTCCCTGTGGGAGGGGTGACTGTGTGGGGTGTGTGTGTCTCTGTGTAGTGTGTGTCTCTTTGTGGTGTGTGTGTCCCCCTGTGGGGTGAGTGCATATGTCCCTATAGGGTGTGTATGTGTGTGTGTCCCTGTGGGGGGGGGTGTCTGTGTGGGGTGTGTGTGTCTCTGTGTTGTGTGTGTGTCTTTGTGGAGTGTGTGTGTCCCTGTAGGGTGAGTGCATATGTCCCTATAGGGTGTGTATGTGTGTGTTTCCCTGTGGGCCGGGATCTGTGTGGTGTGTGTGTCTCTATGTGGTGTGTGTGTCCCTGTGGGGTGAGTGCATGTGTCCCCATAGGATGGCTATGTGTGTGTCCCTGTGGGGGGGTTTGTGTGGTGTGTGTGTCTGTGTTGTGTGTGTCTCTATGTGGTGTGTGTGTCCCTGTGGGGTGAGTGCATGTGTCCCCATAGGGTGGCTATGTGTGTGTGTCCCCGTGGTTGTGTGTGTGTCTCTGTGTTGTGTGTGTCTCTTTGTGGTGTGTGTTTGTGTTTGTTCAGGTGTGTGGTGAGTATCCAATGTTGGGGCTGCACCTTAGCGACTATACACTTGCTGTTACTCTTTGTGTGCGTGTGGTGTGTATACATGTCCCTGTGCGTGGTGAATATCTCATGTTGGGGCCCCACCTTAGTGACTATATGCTGGTATGTGCTGTTAGTCTTTGGCGCTATCATTAAGCCCCTCTCATTCACAACTGTCAACTGGTAACTGTCACTTTTTCCCCATTATGTAGATAGGGGCAAAATTGTTTGGTGAATTGGAATGCGCGGGGTTTCACCTCACAACATAGCCTATGACGCTCCCGGGGTCCAGACGTGTGACTGTGCAAAATTTTGTGGCTTTAGTTGGCAGCTGTCGATTTTCCTCCCACACTTTTCCATTCACTTTTTCTCCATTATGTAGATAGGGACAAAATTGTTTGGTGAACTGGAACGCGCAGGGTTAAATTTTCGCCTCACGACATAGCCTATGACGCTTTCGGGGTCCAGACGTGTGACTTTATGGAGAGTATATCTAAAGCAATTCACTATAGTGATACAAGATGCATCCGTAGGACCTAAAGCACTCATCAAGCTAATGCGTAAGAGCCGATAGTCAACGTATAACCAATGCTCATGATGGGCCAGGATCTAAGCCTCAAGGACGTCTTGGTGCTGATATCACTTGATCGAAAGGGAAGACCAAAATCTGCAGAGATATCATAAAGTTCTGAATTTGGAATGTAGAAACCATGAACCAAGGTAAACTTAACATTGTCACAGCTGAATTTAACAGAAAGGTACTCAGTTTACTCATAATTAGCTAATTAAATCAAATTAACACTGGGTCTACAATTCTGACAATGATAACTGAACAAGAAATGTTGGTTTTACACTCAACTGGAGATTGTCTGGCACTGTCCTGAAATTAAAGCAAGGCGTCAGACAAGGCTGTATCCTGTCACCATTTCTCATTAATTTATATGCAGAAGCAATTTTCAGGAAGGCTGGATGTGCCAAAAAAGAAGGAATCAAAATTGTTGGATGAATCATCAACACTCTTAAATATGTAGACAATACAGCATTGATTTCAACAAACATAGATGGAATAAAGGACTGCAGTGTCAAGATGGAAAACTCGAACATGGGATTCCTACTCAATACAAAGTCAAAGATGCTGACTATTGCCAGGTACGACCAGGACACACTTGAGATGGATGGCGACGAACTGGAAGTTGTAAAAAACTTCAACATACTCATATCAACAATTACAATTACACAAAAAGTTAATATTTGTATAGCTATGAGCAAATAAATATTAAAGTCAATAGCTAAGGTCTTCAAATTGAGCAATATTTCACTGGCAACAAAGTCACAGCTCATACATAGTCTGGTGTTTTCTGTAGTAACATATGGATGCTAAAACTGGATGATAAAGAAACAAGACAGAAGAATTAATGCATTTGAAATATAGTGCTGGAAAAGGATGGATGGCAAGAAGAGCAAACAAATCAAGCCAGACAGGTCACTTGAAGCTGACATGGCTGTGGTAATAATGGAACGTTAATGATTACAGTTGGAAATGTTGAAGACATCCAAATATACTTACATACTTGCAGAACACATATGTAGAAGTGACCATACACCTGCTCTTGTTTGAACAAAGACAGGAAACTACCGTGTTTCCCCGAAAGTAAGACAGGGTCTTACATTCTTTTTGTGGCCAAAAGTGGCCCCCTGTCTTACTTTCGGGGGGGGCCTTACATTGGAGGCCCCACAATCCATCCATCCATCCACACACTGCAGCCATCCATCCACACATTCCCACACATACAGACAGACACATGCATACACATATATACACACACCATACACACACCACACACCGCTTCTTACCGGGTCCAGTGTGGGGTCCCCGATGGTCCTGTGCCGTCCTCTGTGCTCCGATCCGGTCCCCGAGATGATCCTCTGCCATCCGCCGTGTTCCGGTGCCGGTCCTAGGCTCCATGGTCCCTGCTCTTCCGGAGTTCAGGCCTAGCTCCGCCCAGGTCATAGTGTGGGCCAATCAGCATAGCGGCGCTCAAGCAAGCGTCATCAGGCGCTTGCCTCTGACGTCAGCGCCGCTATGCTGATTGGCCCACACTAGGACCTGGGCGGAGCTAGGCCTGAACTCCGGAAGAGCAGGGACCATGGAGCCTACGACCGGCACCGGAACACGGCGGACGGCAGCGGATCATCTCGGGGACCGGACCGGAGCACAGAGGACAGCACAGGACCATCGGGGACCCCACACCGGACCCGGTAAGAAGCGGTGCTATGTGTGTGTGTGGTGTGTGTGGTGTGTATGGTGTGTATATATGTGTATGCTTGTGTCTGTACGTGTGTATGTATGTACACCCCCCCGTGTTTCCCCGATAGTAAGACCCCCTCCTCCCCCCTACCCTGCCTTACATTTGGGGGGGGGTCTTACATTAGCAGACCCCCCCCACCCTGTCTTACTTTCGGGGGGGTCTTACTATCGGGGAAACACGGTAAGAATATGTTCCCATAGCATAATAGTTATCTACTCTACTTCTGCTTTTAGAACTAATAATGCTTCAGCCAAGGTTATGTTAAATAATGCCTGATTAACACTATGATTAACACTATAGCACAAATATGATGATTTAGCTATTTTAAGGAATAAACTGCTGATCAAGCTTAGCTCACATGATGCAATGTTGCAATATACCCTTAGTAACACCCATAAGGAGAGTCCTTTAGTGACTAGTATAGAAACTGTATTGCTTCTTCCAATAAAAGTCTTATCATGAATTTCTACCTTGACTGATTGTCATTGTGGATCTTCACCGATGCGTGCACTCACCTTGACCAAGCATCCAATTCGGCGGCAGACATTTAAGAAGATAGTCCACCTGTCAGTGTGTGAGGCCTTCCATTTCAAGGATCACCAAGTTATGACTTGCTTACTTTGAACATATCATACGAAGAGAGAAATCACTGAAGAAGGACATTATAGTTAGAAGAATCGAAGGAACAAGAGGGAGAAAAATACCAGAACACCCGATGGCTTGATACTGTCACGAATCCACTGTGTTTGAGCATTGTTTTCCCGTTTGCCCGCAGTGTTTTCCTCAACTGGTCTCCCTGAGATCAGTGAGTGCTTTGTGATGTTGGTCTACCAGGCATTGCTCCCAACTAGCCAGAATCCTACTCCACACTGATGACGGGCAAAACCCCGAAACAGCTGTCTGTGGATGGATACCTGGCTCTGGTAATTCCCTTGTCATATCTTTAGACTCGTAAAGTGCTGGATATTGACTGAAAGGGCCCCTTAATATGGTAGTTATTGTGCTTTCCGCAAGGAGCCACCCCTTGGCTAGATCTTTCCCTATAGGGATATCTGGCTAGTTCCGTGTTTGAGACTCCTAAACGAGGCTCCACAGACTCTATTTGCATATAAGAAAATGGAGAAGACCCTGGTGGACCTATCTTGGCTCACACATGATTGATCCTCCTACAGAGTGTTCATCCGTCAAGTCACCATGGCTTGAGATTGATCTGAAGACCGTTAAGTAATAAATAATAACTGTATATATTTTCAATTTGTGCAGCTGCTTAAAAATATTTGTAGAATTAATGAATACTAAACAGAAATCAGCAATCCTGTGGTAATTGCACTGTACGGACAGCGTGCCAAAGTTACAAAGCATTTTCATCTGCCGCTGGGTCTTGGAAGCTATATAAAATGGTCTAAGCACACTGCTGTAACTAATCACTAAAGGCAACTAATATTTTACTGTAACATTTCCCATGGATTTATCAGTTTAAAGTGGAATATGCTACATTTTATATAGTTGTTAATCACAATCCTTAATCTGACTGATATGACAGATGGTATTATTATTCTGTTTATACTGATGGGAATACATATATTTCTCATCTGTGCACATTTAGGAAATAAGCAAAAAGAGATGCCAAAAGAAATCCAAGAGTAAATAGGTTGAATTGTAATCAATTATCGATTAAAATTCTAAAGTTCATCATATGAAAACCTGTCCAAATATTATCCAGAAAAAAGGGTTATTTTCTTCCAGTGTATCATCCATATGTCATTCATATATCAATTTTTTACATGTGTATGACATCCATCTGGCATCTTATTTATACATCAACATTCAAAAAAATTGCATTCAAAATACAGTTTCTGGTAGTATGAGTCAAACATTTACACACACCAGTTCATGTAATGGTTTCCTTTGTTCCTATTGCAATCTGAATATTCTAGCTGAAGAAGTAGGAACACATATGGAAACAAGAAGTAAAGAGATAGATTTGTAGGGAAAAAAACCCTCTTTTTACTTTGACAGCTTTTCAGCTTTTTGACCCCTTGGCACTCTCTCAAGCTGTTCCATTAGGTAGTCACCTGGAGTGGCTTCCAATTAACAGGTATGCCTTATCTCATCAAGAGTTTATTTGGCCACAATAACACGCCTTCAGAAGTTTTTTTGTGAACATCATGTCCTTTGGAAGTACACTGAGCTGTAGGCTGATTTTCTGCTAAGGGAAAAGAAAAAAAAAAATTTAAATTTGATTTTCTAGCGAGTGTGGCGAGCTGAGTGTGACAGAGCAAGTGCGACAGAAGTAAGTGTGTGACTTGTGATTCAGTGACTTTGGATTCAGGGAGTTTGGAAGGGAGGACTTATTGAATTGCTGGTTGTATTTAATTAATACTTTGCATTTCTTTTTACTTATCATTTCTGTCTGGTGCAATCCCCATTAGGAAATGAGCTCCATGATTGGCAATGCCATCCAGTGTACATCTTGCCACATGTATGCATTCCTTGACCAGCCGGTCAAGGGTGCATACTGCTGTGTGAGATGTGAGTACATTGTGCATTTGGAAGCCCAGATACTGGATCTAAATGAACAACTGACAACGCTGAGATCCATAGACAATATGGAAAGGAATCTGCTGCTCACTGAACAGCTGCTCAATGGGATAGATGTGGGGGAGGATGGTAGTATGGAGCTGCAGGACCGTGAGGTAGCCAGCTGGGTGACAGTTAGAAGGCGGGGTAGAGGGAAGGGTGCCAGGGAGGCTAGCCCTGATCTGGCACACCCCAATAAATTTGCTATGTTGGCAGATGAGGGGGGTGTGAGTTCAGGGATAACACTGCTGCAGCAGGGCATGACTTCTGAAAGCCAGAGGAGTGTCTGCTCCAGTAAGGGGGAAAACAGGAGAGAAGGGCAGGCCAGACAGGTGCTAGTAGTGGGGGACTCAATTATTAGGGGAATAGATAGGGCAATCTGTCACAAAGACAGGGATCGTCGAACAGTGTGCTGCCTGCCTGGCGCTCCGAGTCCGGCACATCGCTGAGCGGGTTGACAGATTACTGGGAGGGGCTGGTGAGGACCCAGCAGTCATGGTGCACATTGGCACAAATGACAAAGTTAGAGGTAGGTGGAAGGTCCTTAAAGATGATTTCAGGGAATTAGGCTGCAAGCTTAAGGCAAGGACCTCCAAGGTAGTATTCTCTGAAATACTGCCTGTACCACGTGCCACACCAGAGAGGCAAAGGGAGATTAGGGAGATAAATAGGTGGCTCAGGAATTGGTGTAGGAAGGAGGGGTTTGGGTTCCTGGAGAACTGGGCCAACTTCTCTGTTGGCTACAGGTTCTATGCTAGGGACAGGCTGCACCTCAATGGGGAGGGTGCAGCTGTGCTGGGGGAGAAAATGGCTAGAAGGTTAGAGGAGTGTTTAAACTAGGGATTGGGGGGAGGGTATTCATTGTATAGGAGGGGAAGATAGTGTAAATAGTAACCTGGGCACAAGTAATAAAATTGGGGGTGGCATGGGGGGTGGGGTTAGAACAGTCATTCTAGTAGGAAGGAATAGAGGTAAAGAGAGATGCATAAAGTGCATGTACACTAATGTCAGAAGCCTCACCAACAAAATGGAGGAATTAGAATTGATTTTGTTGGAAAATAATTATGACATGGTGGGGATTTCGGAGACTTGGCTGGACGAGAGCCATGACTGGGCTGTTAATTTGCAGGGCTATTGTCTGTTCAGAAATGACCGTACAAATAGGCGAGGAGGAGGTGTATGTTTATACGTAAAATCATCCTTAAAACCATCCTGCGTGATAATATAGGTGAATCTAATGGAAATGTAGAGTCCCTGTGGGTGGAGATAAGGGGAGGGGGAAAAAATAATAAATTACTGATAGGGGTTTGTTATAAGTCCCCAACAATAATGGAAGTGGAGGAGAATATCCTCATAAAGCAAATAGATGAAGCAGCGACTCAGGGAGAAGTTATTATTGTGGGGGACTTCAACTACCCTGAAATACATTGGGGATCAGAAACCTGCAGTTCCAGCAAGGGTAACAAGTTTTTGAAAACTATGAGAGACAATTACCTTTCACAACTGGTTCAGGACCCAACAAGAAGGGGGGCACTGCTGGACCTAATATTAACCAACAGGCCGGACCGCATATCAAATATACGGGTTGGAGGTCACTTGGGTAATAGTGATCATAACTTAATAAGCTTTCAAGTATCCTTTACTAAGACGTGTAGTAGAGGGGCTACAAGGACACTAAACTTCAGGAAGGCAAATTTCCAGTGGTTGAGAGATGACCTTAGTGCAATAACCTGGGATGATGTCCTGAGACATAAAAGTACACAACACAAATGGGAGATGTTTATTAGCATCCTGAATAGGACCTGTGCACAATATATACCCTATGGGAATAAGCATGCTAGAAATAGGAGGAAACCACTATGGCTAAATAAAGCGGTAAGAGGTGCAATATGTGACAAAAAGAAAGCATTTAGGGAACTAAAGCAAGTAGGTAGTGATGAGGCATTAAATAAATACAGAAAATTAAATAACATTTGTAAAAAGCAAATCAAGGCAGCAAAGATTGAGACAGAGAGACTCATTGCCAGAGAAAGTAAAAAGAATCCCAAAATATTTTTTAACTACATAAATAGTAAGAAACTAAAAATTGATGGTGTTGGTCCCTTTAAAAATAGTCTGGGTGAAATGGTGGATGAGGATGAGGAAAAAGCCAATATGTTAAATTACTTTTTTTCAACAGTATTTACACAAGAAAATCCCATGACAGACAATATGATCAGTGATAACAAAAATTCTCAATTAAATGTCACCTGCTTAACCCAAGAGGAAGTACAGCATCGTCTAAAAATCACTAAAATTGACAAATTCCCGGGCCCGGATGGGATACACCCCAGAGTGCTGCAGGAATTAAGTACTGTCATAGATAGACCATTATTTTTCATATTTAAAGATTCCATAATAACAGGGTCTGTACCACAGGACTGGCGTATAGCAAATGTGGTGCCAATATTCAAAAAGGGGACAAAAACTGAACTTGGAAGTTATAGGCCAGTAAGCTTAACCTCTACTGTGGGTAAAATCCTAGAGGGTTTTCTAAGAGATGCTATACTGGAGTATCTGAAGAAAAATAACCTCATGACCCATTATCAACATGGTTTTACGAGGGACCGTTCCTGTCAAACTAATCTAATAAGCTTCTATGAAGAAGTAAGTTCTGGACTGGACCAAGGAAATGCAGTGGATGTGGTGTATATGGACTTTTCAAAAGCTTTTGATACGGTGCCACACAAAAGGTTGATACATAAAATGAGGGCAATGGGGATAGGGGAAAATATGTGTAAGTGGGTTAAGAACTGGCTTAGTGATAGGAAACAAAGGGTGGTTATTAATGGAACACACTCAGAATGGGTCACAGTTAACAGTGGGGTACCACAGGGGTCAGTGTTGGGCCCGCTTCTATTTAATATATTTATTAATGACCTTGTAGGGGGCATACAGAGTAGAATCTCAATATTTGCGGATGACACTAAACTCTGCAGGGTAATCAATACAGAGGAGGACAATTTTATATTACAGGAGGATTTATGTAAACTAGAAGCTTGGGCTGCTAAATGGCAAATGAGCTTTAATGGGGATAAATGTAAAGTCATGCACTTGGGCAGAGGAAACAAAAGGTATAATTATGTGCTTAATTGTAAAACACTGGGCAAAACTGTCACTGAAAAAGACCTGGGTGTATGGGTAGATGACAAACTCACATTTAGTGGCCAGTGTCAGGCAGCTGCTGCAAAGGCAAATAAAATAATGGCATGCATTAAAAGAGGCATAGATGCTCATGAGGAGAACATAATTTTACCTCTATACAAGTCACTAGTGCGACCACACTTAGAATACTGTGTACAATTCTGGTCTCCGGTGTATAAGAAAGACATAGCTGAACTAGAGCGGGTCCAGAGAAGAGTGACAAAAGTCATTAGAGGACTAAGGGGTCTGCAATACCAAGACAGGTTATTAAAGGGAACCTGTCACCCCAAATCACCCTTGTAAGCTGTAAATACATGTCCCTGAAGCATTACACTACAGTCCTACACATCCCTTTGTGGTGTTTTAGTTCAATATGAAAGTGCACTTTAGTCGTTTGCAAACTTACTAAATCCATGCCAGTGGGGCGTTCCCAAGCCTCCTTGTCTGCGAGGCGGTTCCCCTGTGTGCCGCTGTATTACGCCCTAATGGGCGTTTTTTCAAACTTTCTAGCGCGGGCACGATTCATAATCTCGTGCCCGCATCGTCACGGTCATGTGATGCCGTGACGCGTCATTTCCGGGCGGCTGGGTCGCTGCTGTCTGACGCGCACTGGCCAACTTCAGCGCATGCGCAGATCGCTTGCTGAAGTCGGCCGGTGCGCGTCAGACAGCAGCGACCCAGCCGCCCGGAAATGACGCGTCACGGCATCACATGACCGTGACGATGCGGGCACGAGATTATGAATCGTGCCCGCGCTAGAAAGTTTGAAAAAACGCCCATTAGGGCGTAATACAGCGGCACACAGGGGAACCGCCTCGCAGACAAGGAGGCTTGGGAACGCCCCACTGGCATGGATTTAGTAAGTTTGCAAACGACTAAAGTGCACTTTCATATTGAACTAAAACACCACAAAGGGATGTGTAGGACTGTAGTGTAATGCTTCAGGGACATGTATTTACAGCTTACAAGGGTGATTTGGGGTGACAGGTTCCCTTTAAACTTGGGGTTATTTAGCTTGGAAAAACGAAGGCTTATCGGTGATCTTATAATAATGTATAAATATATGAGGGGACAGTACAGAGACCTTTCTAATGATCTCTTTACTCTTAGGCCTGAGACTGGGACAAGGGGGCATCCTCTACGTCTGGAGGAAAGAAGGTTTAATCATAATCACAGACGTGGATTCTTTACTGTAAGAGCAGTGAGACTATGGAACTCTCTGCCACATGATGTTGTAATGAGTGAGTCACTACTAACATTTAAGAAGGGCCTGGATGCCTTTCTTGAAAACTATAATATTACCAGTTATACATACTAGATTCTTTGATAGGGCGTTGATCCAGGGAACTAGTCTGATTGCCGTACCTGGAGTCAGGAAGGAATTTTTTCCCCCAATGTGGAGCTTAGTGTTGCCACATTGGTTTTTTTTTTGCCTTCCTCTGGATCAACATGTTAGGCTATGGGTTGAACTAGATGGACTTAGTCTTCCTTCAACCCTAAAAACTATGTTACTATGTTACTATGTTACAGGGCCGGTGTCAGCACCCGGCATACTCGGGCAAGTGTCGGGGCCCTGAACAGCTGGGGGGGAGGGGGACACAGCCAGGGGCCCATTAGGGACAAACAGACCTGTGAACAAGGGGCACATCAGGCAGACTCCGCAAGGAGCTGAGTGCTCCGCTGAGCTCCCAGTGCACATGGCTAATTTTCATGCAATGCAGATTAGCGATGTGCTGGCTCCAGGGAGCAGTAGAGCTTCCTCCTTTGCCTACTGTAGCAGAGTGATGAGTCATCACCCTGCCAGCTCATCACACTGCTGCAGGAAGGAGGAAGTTTCACAGTCCTGGGAGCCTGCTGCTATAAGGATGTGGTGAGGAAGAATCTGAGGACACAGCCCCCGGGGAGCGGATGGAAGGTGAGTATGATCAGTTTTTGTTTTGTTTTTTTACTATGAGCAACAGGATGGGGGATTATATGTACCATGGAGGGTGTGCTGACTGTATATAGAGGCTGTGCTGACTGTATATAGAGACTGTGCTGGGGTATATAGAGGATGTGCTGACTATATAGAGGATGTGCTGCGGTATATAAAAGCTGTGCTGACTGTATTTAGAGGCTGGGCTGGCGTATATAGAGGCTGTGTAGACTGTATATAGAGGTTGTGCTGGGATATATAGAGGCTGTGCTGACTGTATATAGAGGCTGTGGTGGGGTATATAGAGGCTGTGCTGACTGTATATAGAGGCTGTGCTGACTGTATATACAGGCTGTGCTGACTGTATATACAGGCTGTGCTGACTGTATATACAGGCTGTGCTGGGGTATATAGAGGCTGTGCTGACTATATAGAGGATGTGCTGCGGTATATAAAAGCTGTGCTGACTGTATTTAGAGGCTGGGCTGGCGTATATAGAGGCTGTGTAGACTGTATATAGAGGTTGTGCTGGGATATATAGAGGCTGTGCTGACTGTATATAGAGGCTGTGGGGTATATAGAGGCTGTGCTGACTGTATATAGAGGCTGTGCTGACTCTATATAGAGGCTGTGCTGGGGTATATAGAGGCTGTGCTGACTGTATATAGAGGCTGTGCTAGGGTATATAGAGGCTGTCCTGACTGTATATAGAGGCTGTACTGGGGTATATAAAGGCTGTGCTGACTGCATATAGAAGCTGTGCTGACTGTATATAGAGACTGTGCTGACTGTATATAGAGGTTGTGCTGGGGTATACAGAGGCTGTGCTGGGGTATACAGAGGCTGTGCTGGGGTATACAGAGGCTGTGCTGGGACATACAGAGGCTGTGCTGGCGGTATACAGAGGCTGTGCTGGCAGTATACGGAGTCTGTGCTCGGGAATACGGAGGATGCTGCTGAGGTATATGGAGACTGCTGTTGTACTGTATATATAATATGGAAGCTGTGCTGGGCTATATATATACCATCAAACGTAGGCCCAGTATCTGAGCACCCCTTGTCCTGGGCTCATCAATAATATGGAGACTGCCGGGCTGTATATATAATATAGAGGCTGCGGGCTGTATATATTATTTGGAGGCTGTGCTGGGCTATATATACTATTTGGAAGCTGTGCTGGGCTATATATATTATTTGAAAGCTGTGCTGGGCTGTATATATAATATGGAAGCTGTGCTGGACTATATATATTATTTGGAGGCTGTGCTGGGCTGGATATATTATTTGGAGGCTGTTGCTGGACTGCAACAGCTTCCAAATAATATATACAGCACGGCACAGCCTCCAAATAATATATTAAGTCCAGCACAGCCTCCATATTATATATACAGCCCAGCACAGCTTCCAAATAGTATATATAGCCCAGCACAGCTTCCAAATAGTATATATAGCCCAGCACAGCCTCCAAATAATATATACAGCCCGCAGCCTCTATATTATATATGGTGACCAGAAAAATGCCCACAGGAAAAATGCCCACAGGAAAATTGCCCACATGAAAAATGCCCACAGGAAAACTGCCCACAGGAAAAATGCCCACATGGAAAAATGCCCACATGGAAAATTGCCCACACGGAAAATTGCCCACATGGAAAATTGCCCACACGGAAAATTGCCCACACGGAAAATTGCCCACATGGAAAATTGCCCACATGGAAATTTGCCCACACAGAAATTTGCCCACATGGAAAATTGCCCACAGGAAAATTGCCCACACAGAAAATTGCTAATTGCAGTATCACAAAGTTTCAGATCTCTGATATTTGAGGTGCAAAGTGAGGATGTTCACCTGATATGTGAAAAATGCCCACAGACATGAATGCAAACAGGAACACAGGACTGGAGAATAATATAGAATTTTAGGTTATATGCTCTGCAAGACGAGGAATGGTATAGAGGTGTAAGTGAGATGCTTTGCAGGACTGTGGATGGTATAGAGGTGTAGGTGAGATGCTCTGCAAGATGGGGATGGTATAGAGGTGTAGGTGAGATGCTCTGCAAGATGGGGATGGTGTAGATGTGTAGGTGAGATGCTCTGCAAGATGGGGATGGTATAGAGGTGTAGGTGAGATGCTCTGCAGAACTGTGGGATAGTAAAGAGGTGTAGATGAGATGCTCTGCAAGATGGGGGATGGTATAGAGGTGTAGGTGAGATGCTCTGCAGAAATGGGGATAGTATAGAGGTGTAGGAGAGATGCTCTGCAGAACAGGGAACTGTATAGGTGTAGGTGAGATGCTCTGCAGGGCAGGGGATAGTATAGAGGTATAGGTCACATGGATGTCACACTGATGGTAGCTGATAAAAAAATGCATAATTACATCACACTCGTACCACAGTCGCATGACCATACGGAAAGCACTCACGCGACTGTCAATCATCAAAATCCCTCTGATAATGCATACCTTAAGGCGGCGTTACACACAGCGATATTGCTAACGATATCTCTGCAATGCCACAGGTTTTGTGACGTTGCAGCGACCTCACTAGCGAAGTCGCTGCGAGTGACATGCCGCAGCAATCAACGATGAGCTCACTGATTGCTAGTCGCTGCGGATTGGCCGGGACCATTTTCCCATCATTGGTCTCTCGCTGTCCAGCATCCATCGGCATGTGTGACAGGGGCAACGACCAGCGATCCCCATTCTGCGCCCGAGACGTTGAGCGATCCCAGTGAGCGTCAGGGGACGCAGCATCGCTATGTGGATCACCCAGTATGACTGCAGACCAGCGATCACATAGCCATGTTCCAGCGATCCCGGTCAGGTGGGATTGCTGGTGGGATCGTTGAAACATCACTATGTGTAACGGGGCCTTTAGTGTGCCTGTACCCTATAGGTGAGATGTTCTGCAGGCAGAAGAATGGTATAGAATTATAGGTGAGATGCTGTGCAGCAAAGAAGAATGTCAGCGGAAATTGCCCACTAGGATGATAATGTATTAGACCTGCAGTCCCATGTAACTCCACAGATAATCCAGTGATACTCCTGTGAGTACAGATAGCAGTGATGGCTTCTCTGAATCTGCTACTGGTTCGGTTCTGCTGTTTTGGGCTGGTGGGAGGGAGGGAGGAGTAAGGCAGAATCACTGAGAGATGAGAGCAGACTGGATCTATCTATTGCAGATAATGACTGACTGCTTGCTACAAACCACAGATCTTCAGCATTTCTGCACTAGGTCAACTGTAATTCACAAGATGATCACAGATCATGGGAATCCTCATCTTGCACCTCAAATATCAGAGATCTGAAACTGTGATGCTGCAAATGGCAGTTTTCTGTGTGGGCAATTTTCCATGTGGGCAATTTTCCTGTGGGCAATTTTCCATGTGGGCAATTTTCCGTGTGGGCAATTTTCCATGTGGGCAATTTTCCGTGTGGGCAATTTTCCATGTGGGCAATTTTCCGTGTGGGCAATTTTCCATGTGGGCAATTTTCCGTGTGGGCATTTTTCCGTGTGGGCAATTTTCCATGTGGGCAATTTTCTTGTGGGCATTTTTCCTGTGGGCAATTTTCCTGTGGGCAATTTTCCTGTGGGCATTTTTCAGGGAACCATTATATATACAGCCCGGCAGTCTCCATATTATTGATGAGCCCAGGACAAGGGGCGCTCAGATACCGGGCCTGCATTTGATGGTTTTAAACTGGGGAAGTCACGGGTGGTCGGGCTCCCGGTTCCGTGCCCTGGCTGTCATTTTTTAGATGGTGGGGAGGAATATTTACAAGGGTACATGACACCACCTGTAGTTCCCAGTAATATAGATACCGGCGCTGCCAACCGACCGCTGAGGTGATGATGGGTGCAGCAGAGTGTGGTACAGCTCCCCACAGGTGGAGCTTTTACCTTAGGGCAGCGGTGATGGAGGATGGTGAGGGGGATGAGGGGAGTAGTTGTTGTAGTTCTTACCCCTCCGGTGTGATGCTGGTGATGGTGCTGAGCTCTCCGGGCATCGTTGAAAAGAATCACAGAGACCAGTTCAACTCTAACTACCACTTTACTGGGTACCGGCAGATGTTAAGATGAAACACGGTACAGTCTGATTTAACGGGTGTTAGTTGCCGGTTCAAAGTCCCCTTTATGGAGTCTCCGGATGTTCCTTCTCAGGTCTTTCGGGGTCTAATCTGCTCTTCTCACTATTTACCACCCAACTTTGCTGACCCAGATTGCGAACCACCCCCGGGGTCCTGCATGGCATTCATAGGTTATGATGTCACCTTTCCAGTCATCCTGGAACTGTGGCCTCCCGACGGGTTTCCAGGAGTGCGGGGTCGGGGCTGGAGGCCGGTGTGCAAGCCGCCTCATCTCCTTACCGACCCTGTCTGGTTGTTGCTCCAGACGATTGGCCCACCATAGCTCGTGGGGCCTGAACGCCTCTGCGCCGCTGGCTGTTCCTTCCTCTCGGTCCTTCTCCCCAGTCAGGTCGGGCTCTTCAGAGAACCGGGTCAGGCATTCCGGTTCGGCGGTCTCCTCTCTTCCGGGCTCTACGCTCGCTGGATCCTCCGGTACAGTGCTCAACCCGCCCCTTTGGTTGTTTGATAGCAAGGGGGGCGGGGAGACACTTTGGCGCCTCTTACTTGGCTTATGTATACTGAGGGGCCGAGGCACGCCCCTGGGCCAGCACATAGTTCTTTTTATATCTTTAGGCCCGCCCACCACGAGAGTTCTATAGGCGAGTCCTTCGGGCCTTTCCGGAGCCCGCCACTACACTTCGTCACTCCTCGGCAGAGCGGATAGGCGAGACTTATTTTCCCGCTCTTTCCTCCTGCTTGGTGACGCAGTTGTAATTCCTGAGTCGATGTATTGGCGGCCACACAAACAGTCACAAAGTCTTTAGGCACACTTTACCTGGTATTACCAGGCTGGTTCAAATCTTGTTCATAGACACCAGAAAATGATGAGCCCAGGGCAAGGGGTACTCGGATACCGGGCCTGCGTTTGATGGTTTTAAACTGGGGAAGTCAAGGGTGGTCATGCTGCTGGTTCCGTGCCCTGGCTGTCATTTCTTAGATGGTGGAGAGGGAATATTTGCAATGGTACGTGACGCCACCTGTAGTTCCCGGTAATAAAGATACCAGCGCTGCCAGCCGGCCGCTGAGGTGATGATGGGTGCAGCAGAGTGTGGTACAGCTCCCCACAGGTGGAGCTTTTACCTCAGGGCAGCGGTGATGGAAGATAGTGAGGGGGATGAGGGGAGTAGTTGTAGCTCTTACCCCTGCGGTGAGATGCTGGTGATGGTGCTGAGCCCTCCGTGCACAGGCAAGAAGAATCACAGAGACCAGTTCAACTCTAAGTCAACTTTACTGGGTACCGGCAGATGTTAAAGGGAACCTGTCACCCAAAATCAGGTCCCTAACCTGTTAATACATATCCCTGCAGCCTTATAGTACTATCTAAGCTATCCCTGTCTGACCATTTTTAGTAATTTATGACTAGAATAAAGTAGTTTGGAAACTTACAAAAGCTAGGACAGCGGGGCGTTCCTCCTGGCGTTTGTGACGGGTAGTTGGGTCCTTTGTGTCTCGCTACCACCGCCTCACCACTTTATTACGCCCTAATGGGCGTCATTCCATCCTGCACAGCGCGAGCACAATTGAATTCTCGCGCCCGCAACGTCACCGATGCGACACGGTCATGTGACGCTGCGATCGCGTCACTTCCGGGCATTGCTGGCCTCACACAGGCCGACTTCAGCATACAATCTGCGCATTATTACTAAATCTGACATATTTAGTCATAAATTACTAAAAATGGTCAGACGGGGATAGCTTAGATAGTACTGTATGGCTGCAGGGACAGGTATTAACAGGTTATGGACTTGATTTTGGGTGACAGGTTCCCTTTAAAATGAAACACGGTACAGTCTGGTTTAACGGTGTTTTGTTGCCGGTTCAAGGTCCCCCTTATGGAGTCTCCGGATGTTCCTTCTCAAGTCTTTTGGGGTCTAATCTGCTCTTCTCACAATTTACCACCCTTGCAGAGCTCTCCTGCCAGTCCCACGGTCTGTAGCTTGTAGGTAGGGTTTGTTCCTTACCGGTATGGACAGGAGTGTTTCCCTATTTCTTCTCCTGCCACCAGAATTCGGCCCGTTACCTATAGTGTCCTGAACCGGTTTCAGTCCTGAGGGGTGAGGTGCATTTTGTGGTGCTAACGCAACCCGATGATTATGGACCCGCAGCTTGTTGGTTTGCGGCCAGAGATAAACTGCTGACCGCCTCGGCTTCCCGTGCTGCCGGTGTTGCCCAAACGTTACCAGCCGGCTACAACCGGTTTTGTCCTGGGCCCCCTCTTAGAGATGGGGATCCCTACTATCAGCAATCTGCCAGGCACGTCCTATCTGGCTGCCTTCCCAGCACTGTCTGAGGTAACTGTCACTAAAGTTCTTCTTCACTGACCTAGGCTCCACCCCTTTTTGGGACCTACTAAATAACCAGTCCCCCTATGCTAAGGTGGCCTAGTCCTGTGTGTGTGTAACTTGATATATGTGCAGAAAAAAATTTGTATTTTAAGGAGCGTTCATTCAGGAGGACCCAGGGGGTTATTAATTACACTCAGCTTTTATTCCACAACGCGTTTCAATGGCGGCACGCCATCTTCATCAGATGGCGTGACTGATGGTGTGTCCTGTATGAGCGCTCCTTAAAACACACATTTTTTTCTGCACATATATTGTCTACCCTGGGAGATCATGTGGAGCTGCACACTACAGGACCTGTGCTTTCAGCACACAAGGACCTGATCTGATGTCAGAGCCAGGTCAGCTGAGGAAAACCACGTGACCAAAGGGCTGATTCCCTGGAGCCAGCATTCCGCACAGCACTGTCTCACATCACATAGCACCGAGGTTGTGCGGGTTCAGCACAACTTCTTCAGGTGAGAGTCTTATCATAACTTTCTTATCTCCAGAGTGGCAGCGGGTCCCTCTCATTGCGCCTCTCCTTTCTCTTTTTATCTTTGTGTTTGTGTAAATTGAGACTCCACAGGTTAAACCCTAAGCCAACAACTTACAGAGATAACACATTTATTGTCAGAGTGTAATACCTCTCTGTGGCGCCTAGTCAGAGAGGCACCACATTATATATACAACCCTGAACAGCCTCTATATTATATATACAGCCCACCCAGGAGCCTCTATTTTACATATACACAGCCTGGAGCTTCTTTATTATATTCATGAATCATAGTATGTGTTAAAGGGGCCCACTGAGACTGTTTCGCCCAGGACCCACAAAAACCTGGAGCCGGCCCTGATCATGCATCTGCCATACAGTGCTGAGTATATTTCCCAGCTTTTCCAAGCCCCAATATGGTACTAACTACTCAATTAAGTACCTTTTTTTTTTTCAAATTAAAAGATGCACTGGACCTTAAGACACACCCAGGTTTTAGAGGGGGAAAAATTTTAAGCAAAAAGTGTGATCAAGACGCACTTTTAGAGGAATCTGCTGCTGACACTGTTATGGGGTATATGTCTCCCATCTAGACAAGTGCCCCAAATCCGGGTGATTGATCCCCCATCCTGGTATATGATCCCCCATCCTGGTATATGATCCCTCATCATGGTGTATGGCCTCCCATCATGGTATGTAACACCCATCCTTGTATTCATTATATCCATTGGTATAAAATACACTGCTCTCTCCTGGCTCTCCTCCTATCTTTCTGACCGCACTTTCAGTGTATCATTCTCTGGCTCCACTTCTTCCCCTCTTCCTCTCACTATTGGGGTCCCTCAGGGTTCAGTCCTTGGTCCTCTTCTCTTCTCTCTCTACACGGCCCCGATTGGACAGACCATCAGCAGATTTGGCTTCCAGTACCATCTTTATGCGGATGACACACAACTATACACCAGCCCCTGACCTTACCCCTGCGGTATTAAAGAACACCAATGACTGTCTAGCTGCAGTTTCCAATATCATGTCCGCTCTCTATTTGAAACTAAACCTTTCTAAAACTGAACTTCTTCTGCTCCCCCCATCCACTAACCTCCCTAAATCGGACATCTCTATATGTTTGCCTCAGGGCAGGGTGTGATAACGTGTGTGAACAGTTACCAAAATTACTAGCGTCAATACAGATGGAAACGGACAGAATCTGACGTGCACGTCAAAGTGGTGGTCAGCCACTGAACCGTTCAAAGTGAAAAAACAAGAGGAGCCAACACAGCCAAAAAAATACAGAATATTGTGCAAATACACATATTGCTTCCATACTGTACAAAAGATTAAATAATCTTTTGAGCCACCCTGCCATGACAAGGCATTTTCAGATAGGGTGGTCCTACTCTATTAATTATTTACCTCTTATTGTGTCATAAGACTCCAAAATAAATATAAAGTGGACCATATATAACTAACACTTACCTTATGCATCTCAGACCATCCTTTCGGGTCAGGTCAGTGAAAAAGAGACAACTGAGGCCCCCACACCTGCAGCCTCCACCACAAATGTTTGGGCTTTTCACAGTTAACCCTCACTGCACCAGAACAGCACTCATGGATAGACCTTACTGTTATCGACGTGAGAGGGCAAGGAGGTAAGCTTCCCATTGGTCATCCAGTTTATGCTTTCTTTTTCTTTTTAACACATTTTCTCCTGGTGACAAGGGAGTGGCAGGGGCTTGCTAATTGTAGTCCTTCTCTTGCCTTTGTCTAGCCTGTGACAGACTTTCTGCAGCTGTCTCTTCACAGTCAGCCAGTCAATGAGGACAGCAGAGGAGGATGCTACTGACAACGAGGTTAGGTTGCACCTTCCTGGAAATAGACAGAGTAATGGAAAGTCTCTGTGTGGCTCAAGTAGGTGCCCTTTCTGTCGCTCTTCCAGGTTAGTGTGGGGTTAGGCCTGGCAGACCTTAAATCTGGCCTGGCCACCTGTACTCTCTCACCCTTTGCTTTGTCGTCGGGTAACCCTCTAATGGCCCACCACTAACTCTCTGTGCACGGTGCCTGGCCCCTGTGTTGGCTTCGCGGGTGTCCAGGAAAACTTGAAGTCTTTCCCGGTTAACCGGATTCTCTTACTGGGCTTGAAGCTTCCAGCAGACTTCGGGCTTCGGAACCCAGATAGCTGCTCTGGGATAATCATCGGCTTCTCGGCTCCCAGAGCTGCTTTTTCCCTGGAAGGCGCCTTCCTGCTTTTCTCCCACGTTCTCTGCAGCTGCTATCCCCAGCAGCTTCCTCCTCCTCCTGCTGCTCAGACTTGACTCCTCACTTCCTCCCACCTCCACACTGCTTGCCCTCAACTCCTCCCACCGGGGCTGGGTCTCCTAGTAAAGGAATTAATCCTTTAGTCCCCTGAGCTAAGGGTGTGTGGATGCGAGTGTTTAAGCCACATGTCGACTTTTCCATTCTCCTGCCACGGGGTAATTACACCGATTCTATGGGTGCAATACCCCTATGTGACGCCTGACCATGCGGGACGTCACAGACATGAAGCACAAGTCGCAGTGGGAAGCTCACTGTGCTAGAATGCGGGCTATGGGGGCGGGCCTACCACCGTCTGCCCCATCAAGTGCATCTGTCTGCTCTTCATCGTCTATGACTGTGGGGACAGCTGTTACACATGCATTTGGACACAGACCTTCCACCTCTTTACCCGCAACAGGCAGTGTGATTGGCAGGTCGTCACTTGGTTTCAAAGTGGACAATGCTGCTGGCGTGGAGCTCTCTCAGACATCGAGAGCACCACCTTTGGATGAAGGCAACATTACATCTTTGCCTGCACCTCCCTCACAGACCAGCAGTTTGCCAGGGACACCCTACTCAACCCCGTCTCAGCACAGCAGCCAGTCCTCCGTCCCTCAGATGTGGACAAGTAAAAGACCATTTCCTCCTAGCCATGAGAAAGCTAAGCGCTTGAATTTCACCATCTGCAAGCTGTTGGCTACAGAAATGCTGCCTTTCCGCCTGGTGGACACAGAGGATTTCCGAGACCTTATGTCTCTCGCAGTGCCCCAGTACCAGATGCCCAGTCGCCACTACTTCTCCAAGAAAGGTGTGCCTGCGCTACACCAGCAGGTCATAGACAACATCAACGCTTCCTTGAGAAACTCTGTGTGTGACAGGGTGCATTTCACCACAGACACTTGGACCAGTAAGCATGGACAGGGGCATTACATGATACTGACTGGGCACTGGTTAAAGAGGACCTGTCACCAACCACACATGGTGATCTAATTACAGCACTGAATGCAGCATGTCTGCTGCATCCAGGCAAGGGGCCTGGCCAAGCCCTTGAGCCCCTCTGTCCCCGAGATAATACACTTTGAAAACTTACATTGTGGAGCCAAATAGGAGGTGGCTTGTGGCTGGAGCCAAAGGGCAGTTTCACACCCCCTGCATGTTTAATCTGCCCACCGCTGCCTCCCTGATGCCAATCATTGTCTCCCTCGCCTGCAGCATAACACAGAGCTTATTGCTTATACCCGCCCTGCTCCATGGTTAACATGGAGCAGGGCAGGAAAATGCGGTGATGTCAGAGCAGGAGGACGGCCGCCCCGCCTCGCCTCCTGCAGTGACATCACTGCTTATACCCGCCCTGCTCCATGTTAACCATGGAGTAGGGCGGGTATAAGCAGTGACATCACCGCAGGGGGCGGGGCAAAGCGGCCAGAACCGCACCCCTCGCTCTGTGTTATGCTGCAGGCGAGGGAGACAATGATTGGCATCAGGGAGGAAGCGGTGGGCAGATTAAACATGCAGGGGGTGTGACATGCTGCATTCAGTGCTGTACTTAGATCATTATGCCTGGTTTGGTGACAGGTCCTCTTTAACTATGGTGAGAGCTTGAGAAGGGTCTGCTGTCCAAGTCTTGCCGTCCTCAAGAGTTGTGCATCCATCCTCTGTAGGTAGAAGTTCCTCCACTGCTTCTGTCTCCGCAACCTCGTCTCAGTCCTCCACCTCCGCCCAAAGCCTGTCTTGTAATGCCACCTGTGTTGTAACTGCACAGAAGGAATCCTGCACATCTCCTTATTATGCTGGCAGCAGGGCTCACGCCATCAGGCGGTCTTTACCTTGAAATGCTTGGGAAATGTGAGTCACACAGCTGAGGAGTTGTGGTCAGCTCTGTCTCCTCTCAACCTGCAGCCAGGGAAGGCCTTGTGTGACAATGCTGCAAACCTGGGTGCGGCCCCTTGCTGGGGCAATATCACAATATCATGCTGGCTCACATGTTGAATCAGGTTGTCCAGCAATTATTGACACACTATCCCGGCCTACATGGGCTTCTGTAGAGGGCACGGTCGCTGTGTGCTCACTTTCGGTGTTCGCATCCCACAGCTCAACGACTTGCTTTGCTCCAGATGTCTTTTGACTTACCCGTTCACCAGCTGAAATGTGATGTGCCGACACGCTGGAATTCTGCTCTGCACATGTTGCAGCGACTGTGGCAGCACTGCCGAGCCCTGGTGCAATACGTTAAGAGGTGTAGCCTGGGCCAACGAGATCCAGAGGATGGGCAGATCACGCTGCAGGAGTGGTCTCAGGTCAAGGACCTATGCACCCTTTTGCAGTTTTGAGATGGCGACGAAGATGTTTAGTGCTGACAATGCCATCATCAGCATGACTATTCCGGTCATCTACATGCTGGAGCACACTCTAAACAATATTCGGAGTCAGGTGATGGGACAAGAGGAGGTGGAGGAAGTACAGGAGGAGTCATATGCGGAAAGGGATGACAACATCTCCAAGGTCCTCACTGTCGGCAGCACTAAGACGGCAGGCATGGGAGGGTGGTGGAGAGGGATTAATGAGGGTGCATGGTAGCAACCAAACTCTTGAGGAAGGTGCAGGTGCCCATGAAGAAATGGAGGATGAACTGGCGATGGGCATGGAAGTGTAAGCAGATGAGGGAGACCTTGATGACATTTCTGTTGTGCGAGGTTGGGGGGAGAGGGCAGAGGAAGGAAGCATGATTCTCACCTCCCCACAACCAACACAACAAGGACTTGGTCCTCCTGGATGTGCAAGACATATGAGCGCCTTCTTGCTGCACTACCTGCAACATGACCCTCGGATTGTCCAAATTAGAAGTAATGCTGACTACTGGGTTGCCACACTCTTAGATCCCCAGTACAAGACCAAATTTGGTGAAATAATTCCAGCCATACAAAGGGACGCACACATGCAGGAGTATCAGCAGAAGCTGATACATAATCTCAGATCAACTTTTCCACAAAACACCAGTGGTACACAGAATGAAGCTCACAGTTCTAACTTGTCAACTGTGGGACTGTCGAGTCATCATCACTCACACCGTACCAGTAACACTGTATCTGGTGGTGGTAACAGCAATTTTGTGGCCTCGTTTCACAATTTCTTTAGACCATCATTTGCAAGGCCTGAAGACACGAGAAGTCTGACACATATTCAACGCCTGGAGCGGATGGTACACTAGTATCTCCAAGTGAACATCGATGCCATGACTGGGGAACTGGAGCCTTGCTCATTTTGGGTTTCAATCTGGAAAAATGGCCTGAGCTCGCCCAGGGCTGCCACTAGGAATTTCGGGGCCCCTTACTGGCAAAAGTTTGGGGCTCCCCTGAGACTCCACCCATGCTCCCCCCACCAAGCCCTGCTCCACCACACCCCACCCCCACCAGGCGAACTATGTGGGGACCATTATATAGTGTTGGCTACAAACAGCATAATAATACATATGATATCATTACAACGTATCCCATATTTAATAACATCATAGTGCATATAATTGTGCATATCACACTCCAGACTATAATAAAAAGCAGGTAAAATAAGTATTGAAGACATCACCAATTTTCTAAGTAAATATTTTTCTAAAGCTGCTATTGACAAGAATTTCTCCCCAGATGTCAGTAACGCCTCATCCAATCCACACAGGCTAAGAAATCAAACCATAGGTGTCCATAAACTATGTAATAATGAGAAATAATGCAGGGAAAAAGTATTAGGGTATGTGCCCACATAGTGGTTTAGTGACGTTCAAATCGTCAGTAAACCGCTGGAAAATTGAAGGAGCCTAGACTCCTGAGCTCAGAAGTCTCCAGCGGTTTTCCAGCGGTTTTAAAAGCTGTTGAACAGCGTTTTATAGTCGGTTTTTCCGGCGGTTTTAAAAGCGGTTTTCTATGGAGGATTTAGTTCATGGAAGGGTAGAGTAGTGCCTCAGAAACGCTCAAAAACCGCTGAGAAGAATTGACATGTTGTATGCTGCTAAAACGCTAGGAAACCACTCAACCTCTGGCAGATCCGCTCACATAAACCCACTATGTGTGCACAGCGTTTTCTAAATTACATAGGGTTACTTGTAAGTCCTAACGCTGCTTAGGATTTACATAAATTTAAATAAAACCTATGCTAAACCGCCGGCGGTTTTCGCTGCTAAACCGACGTTAAACCACTATGTGGGCACGCACCCTTAAACACATGAAGAAAGAGAGGTGCAAAAAGCTCTGTAAAGTCCTGACACCAGCTGAAATCTATCAGTAATTAGAAAGCAATCCTGACACTTATGGCCACTTTACACGTCCCGATATCGTCGTCCAACTTCGATAAAAAGTCACGTGGTTCGTGCGTTGGCGCCGATATCGTTCGTACGTTGTATGGTGTAAATGATCAATTCGATGCAAGAACGATGCCAAAACGATATCGGGAAAGAATTGTGCAGGCTCTCCAACTGCCCGATATTGGATGGACGATCTGGCAGGATCGTTCTTTGTGACAGCCCAACACCGACTTGGAGAGCAACTTCCCCTATTCACTCCCATGTTAAATGGTCTTTCCTGGGTCTCTCATATGAGGGGGCGTATACATCGCAGTTGTGTTGCCTGCCGATATCTCCCTGTGTGACAGCTCCTATGCGATCTTGGATTTCAGCCAAAAAAGTGCGCGCTCCCGTGCCGTTGTATACAATATCAAAACGATGTTGGGACGTGTAAAGTGGCCATCAGTGATAATAATGTTAGCTGGTTCAACTGGAGTCTCATTACCAAGGTGCCACACAAGAAACCTCTCATGATGGGTAAAACTAGTGAGCCATCTAAAGACCTTCATAACATTGTTGTTGTCAAACATACTGATGGTATTGGTCACAGAAGAATTTCTAAACTACTGAAGGTTACAGTGAGCTCTGATGGGGTCATAATCCATAATGGACAAAACATAATTTCACCATAAACCGACCACAACCAGGAGCTCCCTGCAACATTTCACACAGAGAAGTGAAAAGAATTATTAGGAGAGTTGTCCAAGAACCAAGAACCATCTGTGTAGAGCTACAGAAAGATCTGGAATCAGCAGGCACAATTGTTTCACAAAAAAACAAAAAGTAATGCACTCCCCCTCCATAGCCTGTATGCACGCTACTGTGTACACACAAGACTCCATTGCTAAACAAAAAGCAGGTTCAAGAGCATTTAAAGCTTGCTCTACAACATTTAGACAAGTTTTTGAAATACTGGAGAATATAGTCTGGTCACAAGTGGCCAAAACTGAATTATTTGGAGGTCATAATACACACCATGTTTGGAGGCCAAAAAGGCACATCACCCCCAAAATACCAACCAAAGTGAAGTGTGGAGGTGGGAACATCATGGTATGCGGCTGGTTTTCATCACACAGCATTGGCAAACCTAACCGGATACCAGGGACTATAAAACTAATTACCAATAACTGATATTGAACTACTGATTGTCAGAAACTAAAGATATTAGGCTGTGTTCACACTGGGCGTTTTTGGGCTGTTTTTGCTCAACAGTTTTTGTAGCCAAAACCAGCAGTGGGTGATTAAATCCAGAAGTGGTGACGTGTTTCTATTAGACTTTTCCTCTGATTGCTCTACTCCTGGTTTTGGCTACAAAAACTGCTGAGCAAAAACAGCCCAAAAACGCCCAGTGTGAACACAGCCTAAGAACACTGAACCAGGAGGATTGTGCACAGAACAGCACAGCCACAGGACGATAGAGATGATGCTGCTGAATGAGTGAATGCCAGGGCTGAGGAACTAAGTCTCCAAATCATCAAAGTAATTATCCAAGAATTCTGACATGAAATGCTTTGAAAAGATTTTTGCGCAACATAGATTCCTGCAAAAATGTAGCAACTTTTGCGACACTGGGGACCCGGGGAGACACTGAGGACCGGAGAATGAGGATGGAACAGTGAGGCCCGACAATGGTGGACCAGAAAATGATTACCGTATATACTCGCGTATAAGCCGAGTTTTTCAGCCCAAAAATTGGGCTGAAAAGTCCCCCCCTCGGCTTATACGCGAGTCAATACGGTCCCCCTCATAATTTGGCGCCCCCACCTCACTTGCTGGGCCCCCCCCCGCATGCAGCGCTGCGCATATACATTACCTGTCTAGCAGCTGTCACCCTCCGATGGCGGATCGCGGCTACCGGCTCCGGCTTCCATCTTCCTCTGTGTCTTCCTTGTCATGTGACTGGCCGGCGTCGCGATGACGTCATCGCGATGAGCCCCGGTCACAAAGCAGGAAGACAGAGAGGAAGATGGAGCCCGGAGCCCAGGAGCCGCGATCCGCCATCGGAGGGTGACAGCTGCTAGACAGGTAATGTATATGCGCAGCGCTGCATGCGGGGGGGCCCAGCAAGTGAGGTGGGGGCGCCAAATTATGAGGGGGGCCCTGCTGGGGCCCTGTATACTACCACTGGGGCTGTATATACCACTGGGGCTGCTGGATACTACCACTGGGGCTGTATACTACCACTGGGGCTGTATACTACCACTGGGGCTGAATATACCACTGGGGCTGCTGTATACTACCACTGGGGCTGTATACTACCACTGGGGCTGTATACTACTACTGGGGCTGTATGTATACTACCACTGGGGCTGTATACTACCACTGGGGCTGAATATACCACTGGGGCTGCTGTATACTACCACTGGGGCTGTATACTACCACTGGGGCTGTATACTACCACTGGGGCTGTATACTACTACTGGGGCTGTATGTATACTACCACTGGGGCTGTATATACCACTGGGGCTGCTGTATACTACCACTGGGGCTGTATACTACCACTGGGGCTGCTGTATACTACCACTGGGGCTGTATACTACCACTGGGGCTGTATATACCACTGGGGCTGCTGTATGCTACCACTGGGGCTGAATATACCACTGGGGCTGCTGTATACTACCACGGGGGCTGTATACTACCACTGGCGCTGTATACTACTACTGGGGCTGTATGTATACTACCACTGGGGCTGTATATACCTCTGGGGCTGCTGTATATACCTCTGGGGCTGCGTGTATATTACCACTGGGGCTGTATATACCACTGGGGCTGTATATACTACTGGGGCTGCGTGTATACTACCACTGGGGCTGTATATACTACTGGGGCTGCGTGTATACTACCACTGGGGCTGCAGCTGTATACTACCACTGGGGCTGCTGTATATACCTCTGGGGCTGCTGTATACTACCACTGGGATGCTGCTGTATATACCACTGGGGCTGCTGCTGTAACACTGCTGGAGCCTGTATATACCACTGGGGAGGCTGCTTTATACCACACTGCTGGGGCTGTATACCTGTGCTGGGGTCCACCCTCGGCTTATACACGAGTCAATAGATTTTCCCAGGTTTTGGGGGCAAAAGTAGGGGGGTCGGCTTATACACGGGTCGGCTTATACACGAGTATATACGGTACTAGACAGGGACAGTGAGGACTGGACAACAACAGTGAGAACAGGACAGTGAGGTCTGTACTACAATGAGGAGATGCACTTGCTGGGAGCCGATTTCCAATATTTAGAGCCTACAACATGACATCAGAAGAACTCTATATACCCCAGAAACAGAAAACTGTGCCCTGAGCAGACTCTGTGAAAGTCACATATGCCGCACATAACACACAAGTATAAGGCTACGTTCACACACTGCGCTTTTTTGCACGTGCTTTTCAAAACAACGCAAGTGAGTCTGTGTCTGCCAGCAAAGTGAATGGGCTTTCACTTTTGTCATGCAGACAATGCATAAATATACGCAGCGCTTTTATGGGAGAAAGCACAGGTGTAAAAAGAATGACCATGTAAATCCTTTACGCACCTGCACCCACGCTTTCTCCCATAGGAGCCCATTATCCCCGTTGGAATCATGCATCGCCATTCAGACAATGCGCAATCCCAGCGGGAATATGCTGGCGTTGACATCACACAGGGGAGGAAGAATCCTGTTCCTCCTCTCCTGTGTGACATCTGTCACAGCCTCTTTGGGTTTTGTAGTGTATTAATATACACTGCGAAACCCAAATTAAACTAATCCAAAAGTGTGAAAAATAATAAAGATTGAATACTTACCTCTCTGCTGGGTGTTCCGGTTACTGGAAGATCCTCCACAGGTACTGTCCTTCAAGGGCCTGTGATCGGCTGTGACTAGCACACACATGTATGGGGCATCTGTGACTGGCACACATGAATATGGAGGCATCTGTGACTGGCACACACAGGTATGGGGCATCTGTGACCAGCACACATGTGTATTGGGCATCTGTGACTGGCACACATGAATATAGAGGCATCTGTGACTGGCACACACGTGTATGGGGCATCTGTGACTGGCACACATGAATATGGAGGCATTTGTGACTGGCACACACGTGTATGGGGCATCTGTGACTGGCACACACGTGTATGTGACTGGCACACACGGGTATGTGGCATCTGTGACTGACACAGATGAATATGGATCTATAAAATTCAAGAATGTGCACATAGGGTGATATCTTCTTTAAAGAAGAGCAAAAAAAGGTTATATAAAGATGCTGCTCACCTGATGCAGTTGTGAAAACCCACAACTGGTAATGATCGCTCAGATACAAGTAGCTGCTGCAGGACCGTACTCTCCACAGATCCCTGTGGTTTAATCAGCTCCCAGGACACAGTACCTCGAACTCCGCGCTGCCACTTCAGAAAGGAACAAAAGAAGCCAGTACAAGGGAATGTCTGGATCAACGATTCTTCTTTATTATCCAGCGCGTTTCAGAGTTATCTCCCAACTCCTTCATCAGGGAATTCATTACCATACCCCCATATAGCTGCCCATAATGTATATGTACTACCAGAAGGCCTAGGGAAATACAAAGCTCAACCACACAGTCACTGCTGGAAGAAGGTTCTTGAGGAACCGAAACGTTCAGTCCTGATGGGCCAATAAAGAAAAGCATGGTTTGCAACAAGGAGTGCTGTCCGATTTTTTTGGTAACTGTATGCAGCTGAACACTGCTAGACTTTTGCACCCGAAGTGAACTGTTCCTAGTGCTGCTTTCAATTTTTTCTTATCTTATTAACAATTAAATACAAGAACATCGTAAATGTACCAGGGCCATGTGCTACTGACAAATTATCATCCCACGCAGCTGACAATCGCATAGTCATCATGTCCAACAGATATCCCTGTAGTGTTGATAAGGCCGGATCTTCACAGGCAGACATTCCCAAGCCACATGGACCACTCCACATCTCAGTATCGCCAGAGTACTTCCATTCTGTCTGGTAAAGGCCAGTACTATGTGGCCACATTTCATATGTTCCATTAAACTAACCACAGAGGCCTCCTTGGTACATGATCATGTATGGCGAAGGCAAAATGGATTGTCAATGAGGAGGGCAAGATGGCAAGGAAAGCCATCCATCCATTTTGCGGCACACAATAGCTTCATCAAACACATCATTACAAACTACATACATCAGGACCTGGGCGTCTGCTACAGTACACAAGAACGATCCGTAATGCAAAAATGTATCAAACGCTATACACAGCCATATCAAAAATAACGTCTGAACATCAGTACTTACTTAATGACTCTGGGCAGCAACCGTGATGTAGCTCTGTCATTAGCGTTTTTTGTGGTA
This sequence comes from Allobates femoralis, assembly GCA_033576535.1. NCBI lineage: Eukaryota > Metazoa > Chordata > Amphibia > Anura > Aromobatidae > Allobates > Allobates femoralis. Next base: position 182,814,309 of record JARQOC010000001.1, read on the forward strand.
GCCATCCAAACACAGAGTATCTGCGTTATCTAATTGACGTAGCCGCCTGGGCGTTGCCACCTGCGACTAATGATTAGGCGCCTGGGCTACTTTGTGATTGGTCATGTTGTGTATAAAATTGTGGGCAGCTGGTCCGCCACCCATGCTCCTACTTCACTGTGCATTGTTCTAGTAGCGTCTCATCACCAGAACCCTGTTGGACAGACGGTAAGTCACTGGATATGCTATTGTGCTTCTCATGTATGGTCTATTATTGTCGGCTTCCGAGACATATTTTGCAACATGTATGGGCGCCTTCTGTTGAGCTTCATGTAGCGTCATGTAGATGTGTGGTTTGCGACAGCTAGCATCGTTAACCCCCTCCGTGTCCTGTTTCACACATAATGATCCTTGCCACCGATGACATGACAATGTGTCCTACAGCACTACAGTGTTACATAAATATGTGTTGAGGTCCATCTTGTGTGTACATTTTGTGTGGTACGCCATGTGTGCCATTTCAACATGGTACAGCTCCGTAACTTTGCCTGGCCAGGGCCAAACAACATATGCCCCATGTCATGTGCAGCATGTCAGATCTGTGTACACATATAAAGCCCATTAATGCTTCTACACAAGCTAACTACCAGACCACCTGTCATTGCTAGTGCTGGACATGGATTGGCCACACAGAGTAGGGTGTGACTGATATGCACATGTATGTGGTTGGGTAACACAATGGTTTTTTTTTGGCAGATGGCTGAGGGTCCTGAATTTGTGTGTGCCCTAGCCATGTACCAGGACCATGAATGACTGTGGCGGGTGGCTTTGCCTGAGTACAAGAACAGGACAGTGAGGTCTGTGGGCTACGGGCACCTTGTCAAGCTGGCAAGACCTGGACGATGCCAATGGTTGTGGAAAAAATCAAGCGCCTGTGCACCGTGTTCAACAAGGAACATAAAAAATGGATGAAAGCTTGGTCCGGGGCTGGAGCTGAGGAGGTCCCTAAGCCACGTCTGTGGTATTATGACCTCCTCACCTTCACCCTGGGCCAGGAGGCTCCTCGGCCAACATGTTGCAGCAGGTGCCTTGCCCAACTATCTTTGGCCACAAGCCAAGAGCTTGCCCCATCACAGGAGGTGTGTAATTGTTGTTTTGCTACCTATGTCCACACCTTGTTGGTTGCACTGATGTGTGGGTTCGTGGACATGTTGAAGGCACAATCATGTTGTTCTTTCACCATTCTTCTGGGTCTTCTGCTGTGTGTCGGCTCGTGGCTGTTGGCACAGATTGTGCTGTCTTATGTTGGGTCACTTGGCATATCAATTTGGAGCCTCAGGTGAGTACAGAGCACTGGTCTGCTTCTTTCTTCCTCTCTGTTTCCAACCCTGCTACTGTTGATTTTGGTGTTTGGCATGGTCAGATATGCGCCATCTGGTGCTGGGTGGTTGGTTGTGGTAATTAATGTCAGTACATTGCTACTCTTGTTAATTTTTGTTTTTTCTATGTTTGATTTACAGGCCCCTCGGGAGTCTGACTCCAGTGCAGAGGACCCACGCGATGGCCAGGTTCCACCCTTAACATCTTTGGTGGAGCAGGTGCCTGAACTCAGTGGTGGGGGGCCATGCCTAGGCCCAGCTCAGGAATACAAAGGCGACGTACACCTGCCCCACTCAACACTGAGCTGGGTACCTGGGCAAAACGTGTCCTATTGGACCGAGAGAGGACCCCCACCACTTCAATCGGGCACATGGCCAGGGAGTGGGTGTGTCGCATGGAGCTGGAACAACGTGCCATCGCCGAGATGACCATCATTCAGGTCCTGGAAGCGGGTGTTTATGGGGCACTGAGATGGGCTGGGTATATTGTCTTTCCCAAGAAAACACCCCCAGTGCCCCCTGCGCCCCAACAACCCATGGCTAGAGGTCGCCAAACTCAGGATCCCCCACGAAGACAACACCACAAAAGGGCCCCCAATGTGTGGGAGTATGGGGATGAGGGCGAGGAGCCATTGTCTGATCCAGCAGAGGATGAAGAACCAAGACGTTACTAGGCAATGCACTATATTGCATGATGGACTTTTGTTGTCATTTGCATCAATCAAACCAAGTGTTATTTGTTTTATAGTATAGCGGGAAAAGACAAAAAACGGCAGCACTCACCAACTTGTGACGATTCTTTTATTCAAGGTCCAATAGCAAAGGATCCATGAACATGCTTGGGGGAGGGAGGGGTGGAGGACATCAGACGACGGCTTGCCGTTTCGTGGCAGTTGCCACTTCCACGGGTCTTTGTGTAGGGCTGAACGGACAGCTCTTCAAATATGGCATGGTGTCAAGTGACAGCCAATGGGAACACAGTAGCCCACACCAATCATCTCAGACGGGGCACGGACTACAGCACGCTGAGGTATGCCTATGGGAAATCATAGACAATGCTCTTTCCATCACTATCGTCCTGTCACACACCACAACACAGAAATATCGCCTTAACGATTGCGGCTGATTACTGAGCACTGTTCAGGAATCAGGCGACGGCCAAGGGGTGATTTATCACTGTGAAGTTGCCCAATCACATGCCGCAACCGTTCCGGGGCGACATATCGCCTTTCAGATTTCCAGGCGATATTGCGGCGTGTGACGGTACCTTTACTGGTACCAGATGGATAAGGTACACGGTACAGTCTGGCGTGCCAGGGTAGTAGCCACAGGTTTTATCATTCACCACAGAGTCCATCAGAAGTGTCTCTCTATTATCTTTCTTGGTCTCTGTTCACAATGGCTGTCTGCCCTCCCACGTTGAAGTCTGGTTACTAGTCCCCAGGTCTGTTGACATAAGTTACTGTTACCTCTTGGCATCTTGGACCTAGCTGTGAGACAGAGGTTAGGCTCCTTGGTGGGTGTCGTAGCTCCCTTATCAAGGCCAACAACGTGCTGGTCTGTGGTTTGGGATAAACCTGTTCAAAACTGCCTCGGCTCCAGTTTACCAGTGTGACCTGGGCACTCCAGACGGCTCCGACCAGACCTGGAGTGTCCCCTTCTCATCTGGGACACTTCTGCCCCTTAAAGGGGCCCTCTCCTCAGGACAGCAGGGTCCCCTGCGTGCGTCCTTTCTCTCTCTCTGTCACCGTCTCTCTAGGCTGTCTCCTAACTGTCACGTCTCCCGCTCACCTAAGCTCTACCCCCGGGACCTACTGAGATACAGTCCCCTGTGTTAGGGTGTCTGTGGGTGGGTTTTGTGTATGGACTCTGTAGTTGCCCCCCCCTCCACCTGTGACTACGGAGACACTACACCTTCTTTTTAGGGTGCACATATACATATCTAAAAATAAGCTGATGGCGTCATATAATACAAGGCACATTTTGTTGTAAACTAGGACAATGTTACTCCTTTTCTCTTCTTACATTGTTTTGATTCTTTGATTATTTCATTTACTTGCTTTAAGCTGCCTCAACAGTCTCAGATTGCTAAACAGAACTAAACGCAGGATGTTTGCTCTTTGATTCTTGGCACAGGTCATGAAAAAGGAAACATGAGCGACTTTCATTAAATTCTCTGCTACCCTTCTAAATTACCATGCACCTGTGTGATAACGATCCTCACCGTTTATTACAATTTGGAAGAAATTACTTTTTTTGTGCCAGAATCAAGATATATTGCAAGGTGAAAAATAAATAATGTAAAAATGACAATGAATATGTTCTATATCAGGAGTGCACAACATTTTTTGGACCAATAGCCACATTGTCATACTGAACCAATCTGAAGGGCTGCAATTTTTTTTAAAGGGGTACTTGCATTACTACCTAAGCAGAACCAGGTTTTGAGTATTTGAGAAGAATCTGGAGAGTTTCTGCTCAGTTTCTAAAAACACAAAAACAATTTTCACTGGGTTTTTGGAGCAGACACAACTAAAGCCTCCTCATAATCAAGATTTAATGATTTTTTTTAGTTTTAACCTGACACACGATATAGATTGCTACATGATTAGAACCACCATTGGTACAGGAACACATTACCAAGCTTCAGTGATCAATTGCAGTTCCAGGGTCAGCCCCATGATACACTTGTATCAAATGAACCTGCAACTCTCTGTATGTTAACATTTGAAAGGAGATGCTGTGAGTTGTCGTTATCAGTCATCATCATACTGCAGACCATACATGAACCATAGTAGTGATGAGACATTGGCCATGTTCACACACATGCGTTTTTTTGACCATCTCTGCATTTTTTGGTGTGTTAAAAAAAAAAACGCAGGTGAGTTAACGCAGGGTGCATTTGAGTGTACATGCGTTTTTCAGCAGCACTTGCATGCAGCGTTTTTGGGTGCTGGAAAAAAACGCAGGGGTGTTTTCCCAACATGGGACCCTATGGGAAACGCATGCGTTAACGCAGGGCAAATACAGACACATGCGTTTTTGGAAACGAGTCACCAAGTACAAGCTTCGACAGCACACCCCCCCCCCCCCCTTGGTCGACAAGAAAATACGAAAAAAATTCAACAGCACCCCCCCCCTTCCCTTGGTCGACAGGAAAGCAAAAAAAAATTCCACCTGGTTAACCCAAATTTTTTTCTCCACGCGCTTTTGGTTATTTGGTGACAAACTGACTAAGTACAAAAACGTTTTTGGAGCTTTCAGACACACAAGGGATATTTTTTGGCACTGTTAAAAGAACGCATGTGGTTTTAGGAGTGCTAAAAAAAACGCATGTGGTTTTAGGAGTGCTAAAAAAACGCATGTGGTTTTAGGAGTGCTAAAAAAAACGCATATTGTGTGTGAACAATGCCATAGTCAGTATCACAAATAACCATTTACATCCAGGTATCTTGTAGATGACATCTTCACTGATTGGAATTTGTTATCATCTCCTTTATCTTCAACACTTTTGTAAGACTACTGACGCCATGATGACTTTTCACATCCACGGCGCATCTTGACAGCCTTTTCTCTTCTTCGTCTTGCAGCACATCCAGACGTGATGCCCTTAAAAATTATACTGCCACGTACATAAAATTATCTCCCATGCTGTACCCCTAAATAAATAAGTGAACCTCACTGAGTTTCCTGCACAAAATATCCCCCACACTGCCCTTCTCCATAATATTCCTCCACACCCTGCCTCATTCCATGTTGTTATTTTTCCTCACCATGCACAACTCCATAATATTCCCCACACACTGCACTGATTCATAATGCTCCATCACACTCTGCACCACTCCATAGTGTTCCCCCACACCCTGGACTGCTCCATAACATTCCCCCACACTCTACATTATTCCATATTGTTCTGCCACACCCTGTACCTCTTCATAATGTTTCCCGCACCATTCATCACTCCATAATTGTTTCTCCACACCATACATCACTCCATAATGTTCCCCCCAACACTGCACAGACTCCCCCACACCCTGCATTGTCCCATAACGTTCCCCTACACACTGTACTGGTTCCCCTCCATTATGTCCCCCATAGCCTGCATTGCTCCAAAATAGACCCTAACTGTGCTTCCTGCACAAAATATCCTCCAAAACTGCCCTACTCCACAATATCCCCACACTCTCTACTCCGCTCCATAATATTCCCCCCACATCTTGTACTGCTCCATAAAGTTCCCCCACACCCTGCACCATTCCATAATTTCTGCCACACCCTGAACCGCTCCATAATATTTTTGATCACACCGTGCACCACTACATAATCTTCCTCCACACCCTGCCCCACTCCATAATGTTCCCTCACCCCTACACCACTCCATAAGGTTCTCCCACACAGTCCACCATTCTATTATGTCTCCCACACCCTGTCCCTCTCTATAATGCACCCCACACCCTGCACCGCTCTATAATGTCCCCCCATACCCTGAACCATTCCATATATGCCCCCACACTGCTCCAAAATATATCCCACATTGCCCCTCAGCATACTGTTCTCCCTTCAGAAATCCCCACCATGCACGATAAGGTGTCCTCCTTACAGCAACATCAAACTCCCTCCTATACTAGCACTAAGAATGCAAACAATTTGCTTCAAATTCGGCAGTTTGAGGTCATGTTCGATAACGCTTCGTTCACCAAAAGCGTAACTGGATTTTCACACTAATACTGTTATTCAATGTTAATATACAGTTTTAGTGTATAGTGGGTGGGGGGGAAGGGCGGGGATAGATCTGTGCTGAGATAATGCCGATCTCCTTTTTTTTTTCCTTACTGCATTTACAGTGGAGCGGTGCAGTCTGTCAGCCTATCAGCACACACACACAGCAAAGTGCATTTTTTGCGCACAAGCAAGGGCATGTGTCATTGGCTGTGTATGCCACATGTCCTTGCCCTATAAGACCCAGCCATTTTCCCCATCGCCACCATTTCCTCATTGCTGCAGCTCAGTGTCAGACGGCACTGCTGCTGCTCTGTGCGCTATACAGTGTTAGGGTACCTTTACACGCCGCTACTGGCGGGTGGATACAACCAGCTACATGCGAGAAATGTATCTTGCATCGGCAATATACCCCAAAGTAGCGGCGTGTGAAGACAGTAGTAGCCACCCGGCAGTAGCGGCACCTGTTTCCGAGCACTGCCCTGAAACAGGTGGCTACACAGCCGATTGTAGCGACCTGTATCGGCGTGTAAAGAAGGAACAGAAGGGTTGTTTCTACACCATGCTATGTACCTGGTATGTAGCTGGGGCGTGACACAGGCTCCGGGTTACCGCGCCCCTTCAGCGATCATTGGAGGAAGCTCCTGCATTACGATTGGTAGTCGCTGCATAGGGAGGCATATTCAAGGAGCTGACCAGTCACACTACACAATTGCTCGAGTGTCATGTATTAAACAGCCTCCTGCGATGCCTGCCCAATCATGATGTTCTTGCTTTGTCCTATCAGCGTACGGCCGTCTCGTAATCCACAATTGTGGCACGCCTATGTGTTGTCCCTGCTGCACCAGGTCCGCCCATATTAGCTTGTTGTAGCGGTGTGTAAATGAGGTAAGGTGAGCTACAGAAGGTGACTTGAGACACCCGGCGATGTATCTAGATATAGATGTAACCTACTGTAGCGCACCTTGTGGCGGCGTGTAAAGGTGGTGCGATTACCGTTTGTAACCGTTTGTGCGTGCTCGTGCACGTGAAGTAGCTGGTTGTATCCACCCGCCAGTAGCGGCGTGTAAAGGTACCCTTACAATGTCAGTTAGTCAGCCAGATAGTGAGCGAATTTCAAGTTAGATAGAGAGATTGAAGTTCAGAGAAGTAGGTACTAGTTGTAATATCAGCCCTTTTGAGGGCTAGGTTAGAGCAGTTACTAGCACTTTTTTTGCCAGGCAGGTCTGTGCCAGTGCTGTGCAAGTGTTTTTCACAGCATCTGGCCAAATCTAGCTCAGACAATCCTTTTGGGCTAGTAGTGTAGCACTGCTGTGAAGCAAGCTACACCACCTGTCTTTAGTAGCCAATTTTTTACTGCATCTAGCCCGGCCAATCCTTTTGGGCTAGTAGCAGTGTCTCTTAATCAGCGGTGTAACCCACCTGTGAAGCAAGCTACACTGCCTGTCTATCTAATAACAATTATTTACTGGAATTAGCACAGGCAATCCTTTTATGGTGGGTTTACACGTAGCGATATCGGCGTCCAACTCCCACCAAAAGTCACGTGGTTCTTGAGTTGGACCCAATATCATTCCTGCGTTGTACGGTGTGAGCGTACAATGCGATGCAGGAACGATGGCAAACCGATATCGGGGGTCGAATGAGCGTGCTATTCAACCGCCCGATATCGGATGCCGGTTGGAGCCGGATCGTCCCGTGTGACAGCCCAACTCCGATGTGCGGGACAACGTCACCCATTCACCACCATGTTAAATGGTCATTCCTGGGTCGGGGGGCGTACACATCATCGGGACATTGTATCCCGATATCGGGAGGTGTAAACCGCTAATGCAATTCAGGGAAAACCGGGCACTAAATGTGCGCACCCGCGCTGTTGTATACGATATCGGAACGATATCGCGACGTGTAAACCCACCATCAGGCTAGTAGCAGTGTCTGGTAGTCAGCGGTGTGGCCCACCTGTGAAGCAAGCTACATCGCCTGTCTATCTAATAACAATTGTTTACTGCATCTAACCCAGGAAATCCTTTTGGGCTAGTAGCACAGTTTCACCACTCAGCTCTGCTCGGTTTCCATCCATAGTTTTTTGTGCCAACAACTACAGAGTTGCCAATTAGTTAACCTCCAAAATGAGTGGCAAAAGGCCTGCTGCTGATGGAAAGGGGAATAGGCATGTTGTAAAGGGAAAAAAGTTTGTGTCCATGGGGTAACATCTGCAGGAGAAAGACCATCTTCCAGCCAAACTAAGATGTCTACTTCTTTTCGTGGACAATCTAATTTGATCCCTTTCTTATGGACACAAGTCACATGACAATCGCTACCAATTGTAGATGAGGCAAAAAAAGAGCAGGTGCTTGAATCGATAGCAAGCGCTTCATCAAGTGGGCTCTCCTCCACCTCAACTTCAACATCACAAATACACCAGTCCTCAGAGGTGTCACCCCAATCGCATTTGGTTCCTCACAGCTCCCAAGTCTCCAGCCGCCCGTCTGAGTATGGGGTAAGACAGAAAGTTGAGTATGCAGAGCTGTTCACTCATACTATAGCCTGGGAATCAGAAGTCTGCTTCAAAGTTTCTGTGAGTCCAGGCGAGGAAATTATCTGCACTGATGCCCAGAAGCTTTGTGAGTTGGATCCAGGCCAAGATGAAGAAGGTTCTGAGCAAACATAATGTAGACCCTCATTCCCAAACTGTAAGTCATGTTGGTGGAGACAATGAGGAAGATGCTGATGAGACTGAGATACCTGATTAGAACGACAACTTGATTTTTCAGTCAGGGCAGGAAGAGGTTAGCTCTGAGGATGACGGGTGTGAGAGCACACAGGATGATGATGAGGTTGGAGATTCCACTTACTGTCAATCCACAGTCAGCCACTCGATGAGAGTCGGCAGAGGAGGTGGAGGAGGATGCTAGTGATGCTAGTGATGACGAGGTTAGGTTGCGCCCTCCTGGACAGAGATGAAGTACTGGAAGCATGTCAACAACAACTGCATCCTCGACCACAGCTCTGCCTCTGAGCAGAAGTCATGGTGGCTCTTCTTTAGGTTGCATTGGCTCTAAGTCTTGCCTAGCCTGGGCTTTTTTTGAGATCGCAAAGGGTGACCCAACTCAGGATGACACAGTGGTAGAGAAGTCCTCGCGGATCCATGACTTGTTCATCTTGATGAACGTTAGGCTGTCTACATTCTCACTGGACACAGCTGCGTGCACTTATCTGTTAGCACACCACCAGCAGCACTGAAGACACGTTCAGAGAGAACACTGGCTGCAGGGCACGACATGATCTCCAATGCGTGAGTGGCGAGCTTAGGCCATTTTTCCAGATTGGAAGCCCAAAATGAGCAAGGGTCCAGTTCCACAGTCATGGCATTGATGTTCACATGGAAATACTCCTGTACCATCCTCTCTAGATATTATGTTGCCTTCATCCAAAAGGTGGTGATCTCGATATCGGAGAGCGCTCAACACCGGCAGGTGTTTCCACTTCAAAAAGAACTGACGACCTGCCAATCACACTGGCTGTTGTGGGTAAGAGGTGGAAGGTCTTCGTCCAAAAGCATGTCTGACTGCTGTCCCCACAGTCACAGAGGATGAAGAGGCACCGGATGCACTTGATGGGCCAGACGGTGGTTGGCCCGGCCTGCTAGGCCGCATTGTAGCACAGTGAGCTTCCAACTGCGACTTATGCTTTATATCCATGTGACGGTTCATGCATGAACTACTCAAACTATTGATTTTTTGGCCTCTACTTAGATTTTGGTGACAAATCTTACAGATAACATGGGGAGAGTAAAGGCTTGTGGATTTTTGAATGTGCTGCATGAAAGTCACCTCACCAACCATTTTAAGCTTGCAACTCTCGGGAAATTGATGCCACTTAACTGGTGTCTGTGCCCAAATTTTTGGAAAAAATGGAGACTCTTGTTGGAGTCTAATTGCTGTGTTTTACATGATTTTAAAAGGGCATGACATGCCTATAACTGTGTCTCCTCCTCCTCCTTCACCTCTTTTCTTTTCGCATGACTGACTATATGTACTTGTCACTTTTCCTGGTGTTTGTTGTGTCTTCTGAATAGTTTGTCAGCTTTTGGACACCTTTGAAGGTGTTTTCTATGTGTTTGCGTTTGCCTACCATTATTTTCAATGGTGTTTGATGGTGTTCGACGAACATTTGACGAACACACATCCAATTCGACGAATCCAATTCAAACACTAGGGTGGTGACTTATCTCTTCTATTCAGCAATTCAATACATAAAGTGAAATGCATATATTATATATAGTCATTACAAACAGAGTGATCTATTTGAAGTGTTTATTTCTGTAAATGTTGATGATTATGAATTACAGCTAATGAAAACCCAAAGGTCATTATCTCAAAAATTAAAGTAGGGAGGATGAAGGGTTAAACACCAAACAGCCGTACTCCATGAGAGATCAAAGGGTGAATATAATATTGATTTATTAGTCAACGTGTTTCAAGGCTCCCAGAAACGCCCTGAAATATGGTAATATTACATTAATTTTTTTTATGATATTCTAATTCATTGAGATGCAATAGTATATATAATCATTGGCTCCCCCTGAAGTGCTTACTGTTCCAGGCGGCATCTTTGCCTTCTTTGTGCTGTGGCACAGGCAGTAGTGATTACCTCATCACACTGCTGCACACCATGGCAAAGGCTGATGTGTGCTCCTCGGCCCCTGTTCCGACTCTTAAGTATTCCACTGTGTTCAGGAATATAGCTGATTATACGTATACTAGATGGATGCCCAATGCTATCGCATATAATCCCCCTGCGCTCTGTCTCTCTTCCCGTTGTGTGCTCTGAACCCTCATGAGCTTCTCTCCCCTGTGCGCGGTCTTCTGCCCTTTGTGATGTTTCCCCCATGGGCTCTACTCTCCCCGTGCAATGTCTCTTTCCTCGTGCACTGTCTCTCCCCCAAGCATTGTGTCTCTCCCCCTGTGCTGTCTTCTCCCCTCATGTGCTCTCTCCTTAGATTTTTCTCACCCTTTGTGTTGTCTTTTCCCCCTGTGTGCTGTCTCTCTTCCCGTTGTGCGCTCTGAACCCTCATGAGCTTCTCTCCCCTGTGCGCGGTCTTCTCCCCTTTGTGATGTTTCCCCATGGGCTCTACTCTCCCCGTGCAATGTCTCTTTCCTCGTGCACTGTCTCTCTCCCCCAAGCATTGTCTCTCTCCCCCTGTGCTGTCTTCACCCCTCATGTGCTCTCTCCTTTGAGCTCTTTTCACCCTGTGTGCTCTCCTCCTTGTGCTGTCTTCTCCTTGTGTGCTGTCTTCTCCCCTTGTATACTCTCTCTTTTAAGCTGCCTCCCCCATGTGCTGTCTCTTCCCCTTGTGTGCTGTCTCTACCACATGTGCTGTCTCTCCCCCCGTGTGTGTCATCTTCTCCCCATGTGTGCCATCTTCTCCCCCTGTGCTGTCTATCCCCCCATATGCTCTCTCCTTTGAGCTGTCTCCCCTGTGCACTCTCTCTCCCCCCTCTGGGCTGTCTTTACCAATATGGCAGCCGAGACCCTTGATTTGTATGTCAGATGGCTATAGCTGGCCAATCAGGTGGTGTTTTATTAGGGACATCCTGAAGCCAGGACAATTATGTGAGTAGATCTGAACTGGAGCCTCCCAGTTCTCAACAGGTTGCACAACATTATTTTGTGCACCACATGTCACTCGCGGGCTATATGTTGTGCAGGCCTGTTTTATAAAGAAACAAAGATGTATTAAACTGTAGGAAAATTGTAAGTACGGTAATAAAAATAGTTACCGTATATACTCGTGTATAAGCCGACCCGTGTATAAGCCGACCCCCCTACTTTTGCCCCCAAAACCTGGGAAAATCTATTGACTCGCGTATAAGCCGAGGGTGGACCCCAGCACAGGTATACAGCCCCCAGCAGTGGTATACAGGCCCCAGCAGTATGATATACAGCAGCCCCCAGTGGTATATACAGCAGCCCCAGTGGTATTGCAGCCCCTATATACAGCAGCCCCAGTGGTATTGCAGCCCCAGTGGTGTATACAGCAGCCCCTATATACAGCAGCCCCAGTGGTATTGCAGCCCCAGTGGTATTGCAGCCCCTATATACAGCAGCCCCAGTGGTATTGCAGCCCCAGTGGTATTGCAGCCCCTATATACAGCAGCCCCAGTGGTATTGCAGCCCCAGTGGTATTGCAGCCCCTATATACAGCAGCCCCAGTGGTATAGCAGCCCCAGTGGTGTATACAGCAGCCCCTATATACAGCAGCCCCAGTGGTATTGCAGCCCCAGTGGTATTGCAGCCCCTGTATACAGCAGCCCCAGTGGTATTGCAGCCCCAGTGGTGTATACAGCAGCCCCAGTGGTATTGCAGCCCCAGTGGTATTGCAGCCCCTGTATACAGCAGCCCCAGTGGTATTGCAGCCCCAGTGGTGTATACAGCAGCCCCTATACACAGCAGCCCCAGTGGTATTGCAGCCCCAGTGGTATTGCAGCCCCTGTATACAGCAGCCCCAGTGGTATTGCAGCCCCAGTGGTGTATACAGCAGCCCCAGTGGTATTGCAGCCCCAGTGGTATTGCAGCCCCTGTATACAGCAGCCCCAGTGGTATTGCAGCCCCAGTGGTGTATACAGCAGCCCCTATATACAGCAGCCCCAGTGGTATTGCAGCCCCAGTGGTATTGCAGCCCCTGTATACAGCAGCCCCAGTGGTATTGCAGCCCCAGTGGTGTATACAGCAGCCCCTATATACAGCAGCCCCAGTGGTATTGCAGCCCCAGTGGTAGTATACAGCCCCAGTGTAGTATCCAGCAGCCCCAATAGTAATAAACAGCCCCCCCTCCTTATCACGTCCCCCCCAGGCTGCGGCAGCTGTGAAAATAACAAACACTTTATACATCACCTTCCGACGCAGCTCTCCGCTCCTCCGGTCCTCTGACCTCCGCTCCCGGCTTCTTCTTCCTTGATGTGCCGACTTCTGTGACCGCGCGCAGGAAATGACGTCATCTCCTGCGCCCGGTCACATGACACCGGCACAACAAGGAAGAAGAAGCCGGCGAGCGGAGGGCAGAGGACCGGAGGAGCGGAGAGCTGCGTCGGAAGGTGATGTATAAAGTGTTTGTTATTTTCACAGCTGCCGCAGCCTGGGGGGGACGTGATAAGGAGGGGGGGCTGTTTATTACTACTGGGGGACCCATATTAAGGAGGGGGGCTGTGTAGTGCAATATGCACGGCATCCCCCCGCCGCTGATGGACGGGGGGATGCCGTGCATATTCATTGCACTAATGAGGCGGCCCCACGTGACCGCCTGCAGTCACCGCGGCCCCCTCCTGCCTCCTCCAGCCCCCGGTCACAGCCCCCCCCCACAGCATACCGTATGACCCGTGTATAAGCCGAGGGGGGGACTTTTCAGCCCAATTTTTGGGCTGAAAAACTCGGCTTATACACGAGTATATACGGTACATTCTAGCTAAAAAATAAGTATCATCACACCACAAAAATCATCTCTGAAATACAACAATACTTTATTTGTGGAAGTCACATAAAGAAAAATACTCAGAGCTCAGCATCAAGCCTGTAATTATTCCTAAAATAAATACAGTTTGGGGGTTGATTACACATTTGAAGGATCCTGAGAATGTATTAGGTTGCAGTTGGGCTCTATGTACCAGGATGATTACCTATAAATGTATTATTTCAATACCACTGCACAACTGTTTCTTTCTGTGGACCAGACAAACTATAATCTAAAGACTGCTGAGACCCCAACCACCGGTTTTCCCCGCCGCGCAATTAATGAGGCCACACGATTCATATATCTTTCAATTGTTTATTGAGGACATCAACGTAACACCTCTCAAATTCTTTTAAAACAGGGGTTAGATTATTTTGGCCGCAGCTCCCAAACCAGGCACAAAACCGCCTTAAATCCTGAGGGAAAAATAGGGGGGAAGACACTAGGACAGTGTTGAAACGCGTAGGAAAGGAATAAATGGATGATTGATGCAACCTACATATGGTTTCCGGATCGTTTTCTTGGGATTTCAGCAGCGCGGACACTGATACACCATTTCCCCTGAGGTAACTTTTAAATCCTGAGGGAGGATGCCCGATACTTGTACCGTCCTTGGCAGGTTGGCTCTCACCAATTCCCTCTTCCACCGGCTGCGACTTGTATCACTTAACATCCTTCTTGTGGAGAGAGGGTGGGCAATTATGCACACCCTGAGAGTGGTAACAGGAAGAATGGGCTATGGGTGCTGTTATAGATAGCCCGGAGGCGAGCTGTAAGGGGAGCTCAGGACTGTAGCTCTGTGGGCCAGAGCAGGGGGGGATTGCCGACCACTGCACGGCGAGGAAGAGAGTGGAACCTGGGAGTCATGGAGCGGCTCTACATTCAGAGGAATCTGCATCAGCTGAGGTGCCTTGCAGAAGTTGTACTGCTCCAGATATATTTTTCTATGGGCCACGTCACACACACAGATATTTGTGCAGATATTGTTCACAGATCTCTGGTTGCAGTAAAATCATGGACACATTGTAACATTTGTACACAGCCACAAAATGGAGCCTTGTGTCCATGATTTCACTTCAACCAGAGATCTGCGAACAATATCTGCACAAATATCTGTGTGTGTGACGTGGCCCTATGAGATATACGTTTTACCTAAAACCAGTCTGTGTGAGAAATGAAATGTATGTGATAAGCATAGGGAGAGGGGTACTCGGACACCGGGATGGATTGATGGTGGTGTCGGGGAATCACGGGTGGTCGGGTTCCCGGTTCCATGCCCTGGCTGTCATTTGTTTGGTGGGGAGGAAATATTTACAAGGATTAGAGTATGTGACGCCACCTGTGGATCCCGGTAATTTGGTTACCGGCACTGCAGGCCGGCCGCTGAGGCGTTGATGGGTGCAGCTCAGTGTAGTACAGCTCCCCACAGGTGGAGCTTTACCTCAGGGCAGCAGTGATGGAGGATGAGGAGATGAAGGGAGTAGTTGTTCTTACCCCTCTGAGGAGATGATGAGGCCCTCCGGGCACCTGCGGGAAGGAAGACAGACACCGACTCAACTTCAACTCCACTTTACTGGTATCGGCAGATGTTATAAAGAACGCGGTACAGTCTGGTTTAACGGATACTAGTTGTCGGTTCAGGGTACCCCTATGGAGTCTCTAGATGTTCCTTCCTTATTATCTTTCAGGGTCTCAATTCTACCTTCCTCTCTGTCTTTCAACACCTTTGCAGAGCTCTCTCGCCAGCCCCCTGGTCTTGTACGTTGAGGCATGGGTTATCCTTGACCGGTACGGACGGGAGCAGCAGGAACGCACTCTCTCTCTCTCGCCACCAGAATCCGGACCGTTACCCTCAAAGTCTTGGACCGACTATGGGCCTGAGGAGTAAGGTACCATCTTGTGGCGCCTACGGCTACCTGGTTTTAGAGGTCCCGCGGCTCGTTGATTTGCGGTCAGGTATGAACCGCTGACCGCCTCGGCTCCCGTGTTGCCGGTTTTACCCCAGAAGTTACCAGCCGGCTCCAACCGGTGCTGGTCCGTTCCCTTCTGTCCCAGGTCACTCTCCTGGAGATGGGTGATCCCTCCTGTCAGAGGGCTGTCAGGCACATCCTGAGTGACTGCCTTCCCAGCACTGTCCCTGACGCTGACTGACTGACAGAAAATCACTCTCACTTCCTGGTTTTACTACTCCAACCTAGGCTCCACCCCTTTTTGGACCTACTGTATGACAGTTCCCCTATTCTAAGGTGACCTAGTGTTGGGTGCTGACTTAGACTCCATAGGTTACACCCAAACCCACAGCCAGCGGCGTATCTAGGGGGATGCTGCGGGATCCTTTGCCCCGGGCACAACTCAAAGGGGGCGCCGATTCCTCCGCTCTGCCCTGCAAATTGTGCACGGCCGGTGCCGCTACAACTCCTCAGCCCTGTTACGGCAGCAGACAGTTCACCTCAGGGCTGCTCCTCCTCTCAGGCTTTATATGGTGGGCAGAGCATGTGACCTCTGGACCTGACAGACAGGGCCGCCGGGCTATAGACAAGACCTAAGCATGATGGAAGACAAGGAGCTCAGTGTGGAGATGGCGGACAGCCAGCCCGGCTCCAGGAATGGCCACCAGGTGCGGATACTGCTCCGCCGCCCGCTGCAACTGCGATAGTGGCATGAAGTCAAGGAGCAGTGTGCCATGGCCGGGCCTGTGGTAAGAGAGACATGGTTATATGGATATAGTTATATATCATAGAGAACCGTCATGGGTATATGGATATAGTTATATATGTGTATAGAGAACCGACATGGGTATATGGATATAATAGGGGCAGGGCGCCAAAATAAATCTTTGCCCCGGGTGCCAGAAAACCTAGTTACACCGCTGCCCACAGCTATAGAGGCACTACATATACTTGCAAGGTGTAATACCTCACTGTGGCACCTAGCCATAGGGGCGCCACATATGTAGCCTTGGGCAAAATTAAAAGTTGGACTCCAAATGCTAAGATATTACATTATCACATAAATACATTTAGAATGTATTTATCCAAGCTGATTTCAGATAGTTAAACGAGTGCGGATTGACTAGATACAAGTTGATCATTGTTCATTTACAAGCATCTTTACATAGGGTGACGAAGAATGATGGGAACAGAATGAATGCCAAGACGATCGTCCCCAAATGATATCATGATTAGCCCATGTTAACACTGGCTGATGTGCTGCCATAAATTCTTTTTATGCATACTTAATATTCCAATCACCTAACGAATGAGCGTTGCCGACATGTTTACACTTTCAAACACTAGTCAGCACTACCAGCATTTTTAAATGTGGATTATGTATCCCTCCCCAAGTAACTGTGGAGCCCCAAGGGACGTGGGGTACTCGGTACCGGACCGATCTGCTGCTGGGGATGTCACTGGTGGCCTGGTCCGGACCGTGTCCCTGGCTCAGCACAATAAAAGGGGATTTATTTACAAAGGGATTGTCACGGGTGACGCCACCCACTTGATGCGGCCAGCTATGGGGCCGCGGCTGCTGCAGAACCTCCGGGGGTGATGGAATGGCAGCGGGGATGGTATAGTTCTAGTGGGGAGAACTGTATCCCCCGGGGCAGTAAGGAGTTAAAGTCTGTTGGTCTGTGTGAGTACACTTACTTTGCAGCTGCAAGGATCTCTCCTCCTGTGCTGGTGCTGACAGGCTGTAGCTCTGCAGGTTGAGGTCTTCTTAGTGCAGCCTGTGTGGGAGAAAGGGTCTGCAGATGGAAGCAGGCAGGAGACAATGCAGGGTTTCCAAAGCTTTACTTAAGTTCTTTCAAGCAGTTTACAGGTCATCTGCAATTCCTTACACAGCTCTTAACATTCAGTTGCATTCTCCCTTTCCGGGTTCCCTTCTCTCCTGCAGCCAGGCTCCTCTCTCCTTGTGACCCCTCACACAGTCTTTTAGGGTGCCTTTCCGGGCTTTTACTCTCTTTCTCCGTCTTACACGGGTGTATGCGGACGCTGAACAGTATGGCGGTAACTCGGGCTTCTGTGAGTCCTAGTGTGTCACTGAGCTGCCTGTTCTTTGGGTTAGGAACTCCAGCTTGAAACTAAAGCTCCCCGTCAGTGAATCTGGGGATACCGGGTGAATCGTCGGTCCCCTTCAGAGCTGACACTCTGCTCTAGCCCAGCCTGCAACAGTCCCCCTAGCATGAGGCTCTGCCAGGCTCCTTCCTCTGTTTCCTTCGGTATCTAGGAGGGCTTCTCCACCTGCTGTTAGTAGCTTCTGCTGCTGTCCAGGGCACGGGTTACACCGTCCCTTCTCTGTCTATCACACTCCTGGTGGTTTCAGCATCTTGGATGGGCTTTTCCCCCCCATCTGGCTCGCATTGGCTCAGTACGGGTCAGCGCTCCTCAGCTTAGGCACTTCCAGGCAGCATGTGTCTTTCTGTCTCAGCTCAGCTCAGCTTCTCCTTGTCTTTGCTGCTCAGCACCATGGCTTACTCTTAGGTCTTTGCTTCTCAGCTACTTCAGCCTACTCACTTCCTTTTCTCCTCCCCTCTCTATATACTGTCAGTCACCTGACCTTCTGGTGTGCCCAACCCACTCCTCATCCACCACTCCTCCTGGTCTCATATAGTGTCCGACCTCAGAGCTGGATGTGAACCCTCTCTATGCGTGGGGATGTGGGCTGTGAGGGTGTAGTGTTTACTATGTCCTAACTGCCTGGCTGCAGTACCCTTCTGTGGCCACCTGTACGCAGGGGCGCCACATTCTCCCGGAGTTAAACAGCGCGTCCGCGCGCGACTAGACATTGGTTACCCTGAAAACATTTTTATATTATATATAACAATAAACATTATGAATTCTTGGTTTCTTCCCATCCGGGAGGCACGATTCTTGGAACGTTGCATTAACTATAAACATAAGTGCATGGGTATTTATACTCATCATTACCCTCTTTTCTCTGTAAAAGACATTATAAGACATTGCTTCATATAAAAGTATAAAATCTCTCATCTTTTCAAAAAGTGCTAAAACTTTCAAAAATTCTCAAAAAAAGTGCAAAAGTCTCAAAAGCAGCTTCAAAGTTCAAAATGCAGAGTTCGTGCATTACTTCGCATTTGCATCTGGTCTTAAAACCAAAGGGGAGCACACAAGTGTGCTTAACTATTTACAAGAAAGTTCTTATCATGTCATTGTCTATGATATTAAATGTTCAGTTTGAGACACATAAGACAGACAGGGGAATGCTAACATTCATTCAGGTAAGGTTGGGGGATCAATAAGGAACAATGTACATTCACACTTACAGTTTCTTCATCTGTTCTTCTTGATGCAGGATACGGGTCTTACTCCTGATCCTTCTTCTCCATCTTCTGGATCATCTGGGATGCCTTCCCTTCTGGATGCAGATCCTGCGTTTCTATTCTTTCTTTTGCTTGCTTCCAAGGCAACATCTGCGGCAGCTTCAGAAATCCTTCTGGCAAAGCTCCGAGTGGATCTACTTCTTTCCAAGTTTGGTTAAGGATAGCTGGCGGGGTGGATACATCAACCAGTATGGCTGTATAGGCTTCGGCGTCGTTTGCGGCACGTCCGTGCTCCTCGACCCAGCCGGGTCGTCGCTGGACTTGGGCCTCATAGCCCTGGCAGTGATCAATGTCTATTTGTATCCGGGTCCTGTTCTCCTCCTGGGCCCGTGTCATCCTTGGGGGCAGCCGCCGTACACCCGTCCGGGTGTCTAGGACGCGGGGACGCTCTTCTCCGCCTTCTGCCATTTCTCCTTGGTCACACGGGGTCTCTCCTCGGCTGGGTTCCTCCACTTCAGCAATCTGTGGGCCCTCCGGGATCACTCGTGGTCTTCCGGGTATAGCGTTCTTTGGTGCGTCCTCCGCTTCCGTCCTCGTGTACTGGAATGGCGACTCCTTCTCTTCCGGTTGCCTGCTCCGCCCCCTCCTGATGACGATTTCCTTCTCATTTCGCGCCAGCTTTTTGGTAGGAGGGTCTAGGGGCGGCGGCTCTTCTTTCAGAGTGACAGCTGGCTCTCCCGGAGTTAAGGAGAGCCAGGGCGGGACTTTCTCTTCGCGCCTTGGACCGGACCGGCCCACGATGGGGGTCTTAGGAACGCCCCCTCTGCACATGGCGCTAGTCCCTGATGGCCGCCATTAAGGTCAGATTTTGGCGGGAAAAGTCTAGAAACAGTTCTTTTGGCGCACAAGGTCCAATTCTTTTGGACCGGGTAGATCCTGTTCGTGACGCCAGGTTGTGGAGCCCCAAGGGACGTGGGGTACTCGGTACCGGACCGATCTGCTGCTGGGGATGTCACTGGTGGCCTGGTCCGGACCGTGTCCCTGGCTCAGCACAATAAAAGGGGATTTATTTACAAAGGGATTGTCACGGGTGACGCCACCCACTTGATGCGGCCAGCTATGGGGCCGCGGCTGCTGCAGAACCTCCGGGGGTGATGGAATGGCAGCGGGGATGGTATAGTTCTAGTGGGGAGAACTGTATCCCCCGGGGCAGTAAGGAGTTAAAGTCTGTTGGTCTGTGTGAGTACACTTACTTTGCAGCTGCAAGGATCTCTCCTCCTGTGCTGGTGCTGACAGGCTGTAGCTCTGCAGGTTGAGGTCTTCTTAGTGCAGCCTGTGTGGGAGAAAGGGTCTGCAGATGGAAGCAGGCAGGAGACAATGCAGGGTTTCCAAAGCTTTACTTAAGTTCTTTCAAGCAGTTTACAGGTCATCTGCAATTCCTTACACAGCTCTTAACATTCAGTTGCATTCTCCCTTTCCGGGTTCCCTTCTCTCCTGCAGCCAGGCTCCTCTCTCCTTGTGACCCCTCACACAGTCTTTTAGGGTGCCTTTCCGGGCTTTTACTCTCTTTCTCCGTCTTACACGGGTGTATGCGGACGCTGAACAGTATGGCGGTAACTCGGGCTTCTGTGAGTCCTAGTGTGTCACTGAGCTGCCTGTTCTTTGGGTTAGGAACTCCAGCTTGAAACTAAAGCTCCCCGTCAGTGAATCTGGGGATACCGGGTGAATCGTCGGTCCCCTTCAGAGCTGACACTCTGCTCTAGCCCAGCCTGCAACAGTCCCCCTAGCATGAGGCTCTGCCAGGCTCCTTCCTCTGTTTCCTTCGGTATCTAGGAGGGCTTCTCCACCTGCTGTTAGTAGCTTCTGCTGCTGTCCAGGGCACGGGTTACACCGTCCCTTCTCTGTCTATCACACTCCTGGTGGTTTCAGCATCTTGGATGGGCTTTTCCCCCCCATCTGGCTCGCATTGGCTCAGTACGGGTTAGCGCTCCTCAGCTTAGGCACTTCCAGGCAGCATGTGTCTTTCTGTCTCAGCTCAGCTCAGCTTCTCCTTGTCTTTGCTGCTCAGCACCATGGCTTACTCTTAGGTCTTTGCTTCTCAGCTACTTCAGCCTACTCACTTCCTTTTCTCCTCCCCCTCTCTATATACTGTCAGTCACCTGACCTTCTGGTGTGCCCAACCCACTCCTCATCCACCACTCCTCCTGGTCTCATATAGTGTCCGACCTCAGAGCTGGATGTGAACCCTCTCTATGCGTGGGGATGTGGGCTGTGAGGGTGTAGTGTTTACTATGTCCTAACTGCCTGGCTGCAGTACCCTTCTGTGGCCACCTGTACGCAGGGGCGCCACATAACCTGTTTGGAGAAACACATTGTAAATTACACACACTCTATGCTACTACAATCATGGTACATTACACACACATGCTATAGACATTCTCACGATTCTACATGTAAGGGACAACTCTGGTCACGGTGTGATTTTGTGTCAGGACTCAATAACATCATAAGGAAGGAGGCACTCAGGAATGCAAAAATAGGCAGCTGTTTACTGAATAGATAGATGGAATATATGTACAGTAGGTAGCAAGAATTAGGCTTATTATTCACACCTTCTGCACAATATGTTCATGCTTTACGATTTTAGATGCTAGCACAAAGCTTCTGATCATACATACAACAGACATCAAGGGGGCCCTCCATCTTCAATTTTCCAACTCCCTGCAATACCAGTGCCGAAGCCCCACAAGCAGGGCCGTATTTAGAGTTCCTGCTGCCCTAGGCACTTTTAGTGGTCGCGTTTCCCCCCCTACACACACACTAATCAGTCAAACTAAGCATATGTGCAGTTTTAGTGCACACATTTTTCAGGCAGATCCACTCAGTATTCCACCTGCAAAATCAACAAATAAATGCTAAAGCGAAAGCGCACAGGAAATGCGGTTTGCAGCGTTTTTCTGTGCGCTCAGCAAAACCGCATATTCAGTCCTTGTGTGTGCGGCGGCTGCGAGAAGCAGCAGGTATCCATAGAGATACAATACACAGCCGGCGCATAGCGTTACAGGTCGTTAACGCCATGCGCTCAACCTGCCAAAAACTAAAGTTTTAGTTGGATTTGGCAGGGTGAGGGCTGACGCAAATTAGACCTTAGCCTGAGTGCTCCTATATATGGAAGAGCCAAGCAAGATCACTAACAACAAAGCAATCGGATATCTATCTATAGAGTTTGGGGGCTTTAGCTACATTCAGCTGTATTTTTAGTCCAGCACACTTACCCTATAATGTTTTACGATCAAGTCTTTTAAGTTCAGAACATCACCAGAACCACTGACAATACAATAATACAACACTAGAACCTCCATCAGTACATCATCAGAAACACCGTCAATACATCACCAAAACAGTATAGCCCCTTTAAAAATGTATATGCAGAGTAATTAGCATCTTTGAGGTACAAGACTCCTTTAAAACATCATCAATCTTAGCAGCACATTGTCCTGCATCTAACAAGAGTACCCACTTGCGTGGCCATCTGCAGCACATACCAAAGCAATGTCATTGTCATGTTTCTGACTAAAGAATAACCACCTTACGTAAGACCTACGCTGTGCCCCTGAATAAATAATTGCCCCTCACTGTGCTCCCTGCACAAATGACTCCACACTGTCTCTCTTATGGTATATGGCCTCCACATTATTCTCCCCTATAAAATATTTCCATTACACTTTCCCTAGTTAAATATAACGGCTGCACCACCGCCATAAGTGCAAACCACCACACTGTCCTCCCCGTAATGAATTATACCCACCACACCTTCCTCACTTATATGCTATGATCTCCACTCCATGCAGTCCTCTCCTGCTGTTCTTATTCTATAGTGAGCCCCCTTATGCGACTCATTCTGCATACTGAGCCCTACCAGTTTTTACTCAGCGCTCCCCATGCTACCCCTTCTCCATTCTCAGCCCACCCATGCTACCTAATCTCCAAACCATGCTCCTCCCATGTTACTTCTCTAAACCGTGCACTTCCTCAGGCTACCCATTCTTCATACCATTCCCTTCCAGTTTAACCCTTCAACATGCTGCGCCACCTGATGTCCCATGTTGCTCATCCTCCCCTCCAGATGTCCCATGCTGCTCATCCTCCCCTCCAGATGTCCCATGCTGCTCATCCTCCCCTCCAGATGTTCCATGCTGCTCATCCATGCAGCTTCCCTCCCCCTTCCATGTTCCATGCAGCTTCCTTCCCCCTTGCATGTTCCATGCAGCTTCTCTGCCCCCTTCCATGTTCCATGCAGCTTCTCTCCCCCCTTCCATGTTCCATGCAGCTTCTCTCCCCCCTTCCATGTTCCATGCAGCTTCTCTCCTCCCTTCCATGTTCCATGCAGCTTCTCTCACCCCTTCCATGTTCCATGTTCCATGCAGCTTCTCTCACCCCTTCCATGTTCCATGCAGCTTCTCTCCCCCCTTCCATGTTCCATGCATCTTCTATCCCCCCTTCCATGTTCCATGCAGCTTCTCCCCCACCCCCATCCATGTTCGATGCTTCTTCCTCCCCATCCTGCATCCATGTTACATGCAGCTTCTCTCCCTCTATCCCCCTTCCATGTTCTATGCAGCTTCTCCCCCATCCTTGTTCCATGCAGCTTCTCCCACCACCCTCATCCATGTTCCATGCAGCTTCTTCTCCCACCCCCATCCATGTTCGATGCTTCTTCCTCCCCATTCTGCATCCATGTTACATGCAGCTTCTCTCCCTCTATCCCCCTTCCATGTTCTATGCAGCTTCTCCCCCATCCTTGTTCCATGCAGCTTCTCCCACCACCCTCATCCATGTTCCATGCAGCTTCTCCTCCCCATCCACTCGCCAGCCTGTGGTAGCAGTAGCCTCTCCCCCACCCCCAGCATGTAGTAACAGCAGCCTTTGTCCCTCCCTCACCCCCAGCATGTAGTAACAGCAGCCTGTGTCCCCCCCTCACCCCCATCATGTAGTAACAGCAGCCCATGTGTCCCCCCCTCACCCCCATCATGTAACAGCAGCACATGTGTCCCCCCTCACCCCCATCATGTAATAGCAGCCCATGTGTCCCCCCCCTCAGCCCCAGCATGTAGTAACAACAGCCCATGTCCCCCCTCACTCCCAGCATGTACAAACAGCAGCCTGTGTCCCCCCTCAGCCCCAGCGTGTAGTAACAGAAGCCTGTGTCCCCCCTTCACCCCCAGAATGTACAAACAGCAGCCCGTGCTCCCCCCTCATACCCAGCATGTACAAACAGCAGCCTGTGCCCCCCTCAGCCCAAGAATGTAGAAACAGCAGCCTGTGTCCCCTCTCACCCCCAGAATGTACAAACAGCAGCCTGTGTCCCTGCTTCACCCCCAGAATGTACAAACAGGAGCCTGTGTCCCTTTCACCCCCAGAATGTACAAACAGCAGCCTGTGCCCCCCCCCCCTCACTTCCAGAATGTACAAAGAGAAGCCTGTGTTCCCCCTCAGCCCCAGAGTGTCCCCCTGTGGCGCCCCACTAAGAGTGCGTCACAAAAGGGTACTGCACCCCTGAATGAAGGTCCCATATCCTTTGTTCTGGTAATGAGTAGAAGAATCCTGAAGCTCCAACACCACACACATACACCTAATGATAGGGGACCAATCAGACACCCGTTGCTAGGGTAACAGGTCCCGGTGGGAGGAGAGCTAGGTTATATAGTGAGTGGGAGAGCAGCAAGGAGTTAGACCAGGAAGTGAGAACAGAACAGTGCAGAAGTCAAGTCGTGACAGGAGAGAAGCTACAGAACAGGAGCTGCACTGGGCCGTGCAGCACGGACAGCAAAGTGAAAGTAACAGACGTAGCAGAGTTGGAGAAGCTACAGAGAAGCACTGAGAAAGCTAACTGGGAGGGCACCTCAACCTGGTGACCCAGAAGAGAGAGAGATAGGCCAAAGAATAGAGAGGATAACCGACTATCCTGGCCCAGTCCACAGAACCCGGAGTACCGGCTCCGGGGTGGTTCAGCAGGCTACATCCCTGAACCACAGAACACGGAGTGGTCATAGGCTTTACAGGAGCACGACCCACCAAATAACAACTACCGCAGCTTATACCAGGAGCACCCACCATTGAAGGCCAGGGGCCGTGAGACGGTAAGCGGTGACCTAATCGAAGGCCCTCAGTGTTCCTAGTTGGGTATAACAGAGCACCGAAGAGAAGGGACAGACAGTGATAGAGACGGACACCAGAGGAGCTTCAGAGGGATGCTGCTCATTGCCAGAACCACCCAGTCCACTGCCTCAGCCAACACCATCGCATACCTTGTAAAGTTGTCGTTTACCAGAGTAAAGAACCCATTCAGAGTGAGCAGCGTGCCCGAGCCTCATTCTAGAACTGCCATTCACTTGCATTGCTTTGCAGAAACAACTGAGCTGCCCTATTCCACCATTACAGCTCACAACTCCGGAGAACCCGATCGTCCTGTAGGGAGCGACTCCATCTTGCTGCCACCCATCATCCCGGAGGATCAAGCAACGCCGGTGCCATCACCGGAACCTACAGGTGGCGTCACTAACAAAAACTTTATTCTTCTTTTTTTTTTTATTATTTTAATTTTCATCCCCTCATCCCTAGCATGTAGTAAGAGCACCCCCAGAATGTACAAACAGCAGCCTGTGTCCCCTCTTTACACCTAGAATGTACAAACAGCAGCCTGTGCCCCCCCTCACCCCCAGAATGTACAACCAGCAGCCTGTGTCCCCCCTCAACCCCAGAATGTACAAAAAGCAGCCTGTGCCCCCCCCTCACACCCAGCATGTAGTAGTAATATCAGCGTTTGTACCCCATTTCTCCCAGTGTTCTGCTCTATGAGCGCTCACCTGCTCCTCTCCTGGCCCTCATGTCATCTTCTTCCTCCTCCACGGCACTGTCCTGTGACGTCAGCAGTGGGGAGATGAAGCTGCAGCAGCTCCTCAGAGCAGGGAGCTAATGACGCTCCACTGATCCCAGAAGTGAAAACGTTAGTGCTTCCGTGGTCAGTCTGCTCTCTGTGCCGAGATTCATTTGTACCTGCTATGCAAATACAAATGAATGGAGGTGCGTTGCACAACCCCCTCCCTCCAAAAAGACAACGGATTTCCTAGATTGTCGGAGGGGAGGGGAAATTTAAAAAAAAAAGTTAAAAAAAATTTTTTTTTTCTTCCCTGACTCAGTGTCGCCCTCTGCAGCCCGGCGCCCTGGGCACGTGCATAGTGGCAAATATAGCCCTGCCCACAAGCCTATTTATTCACTCAAGTTCACCAGTCTGGCCTACATGTCAACCTCAGTCCCTCTATTCCTCTGTGCCATCTCAGGGTTCCCACTAACGCACAAATTTCTCCATAAAACTCTCAGCACTATTTTCCAGAAGCTGAACTCTCGAGTCAGTTTTCTACTCTAATGAGGCCGTCACATGCGTCAATGTCGTCAGTGATCTGTTCGCTGACGACATTCACGGCTGATCGCTGGTGAACTGTCACACAGGCAGACTCACCAGTGATCAGTACCAGCGAGCGCGCTGGTATCCATGTAAATAAGCAGGTAACTAAGCGCCTCAGAACAGAATAGTTGTCTGACCTAACTCCTAAAAAATTGTGTTCCCCAGTGTTATATAGTGCGGCGTCGGTGTCATGGTAGACAGCAGGTAACTAGAGACCCTAGTTACCCACTGTGTACCTTGGATACCAGCAGGTGAGCAGAGAAGGCTGGTAACCAAGGTATACATCGGGTATCTTGGCAGCGCGCGCTGCCTAGATACCCGCAGTTTACCATGGATACCAGCTTGCTCCCGCTAACCGCAGCCTGGCAGCGGGAGCAAGGCATCGTGGAAACGATATTTAAATAATTTCTATGATGCTGCTGGTCCACTGATCGCTGGTGAGTCTGCCTGTGTGCCAGCTCACCAGCGATCAGCCATCAATGTCGCCAGCGATCAGATTGCTGACGACATTGACGTGTGTGACAGGGCCTTTAGGGTACCTTTACACGTCGCAACATTGCATGCAATTTGACTTGCAACTTACTGGTTGCAGTGAAATCTTGGACACATTGTTCCATTTGTACACAGCAACAAAATAGAACAATGTGTCCATGATTTCACTGCAACCAGTAAGTTGCAAGTGAAATTGCATGCAATGTTGCGACGTGTAAAGGTACCTTTACACACCGCAATATTTTGTGGCGATATGAGGTGATCTAACGTGTGCGTGCACGTTTTTCATGGTCGCCTCAGATCGCTGATGGCGCCATTACTTGCCGCAATTTCGCCCTCAACCTATGGCGATGTGTAACCCCAGAAATCACCTCACCCACAGCGGAACCAATCCGGTTGACTTCCCTCGCCGCTTCACACGCCGCAATCCCCAAAGGAATGTGGGCGTACATGTTCAGCGTGGCAAGAACATAGGCGTGCCAGACTGGTGTACACCGCGCCCCAAACACACTCATTGGACAACGCATTAGCGTTACGATTGGTCAGCCTGCACTGGAAGGCTGGCTAATACATGACGTCATTGTCTTGCAGTTTGTGATGAATACACACTCTTGTCGTCGATAGTGGCTGCTGCGACACACTTTCGAGGCGCTAAAGCGTCACATAGGAGTGGTTTTGTGCAGGACAGTGGCTTACACCACACAATGGTATGTGTGCGTCTGTAGGTGATGGCGGGGAACATACAAACCACACTATGCCCATATGTGCCTACATTGGTTCATGCCATGGCACAGCTGCCATGGCTGAACTGAACTATGTGTGTGTACACATTTGTGAGTGTGTACTGGACTGTACCTACATCCCCCACAAACACCATTGCTTGCTCCATGTGTGTGGACACGTTCACATGTGCCCAAACACATCATAATGGATATGTACACACAGTCACGCCATACAGTGTGGCCCAAAGGGCTGGACCTGTGTACTGGACATTAGCAGACAATGCTGCACGGACCCATCAATACCATTTTATGGATCACATACCTCTGTGCAAAACATAAAGCTATGTGCAACTGCCCAGGATTCCAAAGTAACGACAGACACAGATACTTAGTTTGTTTTAGTTTGTCTTTTTGTGCACACAAAAATTATGTAGAACAACACACACAAAATAAAATAAACACAAGTGTTAACATCACACAAATAAATTCAACATGATGTGAAATAATGGGCAAAAACAAACATTTCACAGTACCGAACCCAAAAAAACTAAGTAACTAAATGTTTCTACACCCAACCACAAGCAGAATCCTCATGGTGCAGCCACCCTGGTGACTTCACCCTCCTCATCATGTTGCTGCCTCACAACACCAGCCACCCTACACTGCTGGTGCTGCCAGGCCACTGCCCCAGGACCATTAAAGTAGGAGCAGTATGCGTCTCTGCTGCTCCTGGCATCCTGCTGACTCAGACCATGGCTCAGTGACTGGAGTGGCACCACACCATGGTCGGTAGCATGCCAATCCCCAGGACGGACCTCCCCTGTTTTGGGGTCAACAGAATCCACATAACTTGCCGGTGTGTATGATGACCGATCCCTACGACGCAGGAAGTTATGCAGCACCCAGCAGGCCAGCACTACCACATCAATAGATTCCAGTTTCATATGCAACGCGTATGAAACACGCGGAATGTATTGGCCATGATCCCGAACGCATTTTCAACCACACGGCGGGCCCGGGATAGCCGGTAATAGAAAATGCGCTGCTCAGAAGTAAGGGTCCTCTGGGGATATGGCCGTAGTAGGTGAGCCTGAAGTGGGAAGGCTTCATCCCCCACAAACGCAAAGTTGAGATGATCGGTTGTCTCTTCATCTGAGGGCAAGTTCAGCGCACCTCTCCTTAGGTCTTGGGCCAAGGAGCAGTGTGCAAACACACCCCCATCTGAGATACGCCCATTCATTTCAACGTCCACGTAGAGGAAGTCATAGTGAGCGTCCACCAGGTCCATGAGGACCACACTAAAATATCCTTTGTAATTATAATACAAGGACCCCAAGTTTGGGGGTTTAGTGATCCTCATGTGCTTACCATCCAATGCACCGCCACAGTTTGGAAATTGCCAGCGGTCCTCAAACCCTCTGGCAACATCCATCCATTCAGCGGGGGTTGTTGGCAACTGCATGTAGGATGGCAGCAGACTACTCCAGATGGCCTCACACGTCTCGGGGATCAGACGGCTCAGCAGGGACACTGACACATGTGAAGAGTATTGCAGGTTGGTCCTTGAACGACCTGTTGCCAGGAACCGCAAAGTTACAGCCAAATGCTCCTGAGGTGGCACAGCTCGACACATCAAAGTGTCCTATCAATGGCCTTATGCATTCCAACAGGAATGTGAAAGAGTCCTCAGACATACGGAGATAGTTCCTGAAATGATGTGGACTCCGATCCTCCAGCTCACGGACCAGCCGCATGTGGCTCTGGGTGTCCCGGTGCAGAAGCCAATCCCAAGCCCATACACGCCGTGGTCTGCAAGCCCGCAACCTTTCATATCTATCCTCCAGCCACGATAGCATCTCCATCAGGGTCCATGATCATCTCATGTACCAACCCCTGCAAATGTGAGGAAAAGAAACATCACTACAAGAATGCTTCATCACACATCACCAACACCCACCACCTCCTTCCCTATACATCTCCTAGCCACTTTACAACATCCTACCCAAGTTTGCTCATATGCCCACCCACATACATATATAGCACCATTCAAGGCCCAAACACAACATTGCACTGGCTGACAACCAAACCTGGTCACTCTACACCCCTGGCCCTCCTGTACAAATACATCTCCCTTGTCAATTCAACACATCATGAGCATAACCCCATATACCTGGCCATAATATTGACGTATGACCACAAGGCGTGGCCAAAGAGATAGGTCACATTTATCAAATCATGGTTGTTAACAACTCTACACAATTACATTATACACGTACCCCAGCCTTTGTGTGTTATTCACAAAATATCAGGCCATGCAGCAGACTATTGAATACTCATCATGTCCAAGAGACATCCCTGATGTGTTGCGAGCGCGGGATCTTCAGAGGCAGACATTTGCAGAAGCCACATGGCCCACTCCACATCTCAGTATGACAAGAATAGTCCCATTGTGTGTGGTAAACGACAGTACTATGTGGCCAGAATTCAGATGATCCACGCAACTAAAGACACACCCATCCTTCAAACATGATCCTGTATGGCAAAGGCAAAATGGCTTGTCAATGAGGAGTGTGTTTTGGGTAACAAAACACTCATGCATCCATTTGCCAGTACACAATTGAGCGAACAAACACAACATCAGTACTAACTACATACCCCACAACTTGGGCGTCAGCTACACTACACAATAACGATCCGTAATGCTAAGCTGCTTTAAACGCAACACAGCCATATCACAGTTCATGTTTGCACATCAGTACTTACTTAATGACTCTGGGCAGCAAGCGTGGCCTACCTCGGTCATGAGCGCTTTTTATATGGTAACCAACCAATCAGATAGCAGCGGCATCTTGTAATCGACATAGCCGCCTGGGCATACGCAGGTGTAACCAATGATTATGCGCCAGTGCGCTTTTTTGATTGGTCATGTTGTGTTTAAATATAGACATGCTGGGGCGCCACCCATGCTCCTACTTCAATGTGCATTGTGCTAGTAGCGTCTCATCACAAGAACTCTGTTGGACAGACGGTAAGTGGGGGGACATGCAATTGTGCACTCCTGTACGTTAGTTCCTGTGTGCTGCAGACCCATATGTTTGGGCGCCTTATGTACAGCTTCATGTAGCGTCCTGTAGAAGTGTATCTGGAGACGGCTACGCATCGTAACTACCCTCCGTGTCCTTTAGCACACATAATGTTCCAGGAGATCCTTGGCAGGACAATGTGTACTACAGCACTATGGTTAGACATAAATATGTGTTTATCTCATGAGTGTGTGTTAATGTAGGTGGTAAGCCCTTATGTGCCATTTGTCAACTACAGACCTTGCCATATTTCCATGCACTGGGCCAAAATAGATATAGCCCCTGCCATGTCCTGCATGCCCCATGTATGTCCACATGTAAAGGGCACTACTGAATCTGCATATCCAAGCTGACTAGCACAACACATGTAATTAGTAGTGCTGGACATGGGTTGGCCACACAGAGTAGGGTGTCACCTGAGATGGCCATGTATGTGTTTGCTTGACACAATTACATGTTTTATTTGCAGATGGCTGGGTATCATGATTTTGTGACACAGCTCCTCACCATGTACCAGGAACACGAATGCCTGTGGCAGGTGTCTTTGCCTGAATACCAGGACAAGGCAGTGAGGGCTGCAGCCTACAGGCCGCTGGTGGAGCTGGCCAACCGGCTCCAACCCACTACCATCTGGACAGCGGCCCTGATTGCAGAGAAGATCAAGTGCCTACACACCATGTTCACCAAGACCCACAATAAGTGGATGGATGCCCGGTCCGTGGCTGGAGCTGAGGAGGTCCCTAAGCCATGTCTGTGGTACTATGACCTCCTCACCTTCACCCTGGGCCAGGAGGGGCCTTGGGGAACAGGGTGCAGCAGGCACCGCCTGCAACCAGTTGTGGCCGCAGCCCAAGACCCTGCCCCGTCACAGGAGGTGCGTAATTGTGTTTGTGTGATCTATGTACACAGCTTGTTGGTACCACTGATGTGGGGTTTGCAGCACATGTAGAAGTCACCATTGTGGTTTTCTTTCACAAATCTTCAGTGTGCTTTTCTATGTGCTTTCTCGTGGCTGTTATCACAGATTGTGGTGTGTTATGTGTGGCCACTTGCCATATCAATGTGGAGCCTCAGGTGAGTATACTGCACTGGTCTTCTTTGTCCTTGTTTTTTCAAAACCCTGCTACTGTGCCTTTTGGTGTTAGCCATGGTCAGATCGGCTCTATGTTGTGGTGGGTGTTTGGTTGTGGTAATAGCTTTAATGACATAGCAACATATAGCTGATGTATATTTTTCTTCTGTTTCATTTTCAGGCCCCTCGGGAGCCTGGCTCCAGTGATGAGGACCTACCCACTGGCGAGGCTCTCCCATCAACATCTGCGGGAGAGCCCGTGCCTGAGACCAGTGGTGGGGGGCCGGGCCCAGGGCTCAGCTCTGGCATATGACGACGACCACATGCCTCACCAAACACGGAGCTGGGTACTTGGGCAAAACGGGTCCTCTTAGACCAGGAGAGGACCCCCGACTCTGGAATCGGGCACGCCGCCAGCGAGATGCTGGTCCGCATGGAGCCAGAGCAACGGGACATCGCCGAGAGGGCCATCTTTCGCGTCCTGGAGGTGGGTGTAGATGGGTCCCTGCGATGGGGGGGCCTCTTGGACCTTCCCACGGAAGACCACCCCCGGGCCCACTGTGCCCCCAAGACGCATGGTGAGGAGTCGCCAAAATCGTGATACTCCACCTCCCCCACGAAGACAGCCCCGCCGAGCTGTCCCCTCCACCAGTCGGTGGGTTTACGAGGGGGAGGAGCCATTGTCTGAGCCAGCAGAGGAGGAGGAAGCCGACGAACGCTACTAGCCAATGCACAATATAGGCTGAAGGACGTTGTTGAAGCCGGCCTAGGGCCTACATTTGTTTAAAAAAATATTTATAAGGTGAAAAAATAAACCAAATTATGATTTTGCTGACCTAAGTCCACATCTGTGTCAAGTTGACCAGTATGTTTGTGTGTGTGTGTTTGGTACTGTGGGTGTCACATAGCAGACATTGATGTCATATAGGGGTGCATGGCGGTTGAAATGGTACAGTATGGTCACATGTTTGGCATGTGACCAGTGGCGTAACTACCTTGCTGCGGGCCCGGTGCAGGATTTGCTCCGGGGCCCCTCATGTGAGGATGGGGGGTGCTAGCAGAATTTTCAGTGCTTTGCTTTTACCCTTCATGTGAGGAGCGGGGGGAGGGGGGTTTTTGGGGGTGCTAGCAGAATTTTCAGTGCTCTGCTTGCACCCTTCATGTGAGGAATGGAGGGGAGGGTGCTAGTGGGATATTTGGAGCTGTCCCCTACCGCGAGCGCCGTTGTGCTCCAGCGTCCCGCGTTCTGCAGTGAGGAGAAGAGGAGGGGTGGGCAAGCTGCAGGAAGTGAGGCTTCTCTCACTTCCCTTCCTCCCTCCTCTCCTCGTCTCGTGCTACCGCGGTCGCGGCGGCCGGCTGTAAGCATGGGACACGGGTCCCCTCCAGGGAGACACGGCCCCTCCTAGGGGGCGGGTCCGGTCTCAGCCGCGACCGCTGCGACCCCGGTAGTTACGCCACTGCATGTGACACCGCATACCTCTTTAAACTCTGTAGCTCAGTGTGGTTGGTAAAATGTAACCTCCCAAATGTTACCCTGTGTGTGTTGCAACAAGGGATGACACAGGCTTTAGCTTACCACATCTTCATTCAACGTTTTACTTATTTTGCAACATTTCACAAACCACCAAAGAGTCTTTGTCAGCTTAGGAGTAGCCAATACACACTACCCACTTGCCCAATGTGGGACACTATAAGAAAAGAGGCCAACGTGGCCGAACAAATAAGGGTGCCAACATGGCAAAAGTTTTCAACAACGTGTCCAACATGGACATACAAAAAACAAAGGGCAAATGCCAACATTATTGGGGGGGAAATGGCGGAGTAGGGCCAATGCTAGGCTGGGCTGCTTGGATGGCCATGATCATTTCCCGCAAGCAGGCCAGGTGCTGCTGGGCATCATTGTGTGCCTGCAGCATGTCTGCGACAGTTGGAAGGCCTGTATTGGAAAAAAACAACATTACTCAGGGACATGTGTAGGGGTGGGTGGGTGGTTTACGTAATTGGTGTGTTGTTCACTTACGTGGCAGAGACCCAGCCATGGTTCCAGGTTGTGGAGCTGGGGATGGCCTCACATCGCCACCAACACCAGGTCTTGCACCTTCTGTATGAATGGACAAAACAAAACTTCATGAGTGACATAGTGATGTCAGTGCCAAAATAAAACGTGTATACAGTTGTGGCCAAAAGTATTGACACCCCTGCAATTCTGTCAGATAATACTCAGTTTCTTCCTGAAAATTATTGCCATCACAAATTCTTTGGTATTATTGTGGAGCCCCAAGGGACGTGGGGTACTCGGTACCGGACCGATCTGCGTCGGGGATGTCACGGGTGGCTTGGTCCGGACCGTGTCCCTGGCTCAGCACAATAAAAGGGGAATATTTACAAGGGATTATGTCACGGGTGACGCCACCCACTTGATGCGGCCAGTAATGGGGGCCGCCGCTGCTGCAGAACCTCCGGGGGTGATGTGAGGGCAGCGGAGGTGGTATAGTTCCAGTGGGGGGAACTGTATCCCCCGGGGCAGTAAAGGTTAAAGTCTATTGGGGTTATAGATGGTGGGGAAGGGTTGAGGACACACACTCACGTTTAGTTGATACTGTAATTCCCTTCTTGTCCTGATGCTTCAGAGCTGACAGGCTGGATCTGCAGGGAGGAATTGTCTCTGTGCTGAATCTGGAGCAAAGGTCGCAATCAATACACAGACTCCAGAGTTGTTTTCCAAAGCTTTACTGCTGATATTATTGCAGATTATAGTCCACGGAGTCTGTAATGGAGCTGGGCTCTCTCCCCACACCCTCTCCGGGTCGTTGGCCTCCTTGTGCTGCACTGTGTGTGTGTCTTGAGCTGCTGCTTCAAGCTAAGCTGCTGGAATTCCTCACGTCTCTCTCTCTGTTTGCTGCTGGTACCACTTGGCTAGGCAACTTGGGTCCTCTATGCTGCACTGACCCCTCCGTGTTGCTTCACTCTGGTACTAGGGGGCATCTAGAGATCCCACTGTTCCTGGATTCGCTGTGCTGTGGGTGCCAGACACAGTACTGGATCCGGTGTCCGTCTCTCTGTGCTTACTTCTGGGGCAAGTGATGGTGTCACTCCAGCTCCCAGATGTGTTCCTCTGTCTTTCGGTCTCCTGCTCCTCTGACCCTTGCTAGGTCTGCACTGAGCTAACTCTGCTCTCTATAAGCTCTCAGTTCTCCTGAGCTGTTCACAGCACTACACCGTGCTGTACGGTCTCAGCTCTTCCTTCCTCAGTTCTCTGGGAACTGAACTGAGCTCTCCCTCATGGGCAAGAGTATATATGGAAGCAGGAGGTGCTCCCTCTATTGCCCAGAGGTGGTAGTGTTTGTTAGTGTGTAGTGGGGGAGAGAACCCATGTGATGTTATTGTGGCACATTAACCCATGGGGTGCCACATTATTATCTTCATTTAATTTGTCTTCAATGAAAAAACACAAAAGAGAATGAAGCAAAAAGCAAAACATTGATCATTTCACACAAAACTCCAAAAATGGGCTAGACAAAAGTATTGGCACCCTCAGCCTAATACTTGGTTGCACAACCTTTAGCCAAAATAACTGATCAACCGCTTCCGGTAACCATCAATGAATTTCTTACAATGCTCTGCTGGAATTTTAGACCATTCTTCTTTGGCAAACTGCTCCAGGTCCCTGATATTTGAAGGGTGCCTTCTCCAAACTGCCATTTTTAGATCTCTCCACAGGAGCTCTATGGGATTCAGGTCTGGACACATTGCTGGCCACCTTAGAAGTCTCCAGTGCTTTCTCTCAAACCATTTTCTAGTGCTTTTTGAAGTGTGTTTTGGGTCATTGTCCTGCTGGAAGACCCATAACCTCTGAGGGAGACCCAGCTTTCTCACACTGGGCCCTACATTATGCTGTAAAATTTGTTGGTAGTCTTCAGACTTCATAATACCATGCACACGGTCAAGCAGTCCAGTGCCACAGGCAGCAAAGCAACCCCAAAACATCAGGGAACCTCCGCAATGTTTGACTGTAGCGACCGTGTTCTTTTCTTTGACTGCCTCTTTTTTTTCTCCTGTAAACTCTATGTTGATGCCTTTGCCCAAAAAGCTCTACTTTTGTCTCATCTGACCAGAGAACATTCTTCCAAAACGTTGTAGGCTTTCTCAGGTAAGTTTTGGCAAACTCCAGCCTGGCTTTTTTATGTCTCGGGGTAAGAAGTGGGGTTTTCCTGGGTATCCTACCATACAGTCCGTTTTCATTCAGACGCCGATGGATAGTACGGGTCGACACTGTTGTACCGTCGGACTGCAGGGCAGCTTGAACTTGTTTGGATGTTAGTCGAAGTTCTTTATCCTCCATCCGCACAATCTTGCGTTGCAATCTCTCGTCAATTTTTCTTTTCCGTCCACATCTAGGGAGGTTAGCCACATTGCCATGGGCTTTAAACTTCTTGATGACACTGCGCACGGTAAATACAGGAACATTCAGGTCTTTGGAGATGGACTTGTAGCTTTGAGATTGATCATGCTTCCTCACAATTTGGTTTATCAAGTCCTCAGACAGTTCTTTGGTCTTCTTTCTTTTCTCCATGCTCAATGTGGTACACACAAGGACACAGGACAGAGGTTGAGTCAACTTTAATCCATGTCAACTGGCTGCAAGTGTGATTTAGTTATTGCCAACACCTGTTAGGTGCCACAGGTAAGTTACAGGTGCTGTGAATTACACAAATTAGAGAAGCATCATATGTTTTTTCTAACAGTTCCAATACTTTTGTCCACCCCCTTTTTGATGTTTGGTGTGGAATTATATCCAATTTGGCTTTAGGACAATTATTTTTGTGTTTTTTCATTGAAGACAAATTAAATGAAGATAATACCAAAGAATTTGTGATTGCAATCATTTTCAGGAAGAAACTGAGTATTATCTGACAGAATTGCAGGGGTGTCAATACTTTTGGCCGCAACTGTAGGTAACAATTTATAGGCCATTAACAAGACTTACCACCAATAACACCCACTGTAGGCTGCAGGCGATGTTGTGGCCCATGGAAGGTGGAGATGCAGTGGGTGGGGGTGTTGCCGGGAGTTGGGTTGATGACCCAAGGCCATGGCATTTGTGATGCCTCCCTGGAGGGTGATGGTATGGTCCCAGGGGGAGTGTGGACTCCCCCAGGTCCCTCATGGAATGGGGACGGTGGTGTTCCAGTGGTGGGGGGACTTTGTTGCTCCTCAATCCTCAAGGTCTGGGGATGGTGTTGTCCCTGGGGGTGCGGGAGATGATGGGCCCACAAGGTCTGTGGATGGTGGTGTCCCGGGGAGTGCGGGAGTTGATGGGTCTGCGCTGCCCGGTGATGTGGGCTCGCAGGGGGAGGCGGGCTTCCTGGCCCTGCAATTCCTGGTGATGGTGGCCTTCCAGGTGGTGTTGAGGCCTGTTGCGCCTCCTCTGCAGGGGAGTCTTCGGAATCTGTAATTGATATATTGGCAAGACACGAATTAGAACTGCACAACATACAGCAAGCACGTACTGTTTGTGTATAAATGTAATGACGTCGTCAAGGCGATGCGGAAAGTATTTTGTCTACACTGACACTATGGTTAGGGGGCCTCTCTATTTGTGACAAAAAAAACAACACCAGTGACCACATATTTTTGATGAGAAACACCCTTGCCTTACCAGAGGATGGATTATGCCTCCTAACACAACAGCAGATTGTAAGCATCTAGTTGTGGCACCATGGGGTCAGAAACATAGCACTCAGCTTGTAGTCCCTTTGCCCAATTGTGCTGAATGTGTTGTGCAATGCTATGTGTCAGACTGCGCACATATGTGCAGCCAGGTGTGATGTGGCCCTTGTAAAGTGCATGAATATGTTGACCACTACTTTGGTGCCATTACACAGCAACACACAGGTCAGGCCACATTCTAGGCTTGGCCAGTCCAAACAGATATGGTTGTATTCAGCAGCTTAATGTAGCAGAGTGAAAACCATGCATATACACATTGGTGACAGGTCCACCTGCTGCTTGATGTCATCCTATGTGCCATGGCCAAATAACACATGATGTTTGTGTAGTGTTTGGAGTATTTAGCTTGCCAAGTGTGTGTTTGGCACTGCCACATACTCACCACGCAGCCTTGCAAGCTGGGCACGAATGTCCACAATGCGCCCTGGATACTTGTGCTTGAGGTCAGCAACTTTCTTCTGGATCTGCTTGCAGGTCCTCTCCACCCCCAGTTTCTGGAGCAGGACCCGCTGGATCCTCCTCAGTATGCTACGTTTGCGCAGCCGTGGGTGCCGGTGACGCCGGTGACACCAGTAGTCATGGCGGTCACACAGGTCTATCAGCACCATTAGCTCTGCCAGACGCCATGTGGCAGCTCGCTGTGCGGCGGCCATGACTGTTCTCCTATGTGCAGGGGAGGGTCAGGCACCTGGCAGGCAGGGAGTAACGTAAATAAACGTGATGATGTCACCACGCACACTGGCACCGCCAAACATTAAGGACGCGGAGTGAGAGCAGTGTAAAGTGCCCATCAGCGAATTCCCAGCCGATTGCAGTGTGTTGCCCATGGCAGCCATGTGCGATGTGTAGGCCAAGATTTGAGCTATCAAGTGTGGTTGTATAGTGGACACAGTGCAACTTCCAATACACCTGGCCAACATAGCTTGCGCTATTGAATGCGCGCGTAATTGGACTGATTTACTGAATGGTTGTGTAGGTGAAGATGTGTGTGGTGCTGAAGTGACAGCTCTTCAAATATGACGCCCTATGAACTGACAACCAATGGATCACAGTAGCCACCACCAATCATCGCTGATGGGGCACGGACTCCAGCACGCTGTGACACGCCTACGGGAAATCAGTAGGCGACGCTGATTCCATCACTATCGCCCTATCAAAGCCGGGAATCTTGCCTTCATGATTGCCTCTGATTTTGAAGCAGTGCTCTGAAATCAGAACCAGGCGACAGGCGATTTATCGCTGCCAAATTCCCCAAATGCACGCTGCAACTGGGAGGCAATTTGACGGTGATAGTTTCAGGGCGACATATCGCAATCAGGATTCCCACAAAATATTGCGGGGTGTAAAGGTACCCTAAGGGTACCTTCACACACAGCAATATTTTTAGGCAATTTCACTGGCAATTTGCTGGTTGCAGTGAAATCATGGACACATTGTTCTATTTTGTTGCTGTCTACAAATGGAACAATATGTCCATGATTTCACTGCAACCAGTGAAATTGCCTAGCAATATTGCCATATGTGAAGGTACCCTAAAGGTACCTTTACACGAATCAACTTTTCTAGGAATTTCACTGGCAACTTACTGGTTGCAGTGAAATCATGGAGACATTGTTCCATTTGTACACAGCAACAAAATAGAACAATGTGTCCATGATTTCACTGCAACCAGCAAATTGCTAGTGAAATTCCTAGAAAAGTTGCCGCGTGTGAAGGTACCCTAATGGCTACTTTACACGCAGCTACAGGTAACAGGTTTTCTACAGGTAACTTACTGGCTGCAGTGAAATCATGGAGACATTATTCCATTTGTACACAGCAACAAGATAGAACCATGTCTCCATGATTTCACTGCAGCTAGAGATGGGCGAATCCTAAATTACTCGGACTCGCTAGACTGTACCGAGTCTGAGTCCAGGACTCGCTACTCGTTGCGAGTCTAGCGAGTCCAATGTAAATGAATGGGGAGGTGAGTATTGCAGCGATTCCTCTGCTGCCGAACCCTAAGGGGTCTGGCAGCAGAGGAAAAACCTGCAAATCCCCATGTTATTCTTTTAAAGCCAGCGGACAGCAGAGTTCAGCTCAGGTCCTAATGCCCTGAGCTGAACCCTGACTGTTTAGTCAGTTCTCAGCTCTGCTACATCCCTGTCTGTCTAAGCACAGACAGGGAAGTTCCAGAGCTGAGATTGCGTTTTGGACTACGTCGGACGGAAGAGGATTTTTAAAATAAAGATGGAGTCCCCAATGGCTTTTTTGTTTTATTTTTAATAAAAAATTTTCTCTGTGTTTTTTTTTTAGTTCTCAGCCTGCTCACTCCCTGTGCATAGATATGTATATCTATGCACAGGGTTGTGGCAGTGAAGATGTCGTTTTTGGACTACGTCGGACGGAAGAGGATTTTTGGAGTAAAGATGGAGTCTCTAATGTCTTTTTTGTTTTATTTTTAATAAAAAAATTTTCTCTGTGTTGTTTTTTTTTTATATTGATTACTGGAAATTCATGGCGGTCATGTCTAATATTGGCGTGACCGCCATAAATTTCGGGCTTAGGGCCAGCTGATAATACAAAGCTGGCCCTAACCCCTTAATTACCCAGTGAGCCACACCGCCACCAGGGCCACTGGAAGAGTGGGGTTCAGCGCCAAAAGATGGCGCTTCAATGAACGCGCCATCTTCTGGGGCGGCTGCGGGCTGCAATTTGCAGCGGGGGGTGCCCAGAAAGCTTGGGCCTCCCTGCGCTGCGGATTCCAGCCCCCAGCTGCTTAGCTGTACCTGGCTAGACATAGAAATTGCGCGGAGCCCCACGCATTTTTTTTTTAATTATTTCATGAAATTCATGAAATAATAAAAAAAGGGGGCTCGCCTATATTCTTGTGTCCGGCCAGGTACAAATAGGCACCTGGGGGTTGGGGGCAGCCCGTCGCTGCCTGCTGGATCCGGCTGGTTCCAGAAATACGGCGAAGCCCACGTGAAATTTTTCTGAAAAATCCATAAAACAATATAAATAAAAGGGACTGCATCTTTCTTAACCCCTCCACCATGGTCGAGGGGTTAGTAAAGATGCAATCCTTTTTTAGGATTGTTTTATAGATTTAAAAAAAAAAAAAAATTACGTGGGCTTCGCCGTATTTTTGTAACCAGCCGGATCCAGCAGGCAGCGACGGGCTGCCCCCAACCCCCAGGTGCCTATTTGTACCTGTACGCCAATATTAGACATGACCGCCATTTCCAGTACTCAATATAAAAAAAAAAACAACACAGAGAAAATTTTTTTATTAAAAATAAAACAAAAAAGAAGACATTAGAGACTCCATCTTTACTCCAAAAATCCTCTTCCGTC
Organism: Allobates femoralis; assembly: GCA_033576535.1. Classification (NCBI taxonomy): domain Eukaryota; kingdom Metazoa; phylum Chordata; class Amphibia; order Anura; family Aromobatidae; genus Allobates; species Allobates femoralis. The sequence continues at coordinate 182,855,083 of JARQOC010000001.1, forward strand.
CGACGTAGTCCAAAAACGACATCTTCACTGCCACAACCCTGTGCATAGATATACATATCTATGCACAGGGAGTGAGCAGGCTGAGAACTATCTCAGCTCTGCTACATCTCTGTGTAGGCGGGCTCTAGGACCCTGGAGCTGCCGCAGCCCGCAAGTCCCAGAGGCCAGCACACAGCACATAGCAGAAGCCGGAAGAGAGGTAAGGAGCATTTCTCCCCCCTCTCTTCCTTCGCTCCCTGCGGACTCGTTACTGACTGCGAGTAATCCCTGAGATTACTCGCAGTGTAACGAGTCGGGCGAATCCCTTACTACTCCGCGAGTACCGAGTAGTAATGAGTAGATTCGCCCATCCCTAACTGCAGCCAGTAAGTTACCTGTGGAAAACCTGTTACCTGTAGCTGCGTGTAAAGTGGCCATAACTGCCCCTTTACACACGGCTACATTTCTTGGGTGGCTACAGGTAACTTACTGGTTGCAGTGAAATCATGGAGACAAGGTTCTATCTTGTTGCTGTGTACAAATGGAATAATCTCTCCATGATTTCACTGCAACCAGTAAGTTACCTGTAGCCACCCAAGAAATGTAGCCGTGTGTAAAGGGGCCCTTAAGTTGGTGTGTGTAAAGCGGCCCTATCTGTCCAACTTCTGAACAGATCTCTGGTTGCAGTGAAATCATGGACACATTGTTCTATTTTGTGGCTGTGCACAAATGGAGCAATGTGTCCATGATTTCACTGCAGCCAGAGATCTGTTCAGAAGTTGGACAGATAAGTTGGTGTGTGTAAAGGTACCCTTACAGATATTTTAGTGACAACCATAAGCAGAAGAAAAGAAAGAATATCAATGAAGACTGGAGAAGAGGGTAATAGGAAAGTATTTTAAAATACTTTACATTACATGCATAATTCCGGGGGAGTAGGGAGGAACAAAAAATGAAACCACTTATTTAATGACGAGCACCAAAATGAGCAATTTATAGCATTAACAATTTATAGCAAAACTCTGCAGCAACCAAGGAGAAGTTAGGACTCGGTGTTTTTACTTAATCCTTTCTTGCTTCACAAGCTGCAGTTTACCTTGGCTACAAGCAGCACACTTAAGTTATTGATGTAATGTTATTGTGGGATTTCCTGTTTATGAAAGTTGAAACAAGGAAAAAAGGAAGTCTGGAGAGGAGGGGGAGAGGGTTTTTTTAAGATAAACTGGGAAGACATAATACTTTCCAATTGTTCATTCTTTATTGATTGTAGATGCATGTATGTATAGGCTGAGAAGTCTACTGTATACAGTTTAGGCAATAAGTACCGTACATCCACATGCTTCATACATACATTATAATTTGTATTCAATGTTACAAACAAAGCAACACATATATAATTTGTCATATATATACATGTATAAAAAATAAAAAATATTTTTCAGTGGTTTATTTCCCTCTGAAACCTGCCATTTATAATGTACTAGCTGTGAGCCCGATTCTAAAGAATCGAGTAGTCTAGAATCCATATATAGTTTATTTACTAATATTTAGGGGAGTGCGGTGAAATTAATTGTGTGTATACATGTGGCTCAGTGGGTAGCAGAGTATACGGTGGCTCAGTGCTTAGCACTGCGCGGTGGCTGAGTGGTTAGGACTGCGCGGTGGCTCAGTGGTTAGCACTGCGCGGTGGCGTAGTGGTTAGGAAAGTATGGTCGCTCAGTGTTTAGCAGTGTACGGTGGCTCAGTGGTTAGCAGGAGTATGGTGGCTCAGTGGTTAGCAGTGAGTGCGGTGGGCAGAGTGGTTAGCACAGTGCGGTGGGCCCAGTGGTCAGCAGAGGATAGAGGCACTGTGCCTGTCATACCTACCAGCGCGTCATCGTCTTCCCCGCCACGGCATTTTCACTCCGCCGTCCCCAGCATCTTGGCTCCACTCATGCAGAGCATTGCTCCTGTGCAGCCTCCTCTCTGCTGAGTATTGCTCCTGTGCAGCCTCCTCTCTGCAGAGCATTGCTCCTGTGCAGCCTCATTACTGTAGAGCATTGCTCCTGTGCAGCCTCCTCCTCTCTGCAGAGCATTGCTCCTGTGCAGCCTCCTCTGTGCAGAGCATTGCTCCTGTGCAGCCTCCTCTCTGCAGAGCATTGCTCTTGTGCAGCAGCCACCTCTCTGCAGAGCATTGCTCCTGTGCAGCCTCCTCCTCTCTGCAGAGCATTGCTCCTGTGCAGCCTCCTCCTCTCTGCAGAGCATTGCTCCTGTGCAGCCTCCTCCTCTCTGCAGAGCATTGCTCCTGTGCAGCCTCCTCCTCTGTGCAGAGCATTGCTCCTGTGGAGCCTCCTCTGTGCAGAGCATTGCTCCTGTGCAGCCTGTACACACACACTATACACAGTATATACACACACACTATACACAGTATATAGATATAAGCCTGTATACACTCACTATACACAGTATATAGATAGAAGCCTGTACACACACACTATACACAGTATATAGATAGAAGCCTGTACACACACACTATACACAGTATATAGATAGAAGCCTGTATACACTCACTATACACAGTATATAGATATATGCCTGTATACACTCACTATACACAGTATATACATATATGCCTGTATACACACACACTATACACAGTATATAGATAGAAGCCTGTATACACTCACTATACACAGTATATAGATAGATAGAAGCCTGTATACACACACTATACACAGTATATAGATGTAAGCCTGTACACACACTATACACAGTATATAGATAGATAGAAGCCTGTATACACTCACTATACACAGTATATAGATAGATAGAAGGCTGTATACACACACTATACAAAGTATATAGATAAATATAACCCTGTATACACTCACTATACACAGTATATAGATAGATAGAAGCCTGTATACACACACTATACACAGTATATAGATAGAAGCCTGTATACACACACTATACACAGTATATAGATAGATATAAGCCTGTATACACTCACTATACACAGTATATAGATAGATAGAAGCCTGTATACACACACTATACACAGTATATAGATGTAAGCCTGTACACACACTATACACATTATATAGATAGATATAAGCCTGTATACACTCACTATACACAGTATATAGATAGAAGCCTGTATACACTCACTATACACAGTATATAGATAGAAGCCTGTATACACACACTATACACAGTATATAGATAGATATAAGCCTGTATACACACACTATACACAGTATATAGATAGAAGGCTGTATACACTCACTATACACAGTAGATAGATAGAAGCCAGTATACACACACTATACACAGTATATAGATATAAGCCTGTATACACACACACTATACACAGTATATACACACACACACACTCTACACAGTATATAGATATAAGCCTGTATACACCCACTATACACAGTATATAGATAGAAGCCTGTATACACACACTATACACAGTATATAGATATAAGCCTGTATACACACACCATACACAGTATATAGATAGATATAAGCCTGTATACACTGACTATACACAGTATATAGATAGATAGAAGCCTGTATACACTCACTATACACAGTATATAGATAGATAGATAGAAGCCTGTATACACACTATACACAGTATATAGATAAATATAACCCTGTATACACATACTATACACAGTATATAGATAGATAGAAGCCTGTATACACTGACTATACACAGTATATAGACAGAAGCCTGTACACACACACTATACACAGTATATAGACAGAAGCCTGTATACACACACTATACACAGTATATAGATAGAAGGCTGTATACACATACTATACACAGTATATAGATAGAAGCCTGTATACACTCACTATACACAGTATATAGATAGATAGAAGTCTGTATACACACACTATACACAGTATATAGATAGAAGCCTGTATACACTCACTATACACAGTATATATAGATAGATATAAGCCTGTATACACACACCATACACAGTATATAGATATAAGCCTGTATACACTCACTATACACAGTATATAGATAGATAGAAGCCTGTATACACTCACTATACACAGTATATAGATAGAAGCCTGTATACACTCACTATACACAGTATATAGATAGATATAAGGCTGTATACACACACTATACACAGTATATAGATATAAGCCTGTATACACACACCATACACAGTATATAGATGTAAGCCCGTATACACACACACTATACACAGTATATAGATAGATATAAGGTTGTATACACACACTATACACAGTATATAGATATAAGCCTGTATACACACACCATACACAGTATATAGATATAAGCCTGTATACACACACACTATACACAGTATATAGATAGATATAAGGCTGTATACACACACTATAGACAGTATATAGTTAGAAGTCTGTATACACACACACTATACACAGTAGAGACCAAAGGTTTGGACACACCTTCTCATTCAAAGAGTTTTCTGTATTTCCATGACTATGAAAATTGTAGATTCACACTGAAGGCATCAAAACTATGAATTGACGCATGTAGAATAATATACTTAACAAAAAAGTCTGAATCAATTGAAAATATGTCCGATATTCTAGGTACTTCAAAGTAGCCACCTTTTGCTTTGATTACTGCTTTGCACACTCTTGTCATCCTCTTGATGAGCTTCAAGAGGTAGTTACCGGAAATGGTTTTCACTTCACAGGTGTGCCCAGTCAGGTTTAAAAAGTGGGATTTCTTGCCTTATAAATGGGGTTGGGACCATCAGTTGTGTTGTGCAGAAGTCTGGTGGATACACAGTTGATAGTCCTACTGAATAGACTGTTAGAATTTGTATTATGGCAAGAAAAAAGCAGCTAAGCAAAGAAAAACGGGTGGCCATCATTACTTTAAGAAATGAAGGTCAGTCAGTCCGAAAGATTGGGAAAACTTTTAAAGTGTCCACAAGTGCAGTTGCAAAAACCATTAAGCGCTACAAAGAAAAAGACTCACATGAGGAGTGCCCCAGGAAAAGAAGACCAAGAGTCACCTCTGCTGCAGAGGATAAGTTCATCCGAGTCACCAGCCTCAGAAATCGCAGGTTTAGGGTACCTTTACACGCCGCTACTGGCGGGTGGATACAACCAGCTACTTCACGTGCACGAGCACGCACAAACGGTTACAAACGGTAATCGCACCACCTTTACACGCCGCCACAAGGTGCGCTACAGTAGGTTACATCTATCTCTAGATACACCGCCGGGTGTCTCAAGTCACCTTCTGTAGCTCACCTTACCTCATTTACACACTGCTACAACAAGCTAATATGGGCGGACCTGGTGCAGCAGGGACAACACATAGGCGTGCCACAATTGTGGATAACGAGGCGTCCATACGCTGATAGGACAAAGCAAGAACATCATGATTGGGCAGGCATCGCAGGAGGCTGTTTAATACATGACGCTCGAGCAATTGTGTAGTGTGACTGGTCAGCTCCTTGAATATGCCTCCCTATGCAGCGACTACCAATCGTCATGCAGGAGCTTCCTCCAATGATCACTGATGGGGCGCGGTAACTCGGAGCCTGTGTCACGCCCCAGCTACATACCAGGTACATAGCATGGTGTAGAAACAACCCTTCTGTTCCTTCTTTACACGCCGATACAGGTCGCTACAATCGGCTGTGTAGCCACCTGTTTCAGGTCAGTGCTCGGAAACAGGTGCAGCTACTGCCGGGTGGCTACTACCGTCTTCACACGCCGCTACTACGGGGTACATTGCCGATGCAAGATACGTTTCTCGCAAGTAGCTGGTTGTATCCACCCGCCAGTAGTGGCGTCTAAAGGTACCCTAACAGCAGCTCAGATTAGAGACCAGGTCAATGCCGCACAGAGTTCTAGCAGCAGACACATCTCTACAACAACTGTTAAGAGGAGACTTTCTGCAGCAGGCCTTCATGGTAAAATAGCTGCTAGGAAACCACTGCTAAGGATAGGCAACAAGCAGAAGAGACTTGTTTGGGCTGAAGAACACAAGGAATGGACATTAGACCAGTGGAAATCTGTGCTTTAGTCTGATGAGTCCAAATTTGAGATCTTTGGTTCCAAGCACTGTGTCTTTGTGCGACGCAGAAAAGGTGAATGGATGAACTCTACATGCCTGGTTCCCACCATGAAGCATGGAGGAGGTGTGATGGTGTGGGGGTGCTTTGCTGGTGACACTGTTGGGGACTTATTCAAAGTTGAAGGCATACTGAACCAGCATGGTTACCACAGCATCTCGCAGCGGCATGCTATTCCATCCGGATTGCGTTTAGTTGGACCATCATTTATTTTTCAACAGAACAATGATCCCAAAAACACCTCCAGGCTGTGTAAGGGCTTTTTGACCAAGAAGGAGAGTGATGGGGTGCTACGCCAGATGACCTGGCCTCCACAGTCACCAGACCTGAACCCAATTGAGATGGTTTGGGGTGAACTGGACCGCAGAGTGAAGGCAAAAGGGCCAACAAGTGCCAAGCATCTCTGGGAACTCCTTCAAGACTGTTGGAAGACCATTTCCGGTGACTACCTCTTGAAGCTCATCAAGAGAAGGCCAAGAGTGTGCAAAGCAGTAATTAAAGCAAAAGGTGGCTACTTTGAAGAACCTAGAATATAAGACATATTTAGCTATAACACAACAGAATTTGAATATGTCATATAAATGACCTGTAGGAAAACAATTTTGGCCCTATCTACGTAATGGAGAGAAAGTGACAGTTACCAGTTGACAGTTGTGAATGAGAGGGGCTTAATGACAGCGCCAAAGACTAACAGCATATACCAGCATATAGTCACTAAGGTGGGGCCCTGAAATGGAATATTCACCACGCACGGGGACATGGATACACACCACATGCACACAAAGAGTAACAGCTAAGGTGGAGCCCCAACATTGGATACTCACCACGCACCCGAACACAAACACACACACCACAAAGAAACACACACAACACAGAGACAAACACCACACAGACACCCCACCCACAGGGAGACACATACATACACACCCTATAGGGACACATGCACTCACCCTACTGGGACACACACACCACTGGGACATACACACCCCACAGGGACACAGAGAGACACACACCCCACAGGAACACACAGACCCCATAGGGATGGACACACACCACAGAGACACTCATCCCCCCACAAGGACACACACCACAGTGACCCCCCTCCCCCCCAAAAGGACACACACCACAGGGACCCCCCACAGGGACACACGCACACCACTGGGACACACACACACCCCAGGGACACACACACCCCAGGGACACACACATATAGTCACTAAGCATAGTGACACACACACCCCAGCATATACCAGCATATTGCCACTAAGGTGGGGCCCTGACATGGGATATTCACCACGCACGGGGACATGTATACACACCTCACGCACACAAAAAGTAACAGCAAGTGTATAGTCGCTAAGGTGCAGCCCCAACATTGGATACTCACCACGCACCTGAACACACACACCACAAAGAGACACACACAACACAGAGACACACACACACACCCCTCATGGACACACGCACTCACCCCACAGGGACACACACTACAAAGAGACACACACAACACAGAGACACACACACACCACACATACCCCCCACAGGGACACGCACATACACACCCTATAGGGACAGATGCACTCACCCCACAGGGACACACACACCACAAAGAGACACACACAACACAGAGACACACACACACCACACATACCCCCCACAGGGACACGCACATACACACCCTATAGGGACAGATGCACTCACCCCACAGGGACACACACACCACAAAGAGACACACACACCACAAAGAGACACACACAACACAGAGACACACACACACACACTACACAGACCCCTCCCACGGGGACACACACACATACACACCCTATAGGGACACATGTACTCACCCCACAGGGACACATACATACAAACACACACAACAGGGACATACACACCACACAGACAGATACAGATGTGCACAAATCGCCTCATACGTGTGCTATCTTTAATTTCCAAAAATAAACATCTGATTAAAAACAGCCAATGTACAACACATGTGCCATATAGGGAATTAAGGCAGATGTCAGTCACATGAGCTGTCTATTATGTGTATGCGTGAGGTAACATATACTGCCCTGCCGGGGGGAGGGTTTACTGTTGGCTGGAGATTTATCAGGCTGCCTATAGCAACCAATCACAGCTCAGCTTCTATTTTCCTACAGGTCATTAATATGACATATTCAAATTCTATTGTGTCATAGCTAACATCAGTTATTTATTAACCCGGGCGTAGCCGTGTAGTACAGCCAGTATATATATATATATATATATATATATATATATATATATATACACACACACACAGTAGAGACCAAAGGTTTGGACACACCATCTCATTCAAAGAGTTTTCTGTATTTCCATGACTATGAAAATTGTAGATTCACACTGAAGGCATCAAAACTATGAATTGACGCATGTAGAATAATATACTTAACAAAAAAGTTATTAATATGACATATTCAAATTCTATTTTGTTATAGCTAACATCAGTTACTTATTAACCCGGGCGTAGCCGGGTAGTACAGCTAGTTAGATATAATGCACAATAGTGCTGAAGTGACATGAACATAAGTTACGTGGTGACTAAGCTGTACCTGGCCTGCCTTATACAAAGTGTGGTGCTGGGTAAAAATTAAAATTGGGGCCTGAAATACAAGTAAAATGCACCATCTTGCATGATACACAGCGTGAAGATAACATTCAAAGCCCCATTCCGTTTGATTCTTCCAGGCTCCCTCCTCTTTTTCAAATCATTCAGACTCCCTCAAAGTGAAGGATCTTTGTTGCCATAGCCTTGATGTCACAAATGTTGTATTTAAACTACAAATCTTGGTAACTGCAGGACTGGTATTAGTGTAGTTTTCGGCTTGTAAATGCTGGATGCCCTTTGAGGATCGGTGACCTGGGTAATTGCCCTGTTTGCCAACTTAATACCGATTTTGCAAGTTTTCCCACTTACAGAATGGAGAGATCTGTCATTTTTTTTTTAGGTACACTTCAACTGTGCCAGACAGAATCCAAAATAATCCAGAAAAATCACATTGTTTGATTTTTAAATAATTAATTTGATTTGCATTTTATTGCATGAAAAAAGTATTTGATCACCTACAAAATAGCAAGAATTCTGGTTCTCATAGAACTGTTAGTTTTTCTTTTAGAACCCCTCCTACTCTTCCTCGGTCTGGGGCTCCATTCAAGATCTTGCCTTGTGAGATAAATATGATTTTTGGAAAGGTCAGGAATCAGCCCAGAATTACATGGGAGGACCTGGTCAATCACCTGAAGAGAGCTTGGACAACCGTCCCAAAGAATACTGTTAGTAACACACTATGCCACAATGGATTAAAATTCTTCAGGGCATACAAGGTCCGCCTGCTCATGCCAGCACATGTGAGGCTTGTTTGAAGCTTGCTGCTACTCAGTATTGCCTAGCAACAGCAATGAAACCTAAAAGATCTAGAGAAGATCTTTATGAAGGAGTGGGCCAAAGTCCCACTGCAATGTGTGCAAACATCATCAAGAAGCACAGGAAACATCTGAACTCTAGAATTGCAAAGGTTTCTGTACGAAACATTAAGTTATGTTTTTCTATTGCATCAAATACATATTTCATACAATAAAATGCAAGTTACCGTAATTGGGAAAATATCCTAGAATGCGATTTTCTGTTTTGTTCAGGGATTTGTTGTTTTTTTTTTTATATTCTGCCTCTAACAGTTGAAGTGCACCTGCAATAAAAATTACAGACCTTTCCATTCTTCGTAGGTGGGAAAACCTGTAAAATTGGAATTGACGGGTGTATCAAATACTTATTTTCCGTAAAGGGTCACTAATTCCACATAAGGAGACTATTATTTCGAGGGGCTCAAAAAGAAGGTACCATTACTGAGTAGGACACTAGTGAGAATTTTTACTGACTGGCATACTTTGGATTGGCAGTAGAGTCTATGCAATAGAGATGAATGAACCTTTTAACCCCTTCTCGACCCATGACGTAGGAGGACGTCATGGGCCAGTTACCAGGGTGTGATGTGAGCTCCCTGGCGCGGAGCTTACATCATTTGCTCGACATTTCAGCTGATGTCATCAGCTGAGATGTCGAGCTAACAGCACTGATTGGATTCGGGATCCGATCGGTGCTGTTAACCCTTTGGATTCCACTGTCAATCACTGACAGCGGGATTCAAAGGTGCCGCAGTGGGGAACGCTGTGTTCCCTGCCTGCATTGGAGATCTCGTGATAATATCTCGGGATCTCCGGTGCTGACATTACAGCCCGGGGTCCTGGCTTGACCTCGGGACTGTCACAGCGCACTTCCGGTGCGCTGCCAACCACTCACCATCCGCGATTCTGACATATGCCAAATTCCTACATGATTCAGATATCCAGTGGCATTGAGATTTCCATTGATGAAGGATGGCCCTACTTTCTTGGTACCTCATATACCACATCATACCTTAAATTTTTGTGTTCCAACAGTCTGGGAGGGATCTGTCCATTGAGGGTTAGTGTCAGACCAATAGCGGTGATTTTGTTTGTTAAATTCACCATTCACAAAAAAAGTTTGCCTCATTGCTCTTCTGAAGGTAATTGTCTATGCTGTGAAGATATGAGATGTGCAGCATCTGAAACAACGGATACTGGAAGCCTGTGCTAGCATTTCTTCTGCGGTGTTGCTATCAGTGTGTCAAGAGTGGGAGAAGAGGGTTGCATTGACAATCCAACACAATGGGCAGCACTTTGAGCACATTTTATAAGTGGTCATACACTTGTAAATAACTCATGAAGTAATAAAGTTATATTAAACCCAAGCACACCATTGTTTTTCCGTTCCTGTCCGTTCCTGTTCATTGGATTCTGCAAAAAAAAAAAGGATCCAACGAACAGGAACAAAAACGTACTTACTGTACTCAGGGAGATATCTCTGTGTTGAATTTGGTGTTATATTGGACAGCAGAGTTAATGCAGTAGATGTTAGGGTGCCTTCACATTTGCGTATGTGAACGCAGCGTATGCTGCGTTCCCATACGCAGTCAAACACATGCGCACTGCATTCCTATGTTTAACATAGGAACGCATAGTGCCTGCGTTTGCTGCGTTCAGGTGCGGATGCGGAAGATATCTGCTCTCTCCAGGGTCCCCCGTCCGCACCCGGGATGCAGCATGTTGCATTTTTTGTGCGCTCGAGGACTTTGGAAAATCAGCAAGCTTCTCCAAGCGCACAAAAAATGCATTGGCGTCAATGGGTCCGCAGTGTTCTGCGCTTGACAGCGCAGGAGAACGCTGCGGACCCATTTAAATCTCTCCCGGTGGCCGCCGGTGATGTAACAGGAGATCACCGACAGCCGCCGGGAGATCAGCTGAGCCTGTCACGATCTCCTCTTCCCTGCCGCCGGTAAGCTCCTAGTGGTGTCAGCGGGGTTAAACAGCTGATGTGACAGCTGTTTGAATCTTCCCGCGCCGACATCTCTCGGTGTCGGCGCGGGAGATTCAAACAGCTGTCACATCAGCTGTTTAACCCCGCTGACACGTCCCGGAGCTTACCGGCGGGGAGGAGGAGATCTCTGCCGCTGATCTCCGCCTCCGGCCCGCCCCCGGACAACGTCGATTAGCTGCCCGGGCTGCACAGTGATGTATCCGCAGGAGGACATTCTCTGCTGCGGACACATCAAAATGACCCTGCTTTACACTGTGTTTGTGTCTGCATGCCATCAGCATGCAGACACAAACGCAAATGTGAAGGTAGCCTTATCTCTTTGTTATTTGTGGTTATAAATCTGTTTGTAGTGTGAGCTGGAAATTCAAGGATGGGCTCTAGTTGGACATGTTTCTATGATTTGACCATGTTTTTTGTATTGGTATCCACTTCTGAACCCTGAACCGACAATGGGTGAAAAGATTCCTTTTTTCAAATATTTTACTATTGCTCCAATTAAATTACTTGCGTGCTGTATGTCTGTATGTCGGTATTATTGCGTACTTTATATTGATATTATATTATGGTAATATTTTGCTGGTATTTTTGAGCACTGTATTCATTATTTGGTTTGTAATGCTTGGACGCGGTAAATTGGTTTTATTTGGGGACTGTATTTTAGTAATATTTGGACATTTTATGCATGTATTATTGGTATTATATGGAAACTGTACATCAGTATCATTTAGTTTGTAATTTTAAGGCTCTGAATATTGGTACATTTTTGCATTATTTGGGCACTGTATGTTGGTATTTGGTTGGTGATGAGCTCTGTATAACTGTATTTGGTTAGTTTTACATAGGCACTGTATGTCAGTATTATTTTGTTTGCATAATTTTGGCACAATAATAGTCATTAATGCTATTTTTGCAATAATTATTTTGTGATTTATACACGTTATAATGATCAACAGATTAATGGTCCTTTTGAAATAATGGCTTGGTTTTTTGATAAGGGGGAATGGGAGCCTGTTTAGAGCGTAGCACAATGAGCACAGTTATTGCTTGTGAACTCGTTTTCCCAGTGGGTGAGCTTTGCCATTGTATGCAGAGTGGCTTATTGAGGACCCTTGGTTACTTATTTTCCCTCTGCTCTTGGGGATGCAACGTTTAATCACACATGTCCTTTGGAAGTGCATTGACCTGTATGTTGGATTGCTGTTAGAGGGGAAAAAGAACTCTTTAAGGGTGCCTGCACACGGTCCGGAGGAGCTGCGTGTTGGACGCAGCTCCTCCGGACCTGAGTGAAGCCTCGGGTGGTCGCAGGGAGACCGCAGACACCCTGCACTCACCATGTGCGGCGGGTGCAGGGCGGCTTCTCCCTGCAGTCACCCGATGGGAGCCGCTTCCGACACCGCAGCATGAAATAAACATGCTGCGGAGAAGCGGACTCCCGGCAACCCGCACCGCAGCTCCAAACACGCTGCGGGCGGGTTACGCATAGTGAGGATGGGATTTCTTGAAATCCCATCCACTATGCTTTTACTGTGCTACACAGCGTTTTGGACACAGCGGCAAGACGCTGCGTCCAAAACGCTGCGTACACTGATCGTGTGCACGCACTCTAAATCTTCTTTCTTATCGAGTTTAAACGAGCTGCGTGTGACTGGAGCATAGGTGTAAACAGAAGTAAGGCTGGGTTTACACTTGCGGACCCCTCCGCAGCGTTCCCATTATAAACATAGGGGCTTGCGGTGGCTGCACTCAGCTTGCGGATCCCCTCCGCAGAACGCTGTAGAGGGGTCCGCAAGTGTGAACCCAGCCTAAGTGTGTGACTTGTGATTCAGTAACTTTGGATTCAGGGAGCTTAGAAGGGAAGGGATGAATTACTTAATTGCTGTTTGTATTTTAATTCTTTACATTTCTTTTTACTTTGTATTTCTGTCTGGTGCAATCCAATTGGAAATGAGCTCCGTTATTCACAATGCCATCCAGTGCATATCTTGCCTCATGTATGCAGTCCTTGGACAGCTGGTCGAGGATGCATACTGTTGTGCGAGATGTGAGCATGTTGTGTATTTGGAAGCCCAGGTACTGGATCTAAACGAGCAGTTGGCAACACTGAGGTCCATAGACAATATGGAATGAGTCTGCTGCTCACTGGGATAGATGTGGGAAAGGATCATAGCATGGAGCTGCAGGACAATAAGGCAGCTAGCTGGGTGACAGTTAGAAGGCAGAGTAGAGGGAAGAGTGCCAGGGAGGTGAGTCCTGATGTGGCACCCCCCAATAAGTTTGCTAAATTGGCAGATAAGGGAGGTGTCAGTACAGGGGTAGGACTACTGCAGCAAGGCATGTCCTCTGAAAGCCAGAGGAGTGTCTGCTCCAGTAAGCAGGGAAATAGGAGAGCAGGGCAGGCCAGACAGGTGCTGGTAGTGGGGGACTCAATTATTAGGGAAACAGATAGGGAAATCTGTCACTAAGACAGGGATTGTCGAACAGCGTGCTGTCTACCTGGTGCTCAAGTCCGGCACATCGCTGATCGGGTTGACAGATTACTGGGAGGGGCTGGTGAGGACCCAGCGGTCATGGTGCACATTTGCACAAATGACAAAATTAGAGGTAGGTGGAAGGTCCTTAAAGAGAATTTCAGGGAATTTGGCTGCAAGCTTAAAGTAAGGACCTCCAAGGTGGTACTTTCCGAAATACTGCTTGTACCACATGCCACACCAGAGAGGCAATATGAGATCAGGGAGATAAATAAGTGTCTCAGGAATTGGTGTAGGAAGGACGGGTGTGGGTTCCTGGAGAACTGGGCTGACTTCTCTGTTGGCTACAGGTTCTATGCTAGGGACGGGCTGCACCTCAATGGGGTGGGTGCAGCTGCACTGGGGGAGAAAATGGCTAGAAGGTTGGAGGTGTGTTTAAACAAGGGATTAGGAGGGAAAGTATTCATTGTATAGGAGGAGATGATAGTGCAGATAGTGACCTGGGCACAAATAAAGAAATTGGGGGGGGGGTTGATAGTCAATATAGGAAGAAGGAAGAGAAGTACAGAGAAATACATAAAATGCATGTACACTAATGCCAGGAGCCTCACCAACAAAATTGAGGAATTTTAATTAATTTTGTTGAAAAATAATTATGATATGGTGGGGATATCGGAGACATGGTTGGACGAGAGCTATAACTGGGCTGTTCATTAATAAATTACTGACAGGGGTTTGTTGTAAGTCTCCAAAAATAATGAAATTGGTGGAGAATGTCATCATTATCATAAGCAAATAGATCAAGCAGTGACTCAAGTAGAAATCATTATTATGAGGGATTTCAACTACACTTTCTAATGATCTTTTTATTCTTAGAGCCGCTTCACACGCTCAGATATCTGAAACGATATCGTTGAAACCTCACGCTTTTCAGATCGTTCAAACGATATCGTTTTTGAATCGTTGCGTGTAAACATCGGATATCTGAAGGTAAAATCGTTAGATCGTTCATCATAAATTTGAGCTCCTGACCTCAAATCCATCATTCATCGTCCAATTAAGGATCTGTGAAGCAGCAACATCGTTCAGTGTGAAACCTTTTTGAACGATGTTGTTCATATTTCTCCTATTCCTTTTGCTTTGTTACATCGTTCAAACGATCTTCTCCAGATAGCTGGAGCATTGCCAAATTTAAGATCGTTAACGATATCCTTGCGTGTGACAACGCACTAACGATGTCGAAAGGATCGGGTGACGTGACATAGCTAACTATATCATTCACATATATCTGAGCGTGTGAAGCGGCCCTTAGGCCTGAGACGGGGACAAGGGGGCATCCTCTACGTCTGGAGGAAAGAAGGTTTAATCATAATCACAGACGTGGATTCTTTACTGTAAGAGCAGTGAGACTATGGAACTCTCTGCTGTAAGATGTTGTAATGATTGATTCACTCCTAACATTTAATAAGGGCATGGATGCCTTTCTTAAAATATAATATTACCAGTTATATATACTAGATTCTTTGATAGAACGTTGATCCAGGGAATTAGTCTGATTGTCGTATCTGGAGTCAGGAAGGAATGTTTTTCCCCAATGTGGAGCTTAGTGTTGCCACATGTTTTTTTTTTACCTTCCTCTAGATCAACATGTTCGGCTATGGGTTGAGCTAGATGGACTTAAAGTCTACCTTCAACCTTAAAAACTGTGTTACTATGTCTGCCTTAAAGGGAACTTGTCACCTGGAATTAAGGCCCTACACTATCACTACCTGTCCCTACACCTTCCTAGCTGCTCCCTATCTATCCCTATCTGTGATAAAATGGCTCTATAAAAGATTAGAAAAATGAATTCTAACTTACATAAGTCCGTGAGTAAGGGGACTGAGAAGGCGGTGCCAGGCTCCATGTAGTACTCCTCCATGTGGCTGTGCACACCACGCTGGGTGGCATTATTGTTTCTTCCTCTCTGCCCCTCTATTTGGAATCTCCCTCCCTCTGGAAGCTTGTCATGCATCGGGCGCTACGTCACTTCTGGCCTGGTGCATTATGGGGCCGATCACATGATCGGCCTGACTCTGCGCATGCACAATGCGCTTATTGAAGCCGGGCTGATCACGTGATCGGCCCCATAATGCACCGGGCCGGAAGTGACGTAGCGCCTGGTGCATGACAAGCTTCCAGAGGGCGGGAGATTCCAAATAGAGGGGCAGAGAAGAAGAAACAATAATGCTGCCCAGCGGGGCGTGCACAGCCGCATGGAGGAGTGCTGCATGGAGCCTGGCACCGCCTTCTCAGTCCCCTTACTCATGGACTTATGTAAGTTAGAATTCATTTTTCTAATCTTTTATAGGGCCATTTTAGCACAGATAGGGATAGATAGGGAGCAGCTAGGAAGGTGTAGGGACAGGTAGTGATAGTGTAGGGCCTTAATTCCAGGTGACAGGTTCCCTTTAAACATGTTAGTTTAGCTTTGTAAAGTGATTTTGTTACACATTATTTGAGCACTCTATATTGTTTTTTGTTGTTATGTAAGCATTGTATATTGGCATAATTTGACGGGTTTGTTAAGTACATATTGGTATTTGTGGTATATTGGTATTTTTTTAGCACCTTATAGTAGCAATAAAGGATGGACATTTTTTTGGTATATATTTGAGCACTGTATGTTGTTGGAAATTGTTTCACTGTATAGTAATATTTGTTTTTCATTATTTTAGCACTGTATTTTAGCATTATTTGGGTTCTGTATATTTGATTTAGCACTGTACAATGATGTGTTACTATATATTTCTTGTGCATATTCTGTATTTGTTGTCTGCATTGTGTATCTGAAATCTGTACTATATATTTTTATATTGTGTATTTTCTGTGCGTATTTGATATGTTATTGCATAATCAATGTATGAATTTTATTTTTTACAGTCTGTATGGTGTCTATAATCTGTATTTGATGCCTGTATTGTGTATTTGTTGTGTCTATTTGTGTGGTTCAGTGATATAGAAAGCCATGCCATTGGCAATGTATTTTGCCATCAGGAACACCCAAGCAGACAGGTGCAACTGGGGAACCAAACTAATCATACTGCCCACTGTCATGTTGGCAGGAGGACTTTGCACAATGAGGCGGTGTTGTACTGACAACATACAACTTCAATTCAGTGTTGCTGATTCACAGGAGGCACATTATTGCAAGGAAGAAAGGATTAGCAATGTAGTTCCGTATGATGTAAAGAAAACTTTATTCGGAGTACAACTAAAGGAATTTAATATAGTAATAGAAGATATAATGCTAGGTCAGAATGCAGTCAACAAGCTATTGGGGAAGAGCCAATGGTCGACCTAAGTACTATCAAGTCCATGACGTGCCAGCATCAAAGTCCAAGGACATCTTGGTGCTGATATTGCTTGGTCAAAAGGGAAGATCAAAGGCTGCAGCAATATCATAAAGTTTAGAACTTGGAATGTACCAACCATGAACTCAACATAGCAAAGCCAAAATGGACAGAACAGAACTCGACTAAGGCCCCTTTCACATAGGCGTTTTTTTTTTAAATGCGGCAGATCCTGCAGATTTACCGCATCTGCCGCATCTTCCGCCTAACGGCCGCACTTGCAGCGGGCCCCATGCATGGGGTTTGCGGTTTTGCGGCAGATGCGGCCGCGAAACAAACCACCGCTGGCCGTGTTTTTTTTCGCGGCTACAAGTGCCGCATCTGCCGCAACCGGCGGAACCGCACTTGCCACACCCGAACAAAGCCCCATAGACAATACATGGGGCTTCCCGGACCGGTGCCGCAAGTGCGGCCATTAGGCGGAAGATGCGGCAGATGCAGTAAATCTGCCGGATCTGCCGCATTTTAAAAAAAATGCCTATGTGAAAGGGGCCTTACTTGGAATTTGCAGACTAAAATGGACTCAAATTAAACAATTCCAGAGAGATGAACATTGGGTCAACTATTCTGGCAATGATGTCTGAAGAAGAAATGGTGTTACATTTATTCTCAAACGAAAATTAAGTAAAATGCAGTAATTTTGATAGAACTACAAGGAGCGCAAATCCATTTCACAATTATACAAGTCTGGAACTGATCATGAACTTTTTACAGTAAAGATTAGAGTGAAGCTGCGCAAACAGACTAGACAACAGGTCATTTCAAACTTCGATTAGACTAACATATCTGAAGTTTTTAGGAATGGTTTGCTTAACTGATTTTAATCACTGGACACAGATGTAAGGAAGCCCAAGTAATTATGGACAAATATTAATACTGAAAAATCCAGAAAGACAAACAAGAGGCAGAAGACACCCCAACAGCCATGGTTACCACAAGAGATCCCCCAAGGATCATCAAAGAAAGAAGAATGGCAATAGCAAATGGTAACAGGTAGGACACAAACAACATCAGTAAAAGAATTAAAGGGAAACAACCACCCCCAATGACCCCCCCGGACTATTAATATCAGTCCCTACACACAGCACATACATGTGCTGCAATGATTTTTGCTAAAAAAAACCGGTTTTTAAAACTTAAGATAATGCTTTTGAAAGTTTAAAACGAAGGGACGGTTGGGCGTTACTTATCTGTGTGAAAAGCCGGGTTGCAGCTGTCAGTCATCCCCCCCGTGTCCCGCAGAAGCAGTTCTGGCCAGCCCTTTGCAGCGTCACAGCCCTGTGCACGGGCTCGCATGCCCGTGCACACGTCATCATCTACAGCCGGGTTGGGAGCGCGCGCTCTGACTTCCACAGCCGAGCGCAGGAAGTCAGAGCGCGCGCTCGCTACCCGGCTGTAGATGATGACGTGTGCACGGGCATGCGAGCCCGTGCACAGGGCTGTGACGCTGCAAAGGGCTGCCCGTTACTGCTTCTGCGGGACACGGGGGGATGACTGACAGCTGCAACCCGGCTTTTCACACAGATAAGTAACGCCCAACCGTCCCTTCGTTTTAAACTTTCAAAAGCATTATCTTAAGTTTTAAAAACCGGTTTTTTTAGCAAAAATCATTGCAGCACATGTATGTGCTGTGTGTAGGGACTGATATTAATAGTCCGGGGGGTCATTGGGGGTGGTTGGTTCCCTTTAAGAGCCTTTTGAGCAAAGAACTTTATTAACAAAGATATATACAGAGATAGAAAACGAACATTAGAAGGGCAAGACTGGGGTGGCATTCCAAAAGATCAAAGACATTTAATGAAAGTTTCAAGCAAGAGTGGGAATGTTAAAAGATGCCAATGGGAACAAACTAACTGAGGCAGAACAGATCAAGGAAAGATAGAGACAATACACGAAGCGTCTCTACAAGAATGAGTCAGTGATTCAGAGAGAAACAGACTGGAAATGATAGCAAACCAAACATCTTGAAAGACAAAGTGTTTCCTGCAATAAAGGTTTTGTGAAAAAAAAACACTTGGACAATATTCCAAAAGAGCTTATAAAGTCTTCTGAAGAAGCAGTTCAGGTCATCACGTTCTTGAGTCAAAAGATATGGATAAATGGTCCAAGAACTAGACAAGATCAGTGCATCTGAAGAAGGGAGATGCTATCAACTGGGGAAACTATTGGACTATTGCGCATATACCTCATGCCAGCAAAATACTGCTGAAGATCCTACAAGGACAGCTACAGCCTTACTTTGATAAAGAGTTACCAGAGGAACAAGCAGGATTCATAAAAGGCAAAGTAAAAGATGTAATTGCTAACATGAGATGGATAATGGAAAAGGCCAAGGAATACAACAAGGAGCTCTATTTTTGCTTCATCGACTACAGCAAAATCTTCCACTGTACTGATCACCACAAACTTTGGAACACCATGAAGGATATGGGAGTGTTAAACCATGTGATCAGCTTCATTAACCTTTACATCGGCCTAGAAGCGTAAGTCCGGACGGAACATGGTGAAATTGCATGATGCATCCTGTCACCATTTCTCTTTAATTCATTTGCAGAAGCTATTTTCGGGAAGGCTGGACTTGTAAAAAAAGAAGGAGGAATCAAAATTGTGAGTCATAGCTGGTGGTGTATTATGAGATATGAATCAGTAATGATCGAGGTTCGAAAGCGGATGTGCTTGTCTGGAGACGGACGGCAGACATATTGCTTCCCAGCTCCTTGAGTGATTAATGTTTTGGTTTTGTTAATACGGCTATGTTGGTTTAAATGAATGCTGTGACTGACCTTCATCCAGCAAAAGAGATGATAGTTGTCTAGCCTATGTATTTCTTAGAGTTTAAAGGGGTGTGATCAGGCAGGGGGAATATAGAGATTTGTAATAATAATAATAATAATATTATTATTTTTTAAAATAATAATAATTATTATTGTTATTATGCAGGAAGAAGGAAGCCGCCACTTCAGGTAGCTACATAAATCTATAATGGAGAAAAAAGCCAGACAGCACTTCCTTTAACCTTTCAGCCCAGGTGCAATTCTATATAACTGGATTACATATATATCAAAATAATAGCACACTGGTAGTGCCAATCACATGCAAAAACTGATGTTCCTAGATGTTGTTAATAGATACTTTTTGAGAAAAAATAAAAACTAAAATGTTTTTTTAAAAAAAAACTGGGGGGCGTGGCCTGCATCCTGATGTGAGATGACAGGAATTTTGGAGCTCCTGTGCCTTATTATAAAGCGACTGGGAAATTAGCCTTTTTTAAGGCTATTTTCCCAAAAAGCGTCTATACCAACTTCAAGAACACATGGGATACGTTTTGATCTTTTCAGAGGTAAAATCGCTTCAGAATTCGCTTGGATCCAATGCTGAGCCTGGGATCCATGTTTAAACCCTGAGGAGACATTTTCATCTGGTTCCCTCTTTCCCTTCTACTTGTTGGAGGTGACTTATATTTACACTTTATTCCATAATAACTTTATTTGGGACTACTATTCAATTGTTAATTGTCAGGTGACCCTGACTTTCCTCTGGATTATTTCTTCCTGACTGAAAGGCCAGACCTTCTGAATAACCATTTTTCCTGTCACAACCATTTGTGTCACTGGACTGAATTTTATTCTGGTGTCCATTGTTTAATTTGATTTCTGGGTTCTTCCCAGATGTGACAGAGATTATTTCCAGCTTATTTCTCTGATTCAGAGTTATATCTCTCTGACTGACAGAACAGGTCCTATGTGTATTACACATTCCTGTCATGACCATTTAGTCAGTAATTTGGTCATTATTATAATATTCGCTGTATAGTTTACTCTCTAATGCTCTTTCTGGGTGTATAGGAATTTTTCTTTTTCTTTTTAACACCCTTATTTAATTGTGCTTTACTGCCTATAACCAGGAGAGGAACTATTTAATCATCACTATCTGAAGTTCTGGCGGAGTGATCTCCTGCCCTGAAGTAGTGCCGGCTGTCATTAACAGCTGTTGCTTATCTCTACTGCGAGCGGCGGCTGCTGCGGTGCTGTGAACGCCGCTTTCAAAGGAAAATCAGGTGGTTAGACCTGCAGCGCTCTCAAGCTACATACCGTGGCGGAGTATGTGGCCTTTATCCCATCTGTGAAGCAGTTGTTCTATACAGATCACATGTGTCATTAGATCTGCACCACATTTAAGCACCTGGGATTTCTGCTGTTTACAGTCTCCTCGGAGATAGTGCTGCAGTCTGGATTTCCTATTGGACAAGTATTTCTATATTACTCAAGGTATAAGAAAAGAGCGGCACTCACCGGAGTTGCGACATGCGGAGTCCTTTATTTGGGTAGTTGTTACACGGTGCAGGGAGGGGGACCGGGTGACGACGGCACCGTTTCGGGCGTACTGCCCTTCAACGGGTCACTAACAACTGCAAATGTCTGCTTCTACCTTATATAGGTGGAGCAGAACCGCCTACAAGACATCATCAGCAGCTGCAACAGGTGCACATAATCATGTGAACAAGTTAAAAACACAACATAAACAATTTACAGAAAGTACACTAAGGAACTGATAACCAGAACTGTCTCAATATGATGTCCTTATACAGAAACGAGAGCTTATACTTACATTGTTAAGATTTTACAGAGCAGATATCCAGCAATAGAGCCAGGACACTACCATGACTTCTGGGTCATGTGACCCGTCACATGATCGCAATATAGGCGCGATGTGATTGGTCCAAGTAGAAGCTGCTACCACAGCTGCTGCTGTGAGCCTGCTTCAAAGCAGAGCATAGGCAGAATGTTTGTTTATGTTCCCCAGGTAACTGGGGAGACCAATCAACATCTAGCCATAGTATTACGCTGCACAATAGTAAATAGCAGGGCTAAGCACTACTCCACTGTTTATTTACTTACCATATGCTAGGTTTGGTGTGGAGTTTTTTACAGTGCTGAAACAAGTCACTGACTGTTTACCATCTCACTATTGCAACCCTGATTACTACCTGCATCCATAGAAGTCAGGTCGTCCCTCTGCACCATCCCTGAACCCCCGCTAGACTTCGGACCTACTGGAGAGGATAGGAAACAATTACACAGACCTAGGGAGCTTCATATAAAAGCTCTTGTGCCCGCATACAGCAACCCCCCCCCCTCAATGGCCGCACAGACCCCCCCCCCTCAATGGCCCGCACAGACCCCCCCCTCAATGGCCGCACAGACCCCCCCTCAATGGCCGCACAGACCCCCCCCCCTCAATGGCCGCACAGACCCCCCCCCCTCAATGGCCGCACAGACCCCCCCCCCCTCAATGGCCGCACAGACTCCCCCCCTCAATGGCCGCACAGACTCCCCCCCTCAATGGCCGCACAGACTCCCCCCTCCCCCTCAATGGCCGAACAGCCCCCCCCCTCAATGGCCGCACAGACCCCCCCCCCTCAATGGCCGCACAGAGCCCCCCCCTCAATGGCCACACAGAGCCCCCCCTCAATGTCCCAAAGTCAGCTGTGACCGCCTGGCCCTTGGACACTGGCTGCCATGCACACATCAGCTGGTAGGCTCCCATCACTTACCCACTGAGGACGGATCACTTCCAGCACCTCTTCACATGGCAGTGCTCTGAACTTCTGAATCGTCCTCTCCTCATTCAGACACCTGGCAGGTTCCTATCCAGCCTACTCACTCCCAGCTGCAACCCAGTGAGTCAATCAGCACATCTTCACTCACACACAGACCTGACATGTGATTAACCCCCTGTGCACCATTCAGGTTTAGCCCAGCAAAGCACTCATCCTCACAGGTTCAGCCGCTCATTAGGCTCATGAATGTATTGGATCTTCAGCACTCACACTCAGCTGTTTTACTCAGCGAGTCGCTGGCCGAAAATAGAACCAGAGGCTCGGCCACAAACTTAGCGATTTACCGCTGAGGTAGCGCGAGCAATGGCCGCGAGGCCATTGCGAGTTGCTACCTCAGCCGCCGCACCTGCCGCAAGTACCCCTATACTTTCTATGGGGATTCCCGCAACCGCGCCGCAAGTGTAACAGTTGCGGCGCGGTTGCGGTAATCCCCATAGAAAGTATAGGGGGACTTGCGGCAGGTGCGGCAAGTGCGGTTTTGCACTTGCGGCAAGTGCGGCCGCGAAAAAAAAACGCAGTCAGCCGCGGTTTTTTTCGCGGCCGCACCTGCCGCAAGTGCAAAACCGCATTTGCCGCACCTGCCGCAAGTCCCCCTATACTTTCTATGGGGATTACCGCAACCGCGCCGCAAGTGTAACGGTTATGCGGCAAACGCGGCAGATGCGGTTACACTTGCGGCGCGGTTGCGGTAATATCCATAGAAAGTATAGGGGGACTTGCGGCAGGTGCGGCAAGTGCGGTTTTGCACTTGCGGCAAGTGCGGCCGCGAAAATCTTAAAAAAAATTTAAAATAAAAATTTAAAATATTCTAGACACCCGATGCATTTGCATCGGGCTCACAGCTAGTTTGTTTATAAAGTTTATAATTATTATTAAATATGAGTTGCCTTTATATGCTGACTAGTGTTGAGCGAACATGCTCGGCACTACTCGTTACTCGCACGAGTATCACTGTACTCGGGCGACTCGCCGAGCACCGAGTAATCTCGCGATACTCGTGCTGTGCTCGTGGTCGTCATCTCTCCATGTTGGCGCTCTTTTGAGAGCCAGCCCACGTGCAGGGATTGGCTGACAGACCACTGCAATGCCACAGCCCTGTTGGTTGTGGTATAGCAGTGATTGGCCGGCCTGCACAGCGTCACCGAGCCTTTATAAGTCCCGGCGTGCTGTGCTCGGCACACAGCCTTCCAGACAGTGAGTGTAGGGAGAGTGTCTGCTGCTGATTAGGGACAGATTTGCGGCCCTCATAGGTAGATCCGGATCAGGGCTGCAAACTGCTGCTGACCACAACAGTCCTTCTCAGGACTAATCTAGGAGGACATAGGCAGGGTGATCCAGATCGGAGTCCAAGATTTCCAGTGACCAGAACAGTCCTTCTCAGGACTAATCTAGGAGGATATAGGCAGGGTGATACAGATTGAAATCCAAGCTTTTCTGTGACCATTAGAGTCACCACACTCTTGTACTTAGTACCTTAATACAGGTTAGGGACTAAAATCCTCTCTTCAAACCATTACAGTCACCAGACAGGTGTACGTACTACCTTAATACAGGTTAGGGAACTAAAATCCTAACTCTTGTCATCAAAACAGTCACCAGACAGGTGTACGTACTACCTTAATACAGGTTAGGGACTAAAATCCTCTCTTGAACCATTACAGTCACCAGACAGGTGTACGTACTACCTTAATACAGGTTAGGGAACTAAAATCCTAACTCTTGTCATCAACACAGTCACCAGACAGGTGTACGTACTACCTTAATACAGGTTAGGGACTAAAATCCTCTCTTGAACCATTACAGTCACCAGACAGGTGTACGTACTACCTTAATACAGGTTAGGGAACTAAAATCCTAACTCTTGTCATCAAAACAGTCACCAGACAGGTGTACGTACTACCTTAATACAGGTTAGGGACTAAAATCCTCTCTTCAAACCATTACAGTCACCAGACAGGTGTACGTAGTACCTTAATACAGGTTAGGGAACTAAAATCCTAACTCTTGTCATCAAAACAGTCACCAGACAGGTGTACGTACTACCTTAATACAGGTTAGGGACTAAAATCCTCTCTTCAAACCATTACAGTCACCAGACAGGTGTACGTAGTACCTTAATACAGGTTAGGGAACTAAAATCCTAACTCTTGTCATCAAAACAGTCACCAGACAGGTGTACGTACTACCTTAATACAGGTTAGGGACTAAAATCCTAACTCTTGTCATCTCAACAGTCACCACACTGTTGTACGTCATACGTTCATACAGGTTAGGGAACTAAAATCCTAACTCTTGTCATCTCAACAGTCACCACACTGTTGTAAGTCATACCTTTATTCAGGTTAGGGAACTAAAATCCTAACTCTTGTCATCAAAACAGTCACCAGACAGGTGTACGTACTACCTTAATACAGGTTAGGGACTAAAATCCTAACTCTTGTCATCTCAACAGTCACCACACTGTTGTACGTCATACGTTCATACAGGTTAGGGAACTAAAATCCTAACTCTTGTCATCTCAACAGTCACCACACTGTTGTAAGTCATACCTTTATTCAGGTTAGGGAACTAAAATCCTAACTCTTGGCATCTCAACAGTCACCACACTGTTGTACGTCATACGTTCATACAGGTTAGGGAACTAAAATCCTAACACTTGTCATCTCAACAGTCACCACACTGTTGTAAGTCATACCTTTATTCAGGTTAGGGAACTAAAATCCTAACTCTTGTCATCAAAACAGTCACCAGACAGGTGTACGTACTACCTTAATACAGGTTAGGGACTAAAATCCTAACTCTTGTCATCTCAACAGTCACCACACTGTTGTACGTCATACGTTCATACAGGTTAGGGAACTAAAATCCTAACTCTTGTCATCAAAACAGTCACCACACTGTTGTACGTCATACGTTCATACAGGTTAGGGAACTAAAATCCTAACACTTGTCATCTCAACAGTCACCACACTGTTGTAAGTCATACCTTTATTCAGGTTAGGGAACTAAAATCCTAACTCTTGTCATCAAAACAGTCACCAGACAGGTGTACGTACTACCTTAATACAGGTTAGGGACTAAAATCCTAACTCTTGTCATCTCAACAGTCACCACACTGTTGTACGTCATACGTTCATACAGGTTAGGGAACTAAAATCCTAACTCTTGTCATCTCAACAGTCACCACACTGTTGTAAGTCATACCTTTATTCAGGTTAGGGAACTAAAATCCTAACTCTTGTCATCAAAACAGTCACCAGACAGGTGTACGTACTACCTTAATACAGGTTAGGGACTAAAATCCTAACTCTTGTCATCTCAACAGTCACCACACTGTTGTACGT
Source organism: Allobates femoralis (assembly GCA_033576535.1). Taxonomy (NCBI): domain Eukaryota; kingdom Metazoa; phylum Chordata; class Amphibia; order Anura; family Aromobatidae; genus Allobates; species Allobates femoralis. Next base: position 182,881,418 of record JARQOC010000001.1, read on the forward strand.
CATACGTTCATACAGGTTAGGGAACTAAAATCCTAACTCTTGTCATCTCAACAGTCACCACACTGTTGTAAGTCATACCTTTATTCAGGTTAGGGAACTAAAATCCTAACTCTTGTCATCTCAACAGTCACCACACTGTTGTACGTCATACGTTCATACAGGTTAGGGAACTAAAATCCTAACACTTGTCATCTCAACAGTCACCACACTGTTGTAAGTCATACCTTTATTCAGGTTAGGGAACTAAAATCCTAACTCTTGTCATCAAAACAGTCACCAGACAGGTGTACGTACTACCTTAATACAGGTTAGGGACTAAAATCCTAACTCTTGTCATCTCAACAGTCACCACACTGTTGTACGTCATACGTTCATACAGGTTAGGGAACTAAAATCCTAACTCTTGTCATCAAAACAGTCACCACACTGTTGTACGTCATACGTTCATACAGGTTAGGGAACTAAAATCCTAACACTTGTCATCTCAACAGTCACCACACTGTTGTAAGTCATACCTTTATTCAGGTTAGGGAACTAAAATCCTAACGCTTGTCATCAAAACAGTCACCAGACAGGTGTACGTACTACCTTAATACAGGTTAGGGACTAAAATCCTAACTCTTGTCATCTCAACAGTCACCACACTGTTGTACGTCATACGTTCATACAGGTTAGGGAACTAAAATCCTAACTCTTGTCATCTCAACAGTCACCACACTGTTGTACGTCATACGTTCATACAGGTTAGGGAACTAAAATCCTAACACTTGTCATCTCAACAGTCACCACACTGTTGTAAGTCATACCTTTATTCAGGTTAGGGAACTAAAATCCTAACTCTTGTCATCAAAACAGTCACCAGACAGGTGTACGTACTACCTTAATACAGGTTAGGGACTAAAATCCTAACTCTTGTCATCTCAACAGTCACCACACTGTTGTAACGTCATACGTTCATTACAGGTTAGGGAACTAAAATCCTAACTCTTGTCATCTCAACAGTCACCACACTGTTGTAAGTCATACCTTCATACAGGTTAGGGAACTAAAATCCTAACTCTTGTCATCTCAACAGTCACCACACTGTTGTACGTCATACGTTCATCAGGTTAGGGAACTAAAATCCTAACCTTGTCATCTCAACAGTCACCACATGTTGTAGTCATACCTTATAAGGTTAGGGAACTAAAATCCTAACTCTTGTCACTCAAAACAGTCACCAACAGGTGTACGTACTACCTTAATACAGGTTAGGGAACTAAAATCCTAACTCTTGTCATCTCAACAGTCACCACACTGTTGTACGTCATACGTTATACAGGTTAGGGAACTAAAATCCTAACTCTTGTCATCTCAACAGTCACCACACTGTTGTACGTCATACTTCATACAGGTTAGGGAACTAAAATCCTAACTCTTGTCATCTCAACAGTCACACACATGTTGTAACGTCATACCTTATTACAGGTTAGGGAACTAAAATCCTAACTCTTGTCATCTCAACAGTCACCACACTGTTGTACGTCATACTTCATACAGGTTAGGGAACTAAAATCCTAACTCTTGTCATCTCAACAGTCACCAACTGTTGTAAGTCATACCTTTATTCAGGTTAGGGAACTAAAATCCTAACTCTTGTCATCTCAACAGTCACCACACTGTTGTACGTCATACGTTATACAGGTTAGGGAACTAAAATCCTAACTCTTGTCATCTCAACAGTCACCACACTGTTGAAACGTCATACCTTTATTACAGGTTAGGGAACTAAAATCCTAACTCTTGTCATCTCAACAGTCACCACACTGTTGTACGTCATACTTCATACAGGTTAGGGAACTAAAATCCTAACACTTGTCATCTCAACAGTCACCACACTGTTGTAAGTCATACCTTTATTCAGGTTAGGGAACTAAAATCCTAACTCTTGTCATCAAAACAGTCACCAGACAGGTGTACGTACTACTTATTACAGGTTAGGGACTAAAATCCTAACTCTTGTCATCTCAACAGTCACCACACTGTTGTACGTCATACCTTATACAGGTTAGGGAACTAAAATCCTAACTCTTGTCATCAACAGTCACCAACAGGTTGTACGTCATACCTTATACAGGTTAGGGAACTAAAATCCTAACTCTTGTCATCTCAACAGTCACCACAACAGGTTGTATCATACCTGTTCATACAGGTTAGGGAACTAAAATCCTAACTCTTGTCATTCAACAGTCACCACATGTTGTAAGTCATACCTTATACAGGTTAGGGAACTAAAATCCTAACTCTTGTCATCTAAACAGTCACCACACGTTGTACGTCTACCTTATATCAGGTTAGGGAACTAAAATCCTAACTCTTGTCATCTCAACAGTCACCACACTGTTGTACGTCATACGTTCATACAGGTTAGGGAACTAAAATCCTAACTCTTGTCATCTCAACAGTCACCACACTGTTGTAAGTCATACTTTATATCAGGTTAGGGAACTAAAATCCTAACTCTTGTCATCTCAACAGTCACCACACTGTTGTAGTCATACGTTTATCAGGTTAGGAACTAAAATCCTAACACTTGTCATCTCAACAGTCACCACACTGTTGTAAGTCATACTTATTCAGGTTAGGGAACTAAAATCCTAACTCTTGTCATCAAAACAGTCACCAACAGTGTAGTCATACCTTATCAGGTTAGGGACTAAAATCCTAACTCTTGTCATCTCAACAGTCACCAACGTGTACGTCATACTTATACAGGTTAGGGAACTAAAATCCTAACTCTTGTCATCTCAACAGTCACCACACTGTTGTACGTCATACGTTCATACAGGTTAGGGAACTAAAATCCTAACTCTTGTCATCTCAACAGTCACCACACTGTTGTACGTCATACGTTCATACAGGTTAGGGAACTAAAATCCTAACTCTTGTCATCTCAACAGTCACCACACTGTTGTACGTCATACGTTCATACAGGTTAGGGAACTAAAATCCTAACACTTGTCATCTCAACAGTCACCACACTGTTGTAAGTCATACCTTTATTCAGGTTAGGGAACTAAAATCCTAACTCTTGTCATCAAAACAGTCACCAGACAGGTGTACGTACTACCTTAATACAGGTTAGGGACTAAAATCCTAACTCTTGTCATCTCAACAGTCACCACACTGTTGTACGTCATACGTTCATACAGGTTAGGGAACTAAAATCCTAACTCTTGTCATCTCAACAGTCACCACACTGTTGTAAGTCATACCTTTATTCAGGTTAGGGAACTAAAATCCTAACTCTTGTCATCTCAACAGTCACCACACTGTTGTACGTCATACGTTCATACAGGTTAGGGAACTAAAATCCTAACACTTGTCATCTCAACAGTCACCACACTGTTGTAAGTCATACCTTTATTCAGGTTAGGGAACTAAAATCCTAACTCTTGTCATCAAAACAGTCACCAGACAGGTGTACGTACTACCTTAATACAGGTTAGGGACTAAAATCCTAACTCTTGTCATCTCAACAGTCACCACACTGTTGTACGTCATACGTTCATACAGGTTAGGGAACTAAAATCCTAACTCTTGTCATCTCAACAGTCACCACACTGTTGTACGTCATACGTTCATACAGGTTAGGGAACTAAAATCCTAACACTTGTCATCTCAACAGTCACCACACTGTTGTAAGTCATACCTTTATTCAGGTTAGGGAACTAAAATCCTAACTCTTGTCATCAAAACAGTCACCAGACAGGTGTACGTACTACCTTAATACAGGTTAGGGACTAAAATCCTAACTCTTGTCATCTCAACAGTCACCACACTGTTGTACGTCATACGTTCATACAGGTTAGGGAACTAAAATCCTAACTCTTGTCATCTCAACAGTCACCACACTGTTGTACGTCATACGTTCATACAGGTTAGGGAACTAAAATCCTAACTCTTGTCATCTCAACAGTCACCACACTGTTGTACGTCATACGTTCATACAGGTTAGGGAACTAAAATCCTAACACTTGTCATCTCAACAGTCACCACACTGTTGTAAGTCATACCTTTATTCAGGTTAGGGAACTAAAATCCTAACTCTTGTCATCAAAACAGTCACCAGACAGGTGTACGTACTACCTTAATACAGGTTAGGGACTAAAATCCTAACTCTTGTCATCTCAACAGTCACCACACTGTTGTACGTCATACGTTCATACAGGTTAGGGAACTAAAATCCTCTCCTAAAACCATTCAAGTCACCAGACTGTTGTACGTCATACCTTGATACAGGTTAGGGACTAAAATCCTCTCCTGAAAGCATTACAGTCACCAGACTGTTCTATGTCATACCTTGATACAGGTGAGGGACTAAAATCCTCTCCTAAAACCATTCAAGTCAGCAGATTGTTGTACGTCATACCTTGATACAGGTTAGGGAATAAAATCCTCTCCTAAAACCATTCAAGTCACCAGACTGTTGTATGTCATACCTTGATTACCTTGATACAGGTTAGGGAACTAAAATCCTAATCTCTTGTGATCTGAACAGTCACCAGACTGGTGTACGTCATACCTTGATACAGGTTAGGGACTAAAATCCTCTCATGTGACTGTTGTCGCAGTATACAAGCAAAATGTGCAAGGGCGTTGGCAAGGAACAAGGAGGTGAACGTGATGGTGGTGCAGGCAGAGGCCGAGGTCGTGTGCAAGCACTAATTTCGCAACAATAAAGTGGCACATCTACTGGCTCACACGTCCTGTCCCAAATTGTTGGGGCCCGCTGCAGTACTACGCTCTTGAACCAACACTAGTGTCAAGAGCTTGTTACTTGGATAGCGGATAATGCTTCAAGTCTGATTGGCACCTCCACAAACACCCTGTCTTCCACACGGTCAATTGTCAGTAGCCGTGATACTGCACTGCACATTTCCCAACCTGATCCTCCTTCCTACCAACTGGCTGAGTGCACGTCCACGGACATTACTGATCCCACACTTGGACACTCGGAAGTCCAGAAGTGTGTACCCATGGGTCAGTGGAGGTACATGGCAAATTCCCATTACAAAATTTAAATTCAGTTGTCATTTGTTGGTGGTGTGGTGAAGTCTGGCCCAATCCAACCCTTGTTCATCTTGATCTCAGTCAGCCTGTCAGCATTTTCAGTTGACAGGCGGTTGCGTTTATCAGTAATGATTCCACCTGCAGCTCTGAAAACACGCTATGACAAAATGCTAGCGGCAGTGCAGGCCAGGACTTCCAAGGCGTAGAGAGCCAATTCATGCCACGTGTCCAGCTTGGAGACCCAATAATTGTAAGGCACAGAGGAATCTCGCAGTACAGTTGTTCGATCGGCAAGGTACTCCTTCAGCATCTGACCAAACTTAGCATTTCTTGTGGCACTACCCCGCACCTCAGGGGCTGTGGTACGTGAGGGGCTAAGAAAACTGTCCCACCTCCTAAAGACTGTTCCCCTACCTTTGGCGGATTGGACTTGTGCCCCTCTCGGCCGAACGCCTTGGTTGTCCACCGATTCCTCACCTATGCCGCTAGCGTTTTGTGAGGGGAATGATTAGCCTACTTCCGTGACTATGGCCTTCTGGAACTACTGCGTTTTGGCTGACCTCTCCGCCTCAGGAATGACAGACATTAATTTCTCCTTGTACCGTGGGTCTAACAGTGTTGCCAACCAGTACTGATTGTCGGCCAAGATGTTCTGAACGCGAGGGTCACGAGGCAGGCAGCTTACCATAAAGTCAGCCATGTGCGCCAGACTCTTAACACCCATCACTTTAGTATCCAGACCAACACGATGACTGAACATGCTGTCCTCCTCCTCCTCCTCCTCCTCATCTCTCCCCTGTCCTCTGCCCAGCCACGCTGAATCGAGGGTATCACTGGTGTGCATGTCATATCCTCAATTTGGCCAGAGAGTTGCTCCATGTCTTCATACTCCTCCTCCCCGTCATAGTCCTCCACTGCACGTTGTGATGAGATGAGGCTGGACTCTGTGTTTTCACCCACACCCACTACTGTTTCTTGCTCCAAGTCATCGCGCTCGGCCTGCAATGCATCCTCTTTGTTTTTCAGCAGAGACCATTTTAGAAGGCAGAGTAGTGGTATGGTGACGCTAATAATGGCGTCATCACAGCTCACCATCTGGGTGGAGTCCTAAAAGTTTTGGAGGACGGTACATAGGTCCGACATCCATCTCCACTCCTCAGGTGTTATGTGTGGAGTTTGAACCATTTTCCCGACGGCTTAGGTGATGCAGGTAGTCAACAACTGCCCTCTTCTGCTCACATATCCTGACCAACATGTGCAGAGTTGAATTCCAACGCGTGGGGACATCACACACCAGTCTGTGGGCCGTAAGACGCTAACGGCGCTGAAATCCGCAAAGGTCGGCTGAAGCAGCAGGTGACTTGCGAAAATGTGCAGACAGACGGCGAACTTTTACCAGCAGTTCAGACAGCTCTGGGTATGACTTTAGAAACCTCTGAAACACCAGGTTGAGCACGTGGGCCACGCATGGAACATGCGTCAGCTGGCCTCGCCTCAAAGCTGCCACCAAGTTCCGTCCATTGTCACACACGACCTTTCCTGGCTTTAGGTTCAGAGGTGTGAGCCAGTGATCTGCCTGCTGTTTCAGAGGTGTCCACACCTCTTCTGCATTGTGGGGTTTGTCACCTATGCAGACTAGCTTCAGCACAGCCTGTTGCCGCTTCGCAGAGGCAGTGCTGCAGTGCTTCCAGCTTGGGACTGGTGTGGAGGGTACAGTGGATGAGGATGAGCAGGAGGAGGAGGAGGACGCTGAAGAGCATGACATTCCGGAGCTGTAGAGTGTCGGTGAAACCCTGACAGAGGTAGGGCCTGCTATCCTTGGTGTGGGAAGGACGTGTTCCGTCCCTCGATCAGACTGTGTCAGAGCCTCCACAATATTAACCCAGTGTTTTGTCAAGGAGATGTAGCGGCCTTGCCCACAAGCACTTGTCCACGTGTCTGTGGTTATACACTTCAGCCCCTGACCTTACCCCTGCGGTATTAAAGAACAGCAATGACTGTCTACCTCCAGTTTCCAATATCATGTCCACTCTCTATTTGAAACTAAACCTTTCCAAAACTGAACTTCTTCTGCTCCACCCATCCACTAACCTCCCTAAATCGGACATCTCTCTCTCAGTTTGTGGCACCACGATAATGCCTAGGCAGCAGGCTCGTTGTCTGGGTGTTATGTTTGACACCGATCTCTCCTCCTCCCACACACAATGTCTCGTCCGCTCATGTCACTTACACTTGAAGAATATCTCCAGAGTCCGTCCCTTTCTCACCCTGTAAACAACAAAAACCCTCACCGTGGCCCTAATCCATTACAGCCTTGACTATTGCAATTCTCTATTAAGCGGCCTCCCCCTCACCAGAGTTTCTCCTCTCCCGTCCATCCTTAATGCAGCAGCCAGGATCACCCATCTGGCCAATCGTTACTCAGATGCCTCTGCTCTGTGGCAGTCATTGCACTGGCTGCCCGTATACTACAGCATCCAATTCAAATTGCTTCTTATCACCCACAAAGCTATTCACAGTGCAGCACCCCTCTACCTCTCCTCCCTCATCTCTGTCTATCACCCCACTCGCCCTCTACGTTCCTCAAATGACCTTCGACTGACATCGGTAATAATCCGATCCTCCCAGTACCGGCTCCAAGACTTCTCCAGAGCTGCACCAAACCTCTGGAATGCTTTACCAAAAGAAATCAGGACTATCCACAACTTGCATGGCTTCAGACGATCCCTAAAAAAGCATCTTTTTAAGGCGGCCTATCATACTCCCTTATAGAAGTCCTTTGTACTGTAGATAGTGGGCTATCCCTCTGGACATTACTCTTCTACAAACTCCACCAAACCAAAAAGGTCTACACAGACTGTATAATGACCATCCATGTAAGCTTAGTTCTATGCCCCATTTCCTCAAGATGCCTGGACCATCCGTGCAATAAGCCCCTGTACCTTGTGCAACCCCTATCCCGTTGTAGATTGTAAGCTCTTTTGAGCAGGGTCACCTTCATTTCTTGCTTTATTTTTTGTATTTTCTTTTTTACATTGATTCTATGCCTATTGTTTTGTATCCAATTATTCTACTGTATTTGTTCTGTACTGTAATTACTTACTGTATTATATTTTCTGTACTCTAACCCTACATTGTAAAGCGCTGCGTAATATGTTGGCGCTATATAAATAAAGCTGTATTATTATTATTATTATTATTAGGTGGACTTTGGCTGAAACAGCGTTGTTCAGGGCACGTGTGATGCTGTTGGACACGTGGTTATGCAATGCGGGGACGGCACATCTGGAGAAATAGTGGCGGCTGGGGACCGAGTAACGTGGGACAGCAGCCGGCATCAGGTCGCGGAATGCTTCCGTCTACACCAGCCGGAAAGGCAACATTTGTAGCGCAATGAGTTGCGAAATGTGATCATTCAGGACTGTGGCATGTGGGGCGTTGGCAGCGTATTTGCGCCTGCGTTCAAATGTTTGCTGAATGGATAATTGAACACTGCGCTGGGAAAAGGACGTGCTTGATGGTGGTGTAATTTGGACGTGGGCAACTTCAGGTGCAGGGACGGAGGCTTGTTCGCGGCCAGCTTGGACAGGGGATTGGCTCGCACGCACAACAGGCAAAGACGTAGCAGTGACATCAGCAAGCACCGCTTCTCGACTCTGTTGTAGTTTCCACAAAGTCGTGTGCTTGGCTGACATGTGCCTGATCATGCTAGTGGTGGGCAGGCTGCTACTTTTCGTACCCCTGCTGATGCTGGCATGGCAGGTGTTGCAAATGGCCTTTTTAGAGTCATCTGGAGCCAACTGAAAATACTGCCAGACTCGGGAAGACCTAACATTTGCACAGGCACCTTGTGTCGTGTTGTTGTTCCGGGGAACGGTTGCCTGCCTTATGCCTGCGTACCCGACCCTGCTTCGTACTGCCTGTTGGGATGCTATGCCTTCCTCCCCCTGTGCACTGCTGTCCTCGCTCTGCATATACTCCTGCCAGGTTGGGTAAGCTACTGGATCATCCACCACGTTGTCTTCCTATTCCTTGGCTAATCGCTGGACTGCTCCTCCTTCTCCTCATGTGGCACCATGATGACCGTTACAATAGTTTGGCTGTAGTTTCAGGTATACCCACAGTGGTAAATTTTTACGCCCATTCTTTTTGAATGGGCATTACAAAGACAGGATACCCGCTTCTTTTCTATGTGAAAAATGTTTTGAGGCCCTCCAGCACGTCTCTATCCAGGGACAAAGAGGAGCCTCCCAATTTTTGGCTGCCCTGACCAAAGGGCTATTCTAAAATACACCCACTTGAGGGTTACAGGCCCTACTACAAGTCTGTAAGCATGGGTCATTGTTGAACCTCTCAATTTTTGGCTGCCCTGACCAAAGGGCTCTACTACAATACACCCACTTGAGGGTTACAGGCCCTACTACATGTCTGTATGCATGGGTCATTGTTGAACCTCCCAATTTTTGGCTGCCCTGACCAAAGGGCTCTACTACAATACACCCACTTGAGGGTTACAGGCCCTACTACATGTCTGTATGCATGGGTCATTGTTGAACCTCCCAATTTTTGGCTGCCCTCACCAAAGGGCTATACTAAAATACACCCACTTGAGGGTTACAGGCCCTACTACAAGTCTGTAAGCATGGGTCATTGTTGAACCTCCCAATTTTTGGCTGCCCTCACCAAAGGGCTATACTAAAATACACCCACTTGAGGGTTACAGGCCCTACTACATGTCTGTAAGCATGGGTCATTGTTGAACCTCCCAATTTTTGGTCTACCCTGACCAAAGGGCTATACTACAATACACCCACTTGAGGGTTACAGGCCCTACTACATGTCTGTAAGCATGGGTCATTGTTGAACCTCCCAATTTTTGTCTACCCTGACCAAAGGGCTATACTACAATACACCCACTTGAGCGTTACAGGCCCTACTACATGTCTGTAAGCATGGGTCATTGTTGAACCTCCCAATTTTTGTCTACCCTGACCAAGGGCTATACTACAATACACCCACTTGAGGGTTACAGGCCCTACTACATGTCTGTAGCATGGTCATTGTTGAACCTCCAATTTTTGCTCCCTGACCAAAGGGCTTACTACAATACACCCACTTGAGGTTACAGGCCCTACTACATGTCTGTATGCATGGGTCATTGTTGAACCTCCCAATTTTTGGCTGCCCTGACCAAAGGGCTTACTACAATACACCCACTTGAGGGTTACAGGCCCTACTACATGTCTGTAGCATGGGTCATTGTTGAACCTCCCAATTTTTGGCTCCTGACCAAAGGGCTTACTACAATACACCCATTGAGGGTTACAGGCCCTACTACATGTCTGTAGCATGGGTCATTGTTGAACCTCCCAATTTTTGGCTCCCTGACCAAAGGGCTTACTACAATACACCCACTTGAGGGTTACAGGCCCTACTACATGTCTGTAGCATGGGTCATTGTTGAACCTCCCAATTTTTGGCTCCCGACCAAAGGGCTTACTACAATACACCCACTTGAGGTTACAGGCCCTACTACATGTCTGTAGCATGGTCATTGTTGAACCTCCCAATTTGGCTGCCCACCAAGGCTTACAACACCCACTTGAGTACACCTACTACATTCTGTACAGGGCATTGTGACCCCAATTTGCTCCCTACCAAAGCTAAATACACCCATTGAGTTACAGCCCTACTACAGCTGTAGCATGTCATGTGAACCTCCCATTTTGCTCCCCAAAGCACTAAACACCCACTGAGTTACAGCCACTACATCTACATGGTCATTGTTACCTCCAATTGCTCCTACCAAAGCTTACTAATACACCTGAGTTACAGCCTCTACTGTACATGCATTGTGAACCCATTTTGCTCCACCAAGCTACTAAATACACCCATTAGTTACAGCCACATTCTAGCATGGTCATTGTTGAACCTCCCAATTTGCTCACAGCACTAAATACCTAGTCGCCACACATCGTACAGTCATTTTGAACTCCCATTTTGCTCCTGACCAAAGGCTTACTACAATACACCCACTTGAGGGTTACAGGCCCTACTACATGTCTGTATGCATGGTCATTGTTGAACCTCCCAATTTTTGGCTGCCCTGACCAAAGGGCTCTACTACAATACACCCATTGAGGGTTACAGGCCCTACTACATGTCTGTATGCATGGGTCATTGTTGAACCTCCCAATTTTTGGCTGCCCTGACCAAAGGGCTATACTACAATACACCCACTTGAGGGTTACAGGCCCTACTACATGTCTGTATGCATGGGTCATTGTTGAACCTCTCCAATTTTTGGCTGCCCTCACCAAAGGGCTATACTACAATACACCCACTTGAGGGTTACAGGCCCTACTACATGTCTGTAGCATGGGTCATTGTTGAACCTCCCAATTTTTGGCTACCCTGACCAAAGGGCTTACTACAATACACCCACTGAGGGTTACAGGCCCTACTACATGTCTGTAAGCATGGGTCATTGTTGAACCTCCCAATTTTTGTCCCTGACCAAAGGGCTATACTAAATACACCCACTTGAGGGTTACAGGCCCTACTACATGTCTGTAAGCATGGGTCATTGTTGAACCTCCCAATTTTTGGCTGCCCTGACCAAAGGGCTATACTAAAATACACCCACTTGAGGGTTACAGGCCCTACTACATGTCTGTAAGCATGGGTCATTGTTGAACCTCCAATTTTTGGCTGCCCTGACCAAAGGGCTATACTACAATACACCCACTTGAGGGTTACAGGCCCTACTACATGTCTGTAAGCATGGGTCATTGTTGAACCTCCCAATTTTTGTCTACCCTGACCAAAGGGCTATACTACAATACACCCACTTGAGGTTACAGGCCCTACTACATGTCTGTAAGCATGGGTCATTGTTGAACCTCCCAATTTTTGTCTACCCTGACCAAAGGGCTATACTACAATACACCCACTTGAGGGTTACAGGCCCTACTACATGTCTGTATGCATGGGTCATTGTTGAACCTCCCAATTTTTGGCTGCCCTGACCAAAGGGCTCTACTACAATACACCCACTTGAGGGTTACAGGCCCTACTACATGTCTGTATGCATGGGTCATTGTTGAACCTCCCAATTTTTGGCTGCCCTGACCAAAGGGCTCTACATACAATACACCCATTGAGGGTTACAGGCCCTACTACATGTCTGTATGCATGGGTCATTGTTGAACCTCCCAATTTTTGGCTGCCCTGACCAAAGGGCTCTACTACAATACACCCAGTTGAGGGTTACAGGCCCTACTACATGTCTGTATGCATGGGTCATTGTTGAACCTCCCAATTTTTGGCTACCCTGACCAAAGGGCTCTACTACAATACACCCACTTGAGGGTTACAGGCCCTACTACATGTCTGTATGCATGGGTCATTGTTGAACCTCCCAATTTTTGGCTGCCCTGACCAAAGGGCTTACTACAATACACCCACTTGAGGGTTACAGGCCCTACTACATGTCTGTATGCATGGGTCATTGTTGAACCTCCCAATTTTTGGCTGCCCTGACCAAAGGGCTATACTAAATACACCCACTTGAGGGTTACAGGCCCTACTACAGTCTGTAATGCATGGGTCATTGTTGAACCTCCAATTTTTGGCTGCCCTGACCAAAGGGCTATACTAAAATACACCCACTTGAGGTTACAGGCCCTACTACATGTCTGTAAGCATGGGTCATTGTTGAACCTCCCAATTTTTGTCTACCCTGACCAAAGGGCTATACTACAATACACCCACTTGAGGGTTACAGGCCCTACTACATGTCTGTAAGCATGGGTCATTGTTGAACCTCCCAATTTTTGTCTCCCTGACCAAAGGGCTATACTACAATACACCCACTTGAGGTTACAGGCCCTACTACATGTCTGTAAGCATGGGTCATTGTTGAACCTCCCAATTTTTGGTCTACCCTGACCAAAGGGCTTACTACAATACACCCACTTGAGGGTTACAGGCCCTACTACATGTCTGTATGCATGGGTCATTGTTGAACCTCCCAATTTTTGGCTGCCCTGACCAAAGGGCTCTACTACAATACACCCACTTGAGGTTACAGGCCCTACTACATGTCTGTATGCATGGGTCATTGTTGAACCTCCCAATTTTTGGCTGCCCTGACCAAAGGGCTCTACTACAATACACCCAGTTGAGGGTTACAGGCCCTACTACATGTCTGTATGCATGGGTCATTGTTGAACCTCCCAATTTTTGGCTGCCGTGACCAAAGGGCTCTACTACAATACACCCAGTTGAGGGTTACAGGCCCAATACATGTCTGTATGCATGGGTCATTGTTGAACCTCCCAATTTTTGGCTGCCCTGACCAAAGGGCTCTACTACAATACACCCACTTGAGGGTTACAGGCCCTACTACATGTCTGTATGCATGGGTCATTGTTGAACCTTCCAATTTTTGGCTGCCCTGACCAAAGGGCTCTACTACAATACACCCAGTTCTTGTTTACAGGCCATCCTGCATGTCTGTATCCAGGGGCATTGGTGAACCTCCCAATTTTGGACTGCCCTGGCAAAGGAAGATACTACAATAGACCCAGTTCTTCAAAATGGGCACATTATTTCTAGACAGGGCTTCATGTACGTCTCTTGTCAGGGTCATCGGAGTGCCGCACAATGTTTTCACGTAAAATCTTTCACGTAATCACAAAAAGTAACATACACCAGCTGTATCTCACTATTGGGTATGTGCCCTTAACATTTCCACCCTAAATATTCATTTTGGTGTCATTTTGGAAGGTTTTCTGGACACTCCGTAAAATTGGCGTGAAACTCGGACAACATTGTTCACAGCTGTGACTTTTGAGTGAGAAATGCTTCCAAGGGTCTTCCCCATGGTGTTGCCATGTCATTTCAGCACTCTTCTGAGACTTTTGTGACATTTTTAGGGTTTTTCCAGGCAGCCGGCAGTCATTTCATAAAAATACTCGTGTCTCCCATAGGATAACATTGGGCTCGTTACTCGGGCCGAGTACACGAGTATCTCGGGATGCTCGGCCCGAGCTTCGAGCACCCGAGCATTTTAGTACTCGCTCATCACTAATGCTGACATGATTGTTTTATTTTTTGCATTCACTTGTGGCGTGATGAGAGTGGCCTACTTGGAGGTCCTGGGTTCTTATAGTCTGGTGAAAAGCGACCAATATCCAGGATGACAATACATTTTTTATCTACCAATGTCAATGGTTTAAATTCACCTCAAAAGCGATATCTTTTGTGGAGGGAAATACAGAGACACCATGCTGATGTTATTGGAGTACAAGAGACAAAATTTGCACTAGAGAAAATGCCTAAATTTACCCATAAATTATTCCCAACAGTGTTATTGTCATCCAATAAAGAGAAAAAGAAGGCAGGTGTGGCTTTGATTATTAAAAATTCAGTCATTTATGAGGAATTGAAAGTTATAGCTGACCCTGATGGACGATATTTATTAGTTATTTGTAAACTTAATAATGTCCTTTTCACTTTAGTTACAGTTTATGCCCAAATTAAGGCCAGATCAGTTTTCTGAATAGACTCATTTCATTAATAAGGGATCACCAGAAGGGCTCACTTTTAATATTCGGTGATTTTAATGCTATTCCTAATCCTTTATTGGATTCATCAAATAAGGGGAGATCTGTTAATGTTACCCTGGATTCTTGGATTAATACTCAGGAACTTTATGATGCCTTTAGGTGTCTTAACACCTCCTCGATTGAGTATTCGTTCTATTCTAACTCTCACGGATCTTTTTCTAGAATAGATTTGGTCCTATCAGATATCTTTACTCTTCATAAAATTAAACAAGTTGTTATTCACCCTAGGGTTTGGACGGACCATTCTCCAGTTACATTTCAAGTCTTAAGTAACCATTTTCCAAACAAACCTTGGAGGGCTAATACTTTTCTGCTGAATCACCCAGAACATAGTCTTAAAATTAAATTAGATTTGGAAAATTATTTCAAAGAAAATGATGTTGATTGTATGTCTATTTCTACTTTGTGGCAAGCCCATAAGGCTGTGATTAGAGGGTCGTTAATACAATTAAATGCGAGAATTCATAGACAAAAATTAAAAAAAAACAGACGATATTATTAATCAAATTAAAGATCTGGAACGTTCTCAAGCCCTTATGCCTTCATCTGAAACTCAGAAAAACATTTTGGACCTTAGGGTGGAACTTAGGTCTATTGTCACTAATGAGTATGAAAAATTCATTTTACATTCTAAGTCAAACTTTTATCATCAAATGAACAAACCCTCTAAATTCCTTGCAAAAAGAATTAAATTGGAAAGATCTAAGACTAAAATTCTCCAAATTAAAGATAAAACCAACAAAATATTTAAGACTCCTAGGGACATATCGAGATTATTTGAGGAATTTTATAGAGATCTTTATAATCTCAAAGACAATATACTAGAACCTCAAATTACAAGTGATACAATTAAATCTTTTCTGGACTCCGTTGACCTTCCAGCAATATCGGAAGACGATATAGTTTACTTAAACTCCCCATATACTAGTAATGAAATGGTTGCTACTATCCATTCCCTTAAAAATAACAAGGCCCCAGGCCCTGATGGTATTCCTAATGAATACTATAAAATGTTTTCTTCAATATTAACCCCATATATCACAAAATTTATTACTTCTGTATCTATAGGTTTGGACATACCAGAAGAAATGCAGGAAGCTACAATTTCTGTTATTTATAAAGAAAAGGGTGAAAGAGATTTAATTGCTAACTATAGGCCCATTTCTCTCTTGAATTCGGATATAAAGATTTTAGCAAAGGCCTTAGCTACCAGACTTCAAAAGGTTATTCCCCACATTATTCATAGAGACCAGGTGGGTTTTATTGTGGATAGAGGGGCGGAGGATGCCACAAGACGAACAATTAATCATCTGTCACATACAGAGAAAACAGGTATCCCAGCCCTTTATATTTCAATTGATGCTGAGAAGGCGTTTGACCGGGTCCAGTGGAGCTACTTATTCCATACTTTGGAAAAATTTGGTTTTCGGGGTACTGTTTTGAATCTCATTAGAGCATTTTATTCGAAACCGTCCGCGAGGGTGTTAAGTAATGGTCTCTTATCAGGAAGATTCCATCTTTCCAATGGTACAAGACAGGGGTGTCCCTTGTCACCGTCTCTATTCTATATATAGAGCCTCTTGCTGAGAGGATCAGGATGGATGATGGGATAAGGGGCATTCCAATTAATGGGAGACAGTATAAAATCTCACTATTTGCAGATGACATATTACTTTCGTTGACTGATCCACTGGGCTCGGTCAGGAAGCTCTTAGACATTTTTCATCAATTTGCTGGGGTATCTCTTTACAAAATTAATATGAGTAAAACACAAGTCCTTTGCCATAATTTGGATTCTGAGTTATTACAAATATTGAAGAGAGAAATTGGTTTTCAATGGCAATTGGATTCTATGTCATATTTAGGTATTAAATTAACTAAACCAATTCAAGATTGTGCTAATCAAAATGTTCTTGATATGTATAATATACTTCAAAAAGATTTATTACATCTGTCTAGGATTGAATTATCTTGGTTGGGAAGAATAAATTCCTATAAAATGTTTGAATTACCAAAACTCCTGTATATTTTTAGAACTGTACAAACCCCTATTAAACAATTATTACAAAAACTCCAAACGCAGTTACTTAACTTTATTTGGGGCAAAACTAAACCGAGGGTAGCAAGATCTATTTTGATAAAACATAGAAATAATGGAGGTTTAGGTCTTCCCAACCTTACTGCATATTATCAAGCCACTGTTGTTAAGTTGAGTCAGAAATTTTGGAGTTCTTTGGCTAAACCTACTTGGGTGGCTCTGGAGGAGTTGAATTTCCCTAATGCTAAATTTACTGACCTGGTGGTGGCTTATTTGTGTGACATTGCCAAGCGACTACCTAAGGAGGTCACTACTAGGATTATGATTCAAGTGTGGAGGAAATTTGCAGTTCTTTCTAGGAAAACATTCCCACCTGAAAGTATTGATTGGATGACAGTAGACATTCTGGGGGCATTTTCATCTAGACTTCATTTTGATACTTGGAAATCCAAGGGTATTCAAAATATTGCAGATTTATTTACTAATGGTGAGTTAAAATCATTCGAACTTTTGGCCAAACAATTTAATCTTAAAACAACGGAAAAGAAAACTTGGAAGCTATTGGAAAAATTTTGAAAAATTCAGAGCATTTGCATAAATGGAAAACTAAAAATTTTTATGTGATCTTCAATGAAGACACACAACCTTGTTCTTTAAAATTCATTGATGTTTGGAAAAATAAGTTTAAGTCTACGGATTCTCAGTTTGAGGAAAAAGTATTAAAATCCTTATCTATTTTCTATAAAAATATAGCATGTGTCTCTTTTATGGAATCGCATTACAAGATTCTTACTAGTTGGTATATGACTCCATTTAAATTGCATATTATTGACCATAATAATTCTGATCAATGTTGGAGACTTTGTGGAAAACTTGGTGATATGTACCATATATTTTAGACATGTCCATATATACGTAACTTTTGGCAAGCAATTCAGGTATTGATTAATTCAGTATTTGCTCTTAATATTGAAATTACTCCAGAATTGGTACTTCTTTTGTTTGAAATTGACAAGTTTCCACAAACCTGTAGACCACTGTTAATTCATATTCTAGTGGCAGCTAAAAGCTCTATAGCTCTTTATTGGAGGCAGCCTGTGGTTCCTACTGTACAGGACATCATTGAGACTATAAATGTGCAAAAGTCATTAGAGTTTGTTTACTCAATGAAACACAGTGCTCTACATAAATTCTATAATAAGTGGGACCTCTGGACAAAATTTATAGCAAGGTAGATCCCATATTCCATTGACATTGGTAAAAGCTTATTTACTTTTATGACTTGCAGAAATAGTTGTTGGTACCTGGGCACTCTATGGGGGCTGTTTATCTCTCCTTGCGCCATATATGTGTATAATATACCTTTTATATTACAGACATTTTTGACATATGTAATCTTATTTCGTGTTGGTGTTTGGTAACTCCTTTATTTTCTTTGATTTGTTGTTATATATATTACTTGTTTCTTTTTCTGGCTAGTAGCTAGTTATATTTGTTTTGATCTTATTTTGTTTTGCTAAGATCATATATTATTTTATAATAGATGATAACTTAATCTAAAGATAGTACTGTTTAATAAAATGATTATCTTGGGACTGCTATTAATATTTATACTCTTCAGACAATTTTGTTTTTTTTTGTATTCCTAACTTGTTTTATTTGTTACTCAAATGTGTCTTAACCCCATATACTGTATTATATTCTATCTTTATATGATTTGATCTGATTTTCTTGTTATCTTGAAAACTTTAATAAACATTTGAATCAGGAATGATAAAATCTCATGAATTCATTCTGGTAAGTACAGGACTGATAGAAAGTCAAAGGGTATAAGTGGCAGATTGCAATTGATGATAATGAGCACATGTTATCAGTCATGAATTATTTATCAAATGAATCTTGGAGAAAATAATCATCAGGTGGGGGATTGTTGAATACAGTACCCTATCAGGATCTATAAATGAATTGGTTAAAGAAATAAACAACCTTGCTTTAAAATCCTCAAATGAAATCCAATAAAGTGCTCATTTACTGGCAGCACGTGCTCTGTAACTAAACAAGTCACCAGGCAAATGATTCTGTCCCCTTAAAATGCTCCAGTATCAGCCAGGGATGGCGGTAATTGGCTCTCACGAGCACCACACTATGAATATTTCATGGAGAGCTAAAAGCGTCTGTTTCTCTTTCCTGCAGGTTGGGCTGTTCAATGCCGGAACAAACCTCTGAAGAGTTTTTTTTCTACCTTTTCTAAATCCTGACACACTGAGTTTTATCATAGAAATGTCTCATCTCTTCCATTTTACATTGACAAAGTTGAACATTTCACATTTAAGTCTATTGCTCGTCTTGGTGGGGAAAAAACATGAAAAAATATAAGAAATGATGAACGACTTTGAAGCAGATACATTAGTTTAACGTAAATTTGTTTGTTTACACCTTAAAGCATTAACCTTATCCAATTCCTCATTGAGCAGAAAGCAGGTCCAGACGCAGCCGCTCTCCACCGCTATAACGAGACAGTCAATAGCAATCATCGAAATGGTCAATAGAGCACAGCGTGACTATGTCTAACTGCAGAGTTCAACAATGGCTGCTAAAACAAGTTATTGCTATTTTACACAACAATTTTTTAGTTAAAATCGGTTTCTAGCACTATGTACAAAATTGTGTCTCAAGCTTTTTAAAACTATATATTAATTCTCACTCCATAAACGTTCTATTAAACAACACAGAAAACTTCAGATGAATTTTCCATTGCTATTGTATTGTGCTCCATTTTTTATCCCCATTGACATCCTCAAAAAATTGCAAAAGAATTAAAACAGCAATCCAGCCATTTTTCCACATAAAATGTTTACTTCCCTAAGGCTGCTTTCACACGCGTTTTAATGAAAATGCAGCAGATCCGGACAAAAAAACGCATCTGCTGCATTCTCCGCCTAACGGCCGCACTTGCGGGACTCTTACCCCAAGACCAATGCACTGTCTAAGGGGCTTGTGGTAAGTGTGCAGCAGATGCGGTTCCGGTTGTGGCAGTTGTGGCCATGAAAAAAAAAAACGCTGCTGACCACATTTTTTTCGCGGCCGCACCTGCCGCATCTTCTGCAACCGCACTTTCTGCACCTGCAGCACCTTACTACAAGCGCCATACACAATGCATGGGGCTTGCCGCAAGTGTACAACAAGTGCAGCCGTTAGGCGGAATCCTCGGCAGACGTGTTTTTTTGTCCGGATCCTCCGGATCCGGACAAAAAAGTTAGTGTGAAAGGGGCCTAAGAGGAATTTTAACAACGTTTGACTATAGAAATTGTAAACTCCTGCATATAGTAGCAAGGGTGTAGATAAAAACATTCTTTTCCATTGGTATTTTTTCCACTCTCTTGTGGATGTACTGTCACGGGTGGCACGGATGACAGGGTAGAGGCCACGCGCAGACGGTCCCAGCGTTTGGCCAATCAGCCATAATGTTTGAGGACGGTCCGTCTTTCAGGGGCATTTACCTTCTGTGTAGATAGAGAGAAGGTATGATAAGATCTCCCTATCATGGGGAGACGGCTGGGAAGGTCTTGTGCTCGGTCTGGTTTCTACACCAGTATTCTGGGTCACTAGGACCCAGCAGGTTCTTCCCACCTTTATAAGGAGTTTCATTGCCCTCCCTCGGTGCAGGTGATATTTCCTTGTGCACTCATTATCCTTGCTCCAGCAGAAGCTGAGGTTGTGGAGGTTGCTGTGCTCTGCTGCAAGATAAGTGTTTTCTTTCCCCATTGTCTGTTTTTCCTTGTGTTTGTCTTTAGTTGTTAGTGGAGGGGTCTAGTGAACCTCTCCATCTGATCCTTAGATAAGGTAGTGCTAGGATCAGAGAGGGACGAGGTTCGTGGTCGGCGACAGTTGAGGAAACTGTATAGGGACGTCAGGGCAGACAGGGTCAGCCCCAGTAAGTCTAGGGGTCACCCTCTCCCTCTTGTGCCCATAGCTTTAGGGACTCCTTATTCCCCCCCCCCGTCGTTATCCTACGCTGAGTGTCTCTCCCGCTCCCAGCGTGACATTATCACCTGCCAATACTGTAACTGAAGGACAGGGGAGGAACCGATTTTTCTTCCTTTCCTTATGGATCCTGTGTCTGCTTTGGCCCAGCAGCTGCAGGCACTGTCTTTGGAGGTTGCGGACCTTCGGTCGGCTTTACAGGGCCCGCAACCGCAAAATGGTGTCTTGGGGAATCAAGCATTGGGTCAGGCCAGACCTGAACCTAAGGTTGCCCTCCCTGACAGGTTTTCAGGAGGTAGAGATAAGTTTACTGTGTTCAAAGAGGCCTGTAAATTATATTTTAGGCTTAGGCCTTATTCCACTGGTGATGAGCAGCAGCGTGTAGGAATTATTATGTCGCTACTGCAGGGAGATCCCCAGTCCTGGGCCTTCTCTCTGCCACAGGACTCTACTTGTCTCCGCTCTGTGGATGAATTTTTTGACGCACTGGGCCTCATATATGATGACCCTGACCGTGTCTCTTTGGCTGAATCCAGGTTACGCCATCTCCGCCAGGGGACTCGGTCGGCGGAATCGTATTGTTCTGAGTTCCGCAGGTGGGCTACGGACACGAAGTGGAACGATCCGGTGCTCAGGAGTCACTTTTGTCAGGGTCTTTCGGAGAGGCTGAAGGATGCTCTGGCGGTTTATGAGACCCCTCCGTCCCTGGAGGCGGCTATGTCGTTAGCTATTCGTATGGATAGACGCCTCCAGGAGCGGAGGGGTAGACCTCCTGTTACTGGGAGCCATTCTCGTGGTGATTCCTGGTTACCGGGAGGTCACGCGGAGGGTGAGTCGTTCCTCCCGAGTGCGGAGGAACCTATGCAGCTGGGAGGAGCGGCAGCCTCGAGGTTCTCCTCCGGTACCTCCCGGGGCAAGGGGAAGGGGGTCTGTTTTTTTTGTGGGAAAGGGGACCATTTTATTGGGGCCTGTCCCTACACTCCTAAACGGACTGGGGTGCCTGGACCTTATGTGACTATGGGGGGTGTGGAGGTGGTCGAGCGGGAGGTGTGTGTATCCTCCATTTGTACTTCCCGTTTCCTCCTAAGTGCGGAGGTGACGCTGGAGGGCAAAACGGAGGGTATTTCTGTGTTTGTGGATAGTGGTGCGGGGGTCAGCATGGTGGATGCTCATTTTGTAGACGCTCATGGGCTTAACTGCTGTTTATTGTCTCGCCCCATCCGTATCTATGCCATCGACTCAGCACCTCTTGCTCAAGGTAGTCTCACACATATCGTACATGACATTAAGTTGACGGTTGGATCCCAACATCAAGAGACGATATCTTGCTATGTTCTAGACGGTCTCCCCGCTCCCATTGTCCTGGGCTTGCCATGGTTGATTAAACATAATCCCGTAGTGGATTGGCAGTCCCGGGACATTGTGGAATGGAGTGATTTTTGTTCTGAGAATTGTTTGGTTACCTCGTTTTCGGTGGTGTCTGCTGTATCTCTGCCCCCGTTCCTATCGGAGTATGAGGATGTGTTCTCAGAGAAGGGGTGCCAAGACCTGCCCCCTCATCGGGCGTATGATTGCCCGATCAACCTCGTTCCCGGAGCTAAACTGCCCAAAGCTAGGATGTTTACTATATCGGGTCCGGAAAGACAGGCGATGAAGGATTTCATTTCCGAGAGTCTGCAGACGGGTCACATCAGGCCCTCAACTTCGCCGGTTGCGGCTGGTTTCTTTTTTGTTAAGAAAAAAGATGGGGGCCTCCGTCCTTGCTTGGATTTCCGGGAGTTGAATCGGATTACTGTCCGTGATCCGTACCCCCTCCCTCTGATTCCTGATTTATTCAGTCAGGTAGTGGGTGCTAAATGGTTCTCCAAGTTGGATTTGAGGGGGGCCTACAACCTGATTAGGGTCAGAGAGGGGGATGAATGGAAGACGGCATTTAATACCCCGGACGGCCATTTTGAAAGTCTCGTAATGCCGTTCGGGCTCACTAACGCCCCTGCGGTTTTCCAACACTTTGTCAATGACATATTCCATCATTTGGTGGGTAGATTTGTGGTTGTTTACTTGGATGATATCTTGATCTATTCCCCCGATATGGAGACGCATCAGTCCCATGTCAAGCAGGTGTTACAGGTCTTACGGGACAATAAGCTGTATGCTAAACTCGAGAAATGTGTCTTCGCCGTTCAGGAGGTACGTTTTTTGGGGTACCTCCTGTCGCCGTTGGGTTTTCGGATGGATCCGGAAAAAGTCCGGGCGGTGCTGGACTGGGAACAACCGGACAATCTACGGGCATTGCAACGTTTTTTGGGGTTTACCAACTTTTACCGTAAGTTTATTAAGAACTATTCGGTGCTGGTGACGCCTCTTACGGACATGACTAGGAAGGGGACAGATTTTTCCGAGTGGTCGGAGTCTGCTCGCCAGGCTTTCTCCTCCCTAAAGCGTTGTTTTGTTTCCGCACCTATTCTCCGTCAGCCCGATCTTTCTCAGCCCTTCGTTGTGGAGGTGGATGCGTCTGAGGTGGGGGTGGGGGCTGTATTGTCGCAAGGCCCTTCGCCTGGGAGATGGGTGCCCTGCGCGTTCTTCTCCAAGAAGTTGTCGTCGGCCGAGAGGAATTATGATGTTGGTAATAGGGAGCTGTTGGCTATTAAGTTGGCTTTTGAGGAATGGCGTCACTGGCTGGAGGGGGCTGTCCATCCCATCACGGTTATTACCGACCACAAGAACCTGTCTTACCTTGAGTCCGCCAAGCGTCTCAATCCCCGGCAGGCTCGGTGGTCCTTGTTTTTCACGAGATTTCATTTTACCGTCACTTACCGTCCGGGGGTTGAGAACGTGAAGGCTGATGCGTTGTCGCGTAGTTTCCCGGGTGGTAGGGCTCATGAAAGTCCCGTTCCCATCTTACAGGAGGGGTGGTTGTTTCTGCTCTTTGCCCTGATCTGGAGGGGGAGGTGTTGAAGGTCCAGGGGGGCGCCCCTGCCTCCTGTCCTTCTGGGAGACTTTTTGTGCCATCATCTTTGCGTCTCAGGGTGCTGTCGGAGCATCACGACTCCGTATTGGCAGGGCATCCCGGCAGTAGGGCCACCTTCGATCTTTTATCTCGCCGCTTTTGGTGGCCGGGGTTGCGGAAGGACGTAGCGGAATTCGTATCTGCCTGTAGTGTGTGTGCACGGGCTAAGGTCCCGCATACCCGTCCGGCTGGTTCTCTCTTGCCATTGTCTATTCCTGAGAGGCCATGGACACATGTGTCAATGGATTTTATCACCGATCTTCCGGCGTCTGCAGGCAAGACGGTAGTGCTGGTAGTGGTTGATAGATTCAGTAAGATGGTTCGCTTTGTGGCACTGCCCGCTGTAGGGATCAGTCTCTATTGCAGCAGCAAGTAAGGCAGTGACACTCAGGCTCAGTCCAAAAACAAGTGTGGTTTATTTCACACAATGGCAAAACAAACAAAAAAACAGTCCTTACATCAGGATAATAGCGTCGGCCCGAAACCTGCTCCTCCTGGAGCTCGCCTAGGGGTCCTTCCCCACCTTGGGGTCTGGTACACGCTCTCTGTGCTCTCACAGGCTACTTTTTCCCCAGACTGCACTCCTCTCCAGTCTGATCTCCTCTCACAACACCTTCACAGCCGTCTCTTCTGGCCTAACCTTTCTCACCTGTCTTTCCCTCCCAGCCACTTCAAAAGCCTGGGGCGGGAGATGAGGAATGGAGGCCCGCCCAAACACCTTCCCCCATTCCTCATAGATGAGGTCCCATAACAGGCTTTACCAACAGCCACCGTTCTCAGTAACGGGGGCCACACCTACCTCACCTATGCTCATGTAAGCATCTCCTGTCCCATACATGCAGTAGCTCACCATCCTTGGGGAAACATAGCGTCCCTCTACTACCATTCCCCTTGCTACCTCACACACCCCCCCCTCAGTTCAACCCTGGGGGGTGAACTCCTGCCACCAAACAGTGAGTCCGGGACAAGGCATCGGCATTGCCCTGCAGCCTCCCGGCTCTGTGTTCCACCGTGAAGTTAAAGTTCTGGAGCGACAAGAACCACCTGGTGACTCGCGCATTCCTCTCTCTTGACTGGCTCATCCACGTGAGTGGGGAGTGGTCAGTCACCAACCGAAACCGTCGCCCCAGCAGGTAATACCTCAACGCTTCCAAGGCCCATTTGATGGCTAGGCACTCTCTCTCGACCACACTGTAATTTTTCTCTGCAGGCGTGAGCTTGCGGCTCAGGTAGTTAACGGGGTGTTCTTCCCCATTCACCTCCTGAGAAAGGACTGCACCTAGCCCTACTTCTGATGCATCTGTCTGAACGATGAAGGTTTGGGTGAAGTCAGGTGTGACAAGGATGGGAGACCCGCATAACACCGTCTTCAAGACCAGAAAGGCATGCTCGGCCTGGGGGTTCCACTTTACCATAACGGGCCGTCTTCCTTTCAGAAGGTCTGTCAATGGGGCTGAGAGGGTGGCAAAATTGGGGATGAACCTCCTGTAGTATCCCACAATTCCCAGAAAGGCTCTCACCTGCTTTACTGTCCTTGGTTGGGGCCAACTCTGGATGGCTTCGACCTTGTTGACCTGCGGCTTAATCATACCTCGCCCTATCACATACCCCAAATAGCGTGCCTCCTCCATTCCCAGAGCACACTTTTTGGGGTTGGCAGTCAGCCCCGCTGCCCGGAGAGAGTCCACCACAGCCTGTACCTTGGCCAAGTGGCTCTCCCAGTCGCTGCTGAAAATGATGACGTCATCCAGATAGGCCGAGGCGTACCTTTGATGAGGCTTCAACACGATGTCCATTAATCTTTGGAACGTGGCTGGAGCCCCATGTAAGCCAAATGGCAACACCAGGTAGTGAAACAGACCCTCCGGGGTGATGAACGCGGTCTTCTCTTTGGCGCTATCCGTAAGGGGTACTTGCCAGTATCCCTTAGTTAGATCGAGTGTGGAGAAGTACCGGGCTTTCCCGAGTCTTTCAATGAGCTCGTCTACTCGTGGCATTGGATAAGCGTCAAATTTAGAGACCTCGTTCAGCTTCCGGAAGTCGTTGCAAAACCGTATCGTCCCATCGGGTTTGGGAATAAGCACAATGGGACTAGCCCATTCACTTTTCGACTCCTCAATAACCCCTAACTCCAGCATTTGACGAACCTCCTTTGAAATGGCCTTTCGCCGTGCCTCAGGTACTCGGTAGGGCCTCATCCGAACTTTTACCTGGGGCTCGGTGACAATGTCGTGTGTAATCAACGAGGTACGCCCTGGCAGCTTTGAAAATACATCCGTATTCCTGGCCACAAACTCACGAGACTCTTGCTGCTGGTTTTTCGTGAGGGTTTCGGCTATCGTCACTTCTGCCACTGCCCCCTCAGGCACCACCTTGGCCTGTAAAGTCAGTGCAGGAGGACGGTCAGCTGGAGACCCTTCTGTACCCAGACCCTCTCTGTCTTTCCAGGCTTTTAGCAGATTGACATGGTATATCTGCTCGGTCTTTCTCCGACCCGGCTGATACACCTTGTAGTTGACCTCCCCAACTCTTTCTAGGATTTCGTAGGGCCCTTGCCACTTCGCCAAGAATTTACTCTCCACAGTAGGCACTAGTACCAGGACTCTGTCTCCCGGGTTAAAAGTTCTGACCTTAGCGGATCTATTATATACCCGGCTTTGAGCTCTTTGGGCTTCCTCTAAGTGTTCTTTCACTATTGGCATCACCGCTGCCATCCGGTCCTGCATGGTCGCGATGTGCTCTACTACACTTTTGTGAGGGGTGGGTTCCTGCTCCCATCCCTCTTTGGCAATGTCGAGCAGGCCCCGGGGATGTCTACCATACACGAGTTCGAACGGAGAAAAACCTGTTGAGGCCTGTGGTACCTCCCGAATCGCGAACATCAGGTATGGTAGAAGACAATCCCAGTCCTTCCCATCCCTGGATACCACCTTTTTCAGCATGCTCTTTAGGGTTTTGTTGAATCTTTCAACTAAGCCATCTGTCTGCGGATGGTAGACCGAGGTGCGCAACTGCTTTACCCGGAACAGTTTACATAGCTCCTTGGTAACCTTGGACATGAACGGCGTCCCCTGGTCCGTAAGTATTTCTTTAGGGATTCCTACCCGGCAGAACACGGCGAGTAGCTCTTTGGCTATCAATTTCGCCGAGGTGTGCCGCAGTGGAATTGCCTCTGGATACCTGGTAGCGTAATCCATGATTACCAGGATATGCTGATGCCCTCGGGCAGACTTGACCAGAGGACCCACCAGATCCATGGCGACCCTTTCAAATGGTACGTCTATAATGGGCAGGGGTACCAAGGGACTACGGAAGTGCGGCATAGGAGCGGATTGCTGACACTCGGGGCATGATTCGCAATACCGCTGTCCCTCCCGAAACACTCCCGGCCAGTAAAAACGCTGCAGAATTCGTTCCAGAGTCTTTTTATGGCCGAGGTGTCCGCCCAGCACATGCCTATGTGCCAAGTCGAGCACCGTCGGGCGATAAGGCTGCGGAACCACCAGCTGTTCCAAGGTCTCACCCCGCACTCTGTCAACCCTGTATAACAGATCCTGGTTGACAGCCATGTGGGGAAACACCTGGTCTGCTCCTGGGTACTGAAACACCCCATTAATACAAATAACGTTTTCCCTTGCCCTATTTAACGTCGGGTCTTGGAGCTGTGCAGTACCAAAATTGTCACGGGGAATTCCCAACTCTGCGAACTCAGGTACTGACCCGAGCTCGTCGGCTTCACCCGCTAATACCTCTAGAGGGGACATTGTTACTCCCACGGCTGGCACCCCTGAGTCGGGATCACGAGGTTCAGGCTCAGGGTCCGTGACATTCTGGACTTGTTTACCCCTTAACCCCGGTTTCCCGTAACAGTCCAGAATAGAGGAAAGTCTCTCCCAAGGATCAGTCCATACGGCAGGGACTCTAACACTCCCACCTCATGACGACACTCTCCCTTCGGGGTTTGGATAGTGATTATGGCGGTAGGGTACTCTTTCAAATCCCCATGAATGCATAAGACCCCCACATTACGTCCCGTGTAGGATGCAGACCCAGCCAAGGTGGCATGCACCAGGGTGATAAGGCTTCCCGAGTCCAAGAGGGCAGCTGCAGGACATCCCGCCACCGTAACCTGACACATGGGAGAGATAGGTGCAGGCTCTGGGGAAGCAGCGGTATATACCGGGAAGGCATAGAGGGAGACACGCCGGGCCACACTGCAGTCCATAGGATCGGTGGTGATAGGGCAGTTTGCAGCAATGTGTCCTCGCTCTTGACACCTCCAGCACACAATAGTCTCTAGCTTCCTTGCCTGAGGGCCTGCAGGGTGGGGGTGCGTGTCAGAGTCTTGTATTTCTCAGGGTCGGTGACCTTGCGGGATTTGGGGAGCACACAGGCTGGGGAAGAAACTTTTAACAAGTTCTGGGTGGCCTCATAACGTTCCACCAAACCGACCAGCTGGTTGGCATCGACAGGGTCCCCATGTCCCACCCACTGCTGTATGGATGGGGGCAAGGCCGGCACAAACTTGTCCAGTACCACTCTTTCCACCATCTGTGCTGCGGACAACAGCTCCGGCTGTAACCATTTTTTTACAAGATGGACGAGATCATACATCTGAGACCGGACCGCTACAGTCTCTACATAGGCCCAGCGATGGACTCTCTGGGCACGGAGATACACATTCACACCTAATCGAGATAGAATCTCGGCTTTTACCTTTTGATAGTCCCGGGCGTCCTGCTCGCTCAGGTCGTAGTACGCTTTCTGGGGCTCTCCAATCAGATATGGCGCTACGACCTCCGACCATTGGTGTGGCGGCAGACTCTCTCGCTCTGCCACTCTCTCGAACCCCGCCAAGAAAGCTTCAACATCGTCCCCTGCGGTCATCTTTTGGAGGGACGCACGAACCCTCTTCTTGATGTCCTGCTGTGGATCAGATGATGCGCTTGACCTCAGGGCTGTTAACTGTTCCATCAGGAGTTGGTTAGTTTGCTGTTGAAGTCTCAGGGCCTCCGTATGGCTGTGCTGCTGGGCCTGCAGCGCCTCAGCATACATCTGCTGTTGCTGCTTCTGCTGCAGGTTGGCTTCAATCAATGCCTTTACAACGTCCTCCATTGCTGAGCGCTGCTTTAGGGCTTGCTTCACCCAGGACATACAACTCGTCCTCTACAGCGGTTAGTGTATGCCTTACTGCATTGCCCGCATTCTCCACCATATGTAGGGATCAGTCTCTATTGCAGCAGCAAGTAAGGCAGTGACACTCAGGCTCAGTCCAAAAACAAGTGTGGTTTATTTCACACTAGTAAAAAGGCCCGATGCAATTGCATCGGGAGCAGGGTGAAATGAATTGTGTGTATACAGGCGGGCCAGTGGGTAGCAGAGTATACAGGGGGCTCTGTGGGTAGCAGAGTATACAGACGGCTCTGAGGGTAGGAGATTATACAGGTGACTCTGTGGGTAGTAAAGTATACAGGCGGCTCTGTGGGTAGCAGAGTATACAGGTGGGTCTGTGGGTAGTGGAGTATACAGGCGTGTGTGGTGGTGGTGGCAGAGTATACAGGTGTGTGTGGTGGTGGTGGCAGAGTATATAGGTGTCTGTGGTGGCATAGTATACAGGCATCTGTGTGGTGGCAGAGTATACAGGTGTCTGTGGTGGTGGCGGCAGAGTATACAGGCGTGTGTGGTGGTGGCAGAGTGTACAGGCGTGTGTGGTGGTGGCGGCAGAGTATACAGGCGTGTGTGGTGGTGGCGGCACAGTATACAGGCGGGTGTGGTGGTGGCGGCAGAGTGTACAGGCGTGTGTGGTGGTGGCGGAAGAGTGTACAGGCATGTGTGGTGGTGGCGGCAGAGTGTACAGGCGTGTGTGGTGGTGGCAGAGTGTACAGGCGTGTGTGGTGGTGGCAGAGTGTACAGGCGTGTGTGGTGGTGGCAGAGTATACAGGCAGGTGTGGTGGTGGCGGCAGAGTATACAGGCGTCTGTGGTGGTGGCAGAGTGTACAGGTGTGTGTGGTGGTGGCAGAGTATACAGGCGTGTGTGGTGGTGGCAGAGTGTACAGGCGTGTGTGGTGGTGGCAGAGTGTACAGGCGTGTGTGGTGGTGGCAGAGTATACAGGCAGGTGTGGTGGTGGCGGCAGAGTATACAGGCGTCTGTGGTGGGGGCAGAGTGTACAGGTGTGTGTGGTGGTGGCAGAGTATACAGGCGTGTGTGGTGGTGGCGGCAGAGTATACAGGCGTGTGTGGTGGTGGCGGCAGAGTATACAGGCGTGTGTGGTGGTGGCGGCAGAGTATACAGGCGGGTGTGGTGGTGGCGGCACAGTATACAGGCGGGTGTGGTGGTGGCGGCAGAGTATACAGGCGTCTGTGGTGGTGGCAGAGTATACAGGCATGTGTGGTGGTGGCAGAGTATACAGGCGTCTGTGCTGGTGGCGGCAGAGTATACAGGCGTGTGTGGTGGTGGCAGAGTATACAGGCGTGTGTGGTGGTTGCGGCAGAGTATACAGGCGTGTGTGGTGGTGGCGGCAGAGTATACAGGCGTGTGTGGTGGTGGCGGCACAGTATACAGGCGGGTGTGGTGGTGGCGGCAGAGTGTACAGGCGTGTGTGGTGGTGGCGGCAGAGTGTACAGGCGTGTGTGGTGGTGGGGGCAGAGTGTAGAGGCGTGTGTGGTGGTGGCAGAGTGTACAGGCGTGTGTGGTGGTGGCAGAGTGTACAGGCGTGTGTGGTGGTGGCAGAGTGTACAGGCAGGTGTGGTGGTGGCGGCAGAGTATACAGGCGTCTGTGGTGGCGGCAGAGTGTACAGGTGTGTGTGGTGGTGGCAGAGTGTACAGGCGTGTGTGGTGGTGGCAGAGTGTACAGGCGTGTGTGGTGGCGGCAGAGTGTACAGGCGTGTGTGTTGGCGGCAGAGTGTACAGGCGTGTGTGGTGGCGGCAGAGTGTACAGGGGTGTGTGGTGGCGGCAGAGTGTACAGGCGTGTGTGGTGGTGGCAGAGTGTACAGGCGTGTGTGGTGGCGGCAGAGTGTAGAGGCGTGTGTGGTGGTGGCAGAGTGTACAGGCGTGTGTGGTGGCGGCAGAGTGTACAGGCGTGTGTGGTGGCGGCAGAGTGTACAGGCGTGTGTGGTGGCGGCAGAGTGTAGAGGCGTGTGTGGTGGCGGCAGAGTGTAGAGGCGTGTGTGGTGGCGGCAGAGTGTACAGGCGTGTGTGGTGGTGGCAGAGTGTACAGGCGTGTGTGGTGGTGGCGGCAGAGTGTACAGGCGTGTGTGGTGGAGTGTAGAGGCGTGTGTGGTGGCGGCAGAGTGTACAGGCGTGTGTGGTGGCGGCAGAGTGTACAGGCGTGTGTGGTGGTGGCGGCAGAGTGTACAGGCGTGTGTGGTGGCGGCAGAGTGTAGAGGCGTGTGTGGTGGTGGCAGAGTGTACAGGCGTGTGTGGTGGTGGCGGCAGAGTGTACAGGCGTGTGTGGTGGAGTGTACAGGCGTGTGTGGTGGCGGCAGAGTGTACAGGTGTGTGTGTGGTGGCGGCAGAGTGTACAGGCGTGTGTGGTTGGTGGCGGCAGAGTGTACAGGCGTGTGTGGTGGTGGCGGCAGAGTGTACAGGCGTGTGTGGTGGCAGAGTGTACAGGCGTGTGTGGTGGCAGAGTATACAGGCGTGTGTGGTGGTGGAGTATACAGGCGTGTGTGGTGGTGGCAGAGTGTAGAGGCGTGTGTGGTGGTGGAGTATACAGGTGTCTGTGGTGCGCTCGTGCAAGGCAGGGGTTAAAAAAAAATAAAAAAGATTATGCTCACCTCACCCCGAGCCCCCGCCGTCTTCTGCCGTGTTCCGCCGTCTTCTGCCGTGTTCCGCTAGGCTCCCGGTGGCTGTGCAGGCTCCCGGTGCCTGGAGTGATCTTCTATCTACTGAGACTGAAGGACCTGTGGTGATGTCAGAGTCACGTGACCCGCGATTTGCCTGGAGTAAGCTGGTGTCACGTGACTCTGACATCACCACAGGTCCTTCAGTCTCAGTAGATAGAAGATCACTGGAGGCACCGGGAGCCTGCACAGCCACCGGGAGCCTAGCGGAACACGGCAGAAGACGGCGGGAGAGGGCGGGAGACAGCGCGGGCTCGGGTAGAGGTGAGGATTTTTTTTTTTTTAGAGTAGTGCGGGTCTGCGGCTCGTGATGACGCTGCGCGTCATCACTCGCAGTCCCGCGCAAAGCATGTTGGGATTGGGCTACAGTGCCCAACTCCCGATTATATAAGTAGACAATGGCAAAACAAACAAAAAAACAGTCCTTACATCAGGATAATAGCGTCGGCCCGAAACCTGCTCCTCCTGGAGCTCGCCTAGGGGTCCTTCCCCACCTTGGGGTCTGGTACACGCTCTCTGTGCTCTCACAGGCTACTTTTTCCCCAGACTGCACTCCTCTCCAGTCTGATCTCCTCTCACAACACCTTCACAGCCGTCTCTTCTGGCCTAACCTTTCTCACCTGTCTTTCCCTCCCAGCCACTTCAAAAGCCTGGGGCGGGAGATGAGGAATGGAGGCCCGCCCAAACACCTTCCCCCATTCCTCATAGATGAGGTCCCATAACAGGCTTTACCAACAGCCACCGTTCTCAGTAACGGGGGCCACACCTACCTCACCTATGCTCATGTAAGCATCTCCTGTCCCATACATGCAGTAGCTCACCATCCTTGGGGAAACATAGCGTCCCTCTACTACCATTCCCCTTGCTACCTCACACCGCACTTCCGAATGCTCGGACACTGGCACAGGTGTTTGTAAGTGAGATTGTGAAGCTTCATGGAGTTCCCTCCGAGGTGGTTTCTGATCGTGATACTCAGTTTGTCTCCAAGTTTTGGAAGGCTTTTTGTGCACGTTTAGGAATTGCTTTGTCCTTCTCTTCTGCTTTTCATCCTCAGTCTAATGGGCAGACCGAACGTATGAATCAGAATTTGGAGACTTATCTGAGGTGTTTTGTCTCTGACAATCAGGAGACTTGGGCGAGTTATCTGCCCTTGGCCGAATTTGCCCTTAATAATCGTCTTCAGGAGTCCACTGGCAAGTCACCGTTCTTCGGTGCATATGGGTTTCATCCTCAGTTTGGTACTTTTAGTGGTACTAGTCCTTCCGGAGTTCCTGAGGAGGACCGATTTACCTCATCCCTCTCCTCGGTTTGGCGGGGGGTACAGAGTAGCTTGATGCTCTTAGGCGACAGGTACAAACGTATGGCTGACAGGAAGCGTGCGCCAGGTCCGGACCTGTGTGTGAATGACTACGTGTGGTTGTCTACCAAGAATGTGAAGTTGAAGGTGCCCTCTTGGAAGTTGGGGCCCAGGTTTATTGGCCCTTATCAGATAACCGCCGTTATCAATCCCGTGGCGTTTCGTCTTGCGTTACCTCCCGCTCTTAAGATCCACAATGTATTTCATAGGTCGCTCCTCAAACCGTATGTGCCGTCGGCTAACCCGTCTCCTTTGCCCCCGGAGCCCATCTGCGTGGCGGGGAATTTGGAATTTGAGATCTCAAAGGTGGTTGATTCTCGCAGGGTGCGCCGTTCTCTTCAGTATTTGGTGCACTGGAGGGGATACGGTCCTGAGGAGCGGATGTGGGTGCCGGCGTCGGAAGTCTCCGCCGCTAGGCTGGTCCGCGCTTTTCACCGTTCCCATCCGGATAAGCCTGGTCCTGAGTGTCCGGGGGCCACTCGTGGACGGGGGGGTACTGTCACGGGTGGCACGGATGACAGGGTAGAGGCCACGCGCAGACGGTCCCAGCGTTTGGCCAATCAGCCATAATGTTTGAGGACGGTCCGTCTTTCAGGGGCATTTACCTTCTGTGTAGATAGAGAGAAGGTATGATAAGATCTCCCTATCATGGGGAGACGGCTGGGAAGGTCTTGTGCTCGGTCTGGTTTCTACACCAGTATTCTGGGTCACTAGGACCCAGCAGGTTCTTCCCACCTTTATAAGGAGTTTCATTGCCCTCCCTCGGTGCAGGTGATATTTCCTTGTGCACTCATTATCCTTGCTCCAGCAGAAGCTGAGGTTGTGGAGGTTGCTGTGCTCTGCTGCAAGATAAGTGTTTTCTTTCCCCATTGTCTGTTTTTCCTTGTGTTTGTCTTTAGTTGTTAGTGGAGGGGTCTAGTGAACCTCTCCATCTGATCCTTAGATAAGGTAGTGCTAGGATCAGAGAGGGACGAGGTTCGTGGTCGGCGACAGTTGAGGAAACTGTATAGGGACGTCAGGGCAGACAGGGTCAGCCCCAGTAAGACTAGGGTCACCCTCTCCCTCTTGTGCCCATAGCTTTAGGGACTCCTTATTCCCCCCCCCCCCGTCGTTATCCTACGCTGAGTGTCTCTCCCGCTCCCAGCGTGACATGTACACAGCGCTGAAATGACTACAGCCTAATGTGTTCCATTTCTTCTCAGTCACCTGGGTATTTATTTTATTTCAGCTCTATGGGCGTCACAATGGGAGGAAAGTACCTGCCCCAGAGTAGAAATAAATGAAAATCCCCACAGTGGAAGAATAAAAATGGGGAAAAAGTGTTTTTATCTAAATTCATGCAATCATGTATAGGAATATACAGTTTATGATGCAAATGATGTGAAAGATCCTGACCACCAATCAAGTAGAGCTCTGTCTATGACTTCCTGCAAACTACAGACATAATCTCCAAATCCTTCCTGGCAGCATGTTGAAAAATGGTCTTCCTCACAAGATAAAAAATGTTTGTACTGTATTAGCCAGTAGATAGAAAAATATTACAATTTGAGAGTCCTCAGTGGATGATACCTTTAATGGCTAATTGAAAAGATGATAATAAATACCAAGCTTTCGAGACTCTGAGGTCTCTTCATCAGGCTAATAGTGACACAAATTCTGAACACAACACATATATACACAAATAGAGGACTGGTTAATGCATTACTCAAGGCCGGTGTCATGAAACAGAACATACTGGTCAGTGTTGGGAGGGGGGAGAGCAGTTGGGGTAGGAAAATCAGAGTTCAGAGATAAGACGTGATGGTTTTATTGTGCTTTGCTTGCAGTCTGGTCATATATTGGAAGATTCCTCAATTGATGTAAAATACATAAATCCATACGACACAATCATTCCTGCTCTGAATGTGTCAAAGGTCATCATTAATTTGTATTCCCAAATTCTCCTGTCTCTTTGGGATTTGCAATGACCTTTCAATACTACATTTTTCATATCCATTATAGTGTGATCAGGACTACAGAAATCTTTAGATCTCTTGTTTTTTCTTTAATTGTGTGGCTATGGGAGTTCATCCTAATTCTGAGTTGTTGTCCTGTCTCCCCTACATACAGATTCCCCTTTTGCATATTTGGTACATATATGTGTATATATGTGTGTGTTCAGAATTTGTGTCATTTTTAGCCTGATGAAGAGGCCATAGTCTCCTGAAAGCTTGCTACTGTTTACCATCTTTTCAGTTAGTCATTAAAAGGTATCAACCACTGAGGACTCTCAGATTTTAATATTTTTCTTCCTCCAAATAACTCCTTATCTTACAGAACATTAAAGGGAACCTCTCAGGTTCTACGTTCTCTGATAACTCTGAGCAGTCCTGGTCTATATTCACTGGCTAACAGTCCCTTCATTTATTGCATTCTTGAACAGATCTTTAGAAAAAGAATTTGACCCAAACAAATCCCTCATAAAGATATAATGACATACATATATGTAATTCTCAGCCAGATCTCTGGGGTTAATTCGTTACATTGGCAACTAAAATGTGAACAATTGGATAAATTGGTGATAATAAATGATCTCCTGAATATAAATGCACACTCTACATAAATATTTTATGTACTATGATATCAATAGTGCTAAGATTTCCATACTATTTTAATTATACAAGAAGATGTTAAGCAGAAAGCTTCAATACATTTTGGGGTTTTTGCTTTTCTAAACAAAGATCACGTCTGAAATGGATGCACACGTTCTCTGCAACTCACTCCCCGCTCTCCGCGCTCTATAAATATCAGCCAGTGCTTCCAATTACTGCTTCCAGGCTGTAATTCAGTTCGAGTCTATGGCTGCAGCCCATAAAGCCACATGGTACCTGTAGGATTTATGATATCTGCAGGCTTTGATTGAATCAACGCTCAATATTGAATTGAGCATCATGTAACTGGTAAAATAAATAAAAACATGATGCAGTATACAGAGCGGGGAATTGATTATACATGTGTATGGAGGAAAGGAATACAGTATACAGAAGGGAGAATAAATAGTGAGCTGGCAATAACAGGATTTGTTAGCTCCTTGTATAGACCTGACAAGGAAATGATTCCCTATGGGGACATTTTATTAATTATGGTTTGCAGTACAGTGCTGCATCACTGTGATATAGGTATTAGGTTTTTTATAACTAGAACATACCAGACGTCTGCAGCTCATCTATTTGCATTGCACATATTACCTATACACATTTCCGTAACTAGAATCTGATAAGCCCCGATGAAAAATTTGGACCTGGGACCCTACCAGCATGTTATTCAGCTGTATGGGCCTTTGTAGCTATCTACATGTGGCACCCTGGCACCCTGGGTGGGGCACCACAGAACTCTTGGTACACAAATGGAATGTACACGGCAAGCAGAACTCACTAAATAAGAACACCTTAGAACACCCCTGTTTCACCCCAGGCCTCTAGGGGGAGCCCCACTGGTTACCTTAAGCCAGTTCTCCCTATAAATGCGTGTCCTGGAGGGAGAAACAGCAGAGTGTGTGCAGTCACTTTAAACTCACAACAGCTATGAAAGCTGACCTGGTGCTGGAGCCACACTAGGCCCATACCAGCACACCCGGGAAAGTGAGAGACCCTTGCAACTGGGGTCACAGGACAGGAGGAGAATACCTCACAGGGACAGAAGAGTCACCCTAACCCTCCCCTAACAATCTGGTTACTGGAACCGAGCTGCAGGAACTACTACGCAGACTGCAGAGAAACCAGCATCACAACCAGGAAGTTTAGCTCCCTGTACACCTGAAGCACCACCAGATGAGAGCCCCTGGAAGGAAGGAAGAATTTCCTGCTCCCTTATATAGTGCCCTCAGTGCAGCTAACTTAGGTAGATCATGTCTCCCAAGACGTACAATGGCAGGATTCCATATCCACCCGACCTCACCAGAACAGCATAGAAGGAAGCCTACACCATTGCTTGCTGTGGAAACTCCAGGAGTGTCAACCTCATCACCCGGTCGAGAGTACCTGTTGTCATCAGTAAAGGTACCAAAAGACTTTATGTGTCCGAGCATTATTCCTGGACTAACACTCAGCATTACTGAGCTGCCATACTCCATCTAGTGCAGCTCCTGGCCCCGGGGACTCCCGCTCATCCTGTGGGGAGGGTCCCATCTAGCTGCCATACATCCCCCGGAGGCCCAAGCAGCGCAGGTGAAATCACCGGAATTCCCGCAGGTGGCGTCACGACAAGTAAGAATTAACCCCTATCCATTCAATAAACCCCTTTTGATCTGACCACCGGGCCCCACAGCCTCAGGCGCGGAACCGTGACAGGAGAAGCAACGCCTGAGATGTGAAGACCCGGCTACGGTGAGTCATACATATTTTAAAAACATACCCGTGTTTCCCCGAAAATAAGACACTGCCTTATATAATTTTTGCTCCAAAAAGTCTGCCACGTCTTATTTTCAGGGGGTGTCTTATATTAGCCAACAAAAAAGTGGGGTACCATATCCCACTGCAGCAGCCTCCCATCCCAGTACGGTACCTTATCCCACTGCAGCAGCCTCCCATCCCAGTACGGTACTGTATCCCACTGCAGCCTGCCATGTGTGTACACACACATCTCATACACACACACATCTCACACACCGACACACACACACACCACACACCACACACACACAATTTCACTTTCCTACCGTACTTCTTTCTTTGCAATTTCTTTCTTCTGCGGTGCTGCTTTGGTGGTGCACAGCGCAGGAGCCCTGAGCCAATCACAGTACAGGAGCCCAGGGCCAATCACAGCACAGGAGCCCAAGGCCAATCACAGCGCAGGAGCCCTGGGCCAATCATAGCCCAGGACTGACGTCAGCTGGCCCATGATTCTTGCGCTGTGATTGGCGCAGGGCTCGTGGGCGGAGACCAGCACAGAGTGCCGAAGCTGTGATTCACGGCTGCGCTCCAGGGCTGTGAGAGGTACAGAGTGGCGGGCCCGGACAGCGGGGGCAGCGGGGAGCGGAGACACAGATGCATGTCCTTGTCTTGTGATCGGCGGCATGCGGTGCAGGTACGCCTTATAATCGGGGGGGTGTCTTATATTAGGAAGTAGGGCACCCCCCAAGCATGCCTTACTTTCGGGGGGTGCCCTATTTTCATGGAAACAGAGTATATGTTGCTGCCACTCTCCCATAATGCCAACCACCCTGAACCTCTTCTTTGTATGTTTTTCTCCCTTCTGTGACCTTTCCAGTAATAAAGTCCCCCATCCTTTGTCCCTGTCAGTAAAAATGTATTTCATTCACATTTCACCCACAAACAAATGAATTTTATTGGGATTTGATGTAATACACTATCACTAAGTAGGAAATATTTGGGAAGTGTAAAAGAAATGATACATGGTTTTCTAAAAATTCAGCCCCTGTGAGTCAATAATGTTTAAGAATTACCTTTCATTCCATTACTGCTGCGAACTGTGGAAAAATCCATGGGTATGAATACTTTTCAAGGCACGGTATGTATACATTAGACATATAAGAGATATGTAAACACATATACATACATATACAGTATATCCTGTGCTAGCCTGTCTACAGCAATTACTGCAGAATCTGTCTCTAAGGTTAGGGTCACACATGGCGATCTTTTTTTTCCCTTGTTTTCAATAACTGACCCGTTTTTTAGGGTGCGCAGCTCTGCATTTTTGGGACTTTGACATTTTTTCCATAAACAATGCTCTAAAAAACTGATCCGTATTCCCATAGGGTCCTATGTTAAAAAAAACAGATCAGTTTTTTTACTGCACCCAAAAACGTTGCTTGCAACGTTTTTTGGGTCCTGTAAAAAAAACTGACACCATTGCAGTCACACTTGAGTGCAGCATCCATTTTTGGCATCAGTTTTTGGACTTAGGCTGGTTTCACACTGCAGTTATTTTCCTGATCAGGTTGGATCAGGTTTGTGTGCCAAAACCAGGAGAGGAACCAAGAGATGAACTTGCAGAGAAAAAGTATAATTGAAAGATTGACACCTGTTCTTAGGCCGGCTTCAGACTGCGTGTCTGATCCGATCCGTAGCTGTCCGCTTGAGGCAGACAGCCGCGGACCGGATCAGCACACAGGACTGGGGGCTATTATGCCCTCCGATCCTGTGTGCAGCCGCACGCAGCTGAACCAGCTGACAGGTCAGGACCGCGGCGCCCAGCAACCAGGTAACGATGCTCCAGCGATCCTGGCAGGTCGTTATCGCTGTCGGGATCGCTAGAGCGTCATTGTGTGTGACGGGACCTTTAGTGTAAGGGCAATGCTGAGGTGCACATTAACGTTATTTTGGTTTTAGTTTAGTGTTGTATACATTTGGGGGATTGGCTACTTCCATTCAGGCTGTACACATTGTCTATTCAGGTTTCCACAGGCAAGTGCAAAACACAGGTCCATAACCCCATTTCCCCCACTACAGTTAGGGACCATCCTGATTGGGAACACCTTGTTACGGTTGGATGATGACTTTTATGCTCTTTTGACTTAAATAGAGTCAATTAAGTACGCACTGATTTTTACTTTTATCATTATTTACTTTCTTCAGGGTATCTATTTATTGTTTTCAGGGGCGGATTAAAAGTAGCAAGGTTCAAATATGAGGGCAACCTCCTAGACCCTGATGTATTATGTGACATAATCGCTTGATATATCATGTGATAACTAATGTCATTAATGCACAGGTATACATCTGCACCCACAAAGCGAGACAGATAGTGGCTATGCACACCGCACACATTTATTTCCCTACATAACATACCACTATACATAATAGAGTGGGCAGGCAATTTCTTTTCCTGAGGGGCTACAAGAGAAATAGTGACTGTTGTGGAGACCAATAGGCTGTAATATATTTTGATCATTATTAAAATTTACATAATAAATATAATTATTATTTTATATGAATATTAATTGTATCACTTAATATTAAGCAGAATTAAATAAGCTGAAATCGCCCTATATACAGTATGAGCCCTCACGTAGACCTCTACTGTAGCGCCTGCCGCGGTGACAGCACCACTACAGCAAGGAGACAGGTGGCTGCAGCATACTTGCCTCTCTGGCATTGCCACTGCGTCTGTTTGGTCTTTGGCTGCTGTTTCTTACTCTCAGGGCCCTGCACATGCCACACAGGTCTCCCGGGAGTGTGTCTAGCCCCCTATATACTGGATGAGCCATCACAATTCCCTATATACAAGATGAGCCCTCACATAGTGCTATATGTACAGTATGAGACTTTAAACAGCTTACAGTATATAGACAGTATAAGTCCAAATAGCTCCCTATATACTGCAATAAGTCCCACATAGCTCTAATATTCAAGATGAGCCTTCAAACGTCAAAAACATGTTAAAAAACCACATACTCACCTCTCTCCCGCCACTCTGCTTTTACCCCAGGGATCCATTTCTTCTTGTCAGCGGCAGCACATACATGTTGGTGCACACCGGCTGATGCCCCCTCTCCTGGTGCTGAGATGCTATTCTGTATTGCAGTATAGTTCATGGAAAGCTCCCCACCTGGAGACGTTATCAGTGGCGCACTTTACTATGAGGGCAACCTAGCTTTGACAGCCAACCCCGTTAGAGCCCATGGCTGTAGCCCAGATTGCCCCATTATAATCCAACCCTGATTATTTTGATTTCAGGATTACACTCTATAAAAATAAAAAATACACATAACAGGCACAAAAGACCTTCCATCTTCTGTATCAGCCTCATCTTTCTTTATAGAATTCTTGATAACTCAGTCCTCACATATTTAGCTTGCATTATTAATTACTTTATTACTCTCTATATCTGATTTCTTAGTGCATGTATTATCCTAATTGTAAAGTGCTGTAGAATATGTTGGTGCTATATAAATAAATACTATTATTACTAATGTTGTTATTAATAATAACAAAGGGAAAATTAAACACATTAAATTACAGAAAACTATACAACTCAGATCCTCTAACAAATAGGAATTAAGGGAAACAATGCATCCACGGTGTAATACACAGACATAATTGGCGTACAGTAATTACATGGATGTCAGTAAAACTTTACAGAATAATAAAGGTCACGGGGCTTACAGTGGAGACAGACAGCAGGAAAACACTATGGAAAGAGTTGCGATAATAAGTAAGGAGTAATGTGGAAACAATGAGCAAGTTCAAGCACATGATCAACAGTAATGGGAAAAGATAGAATTTGGAACAAGAATCTCTGGAGTTCCTGCCAATATTAGGATGTCAGCTTATTGTTTCAAGCTGGGTCATACAAAGCAACAATGGAATGAGTGCAATGAATAGGTTGACGTATTTTTGTTCATTTTGGTTAGAGCCATGTACACAACTAGTATAACAATACATTGTACATTTTGAAGTACCACACTTTCATGGAGAGCTGTGCTCAACTTTCCCTTACCCAGGGCAAAGTTAATTTGGTGCCCCCTCCATGATATCACACACCTAGAACTAGAGATGAGTAGATGGATTCACATCAAGTTCAAGTCAAATTTCATGAAATTTGCAAATCCACATGTATTTGAACACGTAAAGATTCGATTCATAAAAAAAAGTAGCCGAGTGTCATTTGCCACACTGGTGAAGCATTAGAGACCAGGCTGGTTTACTTTTGCACAGCTGCGCTGGTTTCCCCATAATGCCCAACAGCTAGTTCAGGGGCGTAACTAGAACTGGCAGGGCCCCATAGCAAACTTTTAAACGGGGCCCCCTCCAAGACACGCCCCCAATGTCACTCCCCCTTCAAGACACACCCCCTTACCGAATCGGTGTTAACAGTCTGACGCCACCCAGTTTACCGTATATACTCGAGTATAAGCCGACCCGTGTATAAGCCGACCCCCCTACTTTTGCCCCCAAAATCTGGGAAAATCCATTGACTCGTGTATAAGCCGAGGGTGGACCCCAGCACAGGTATACAGGCCCCCCCAGTGGTATACAGGCCTCCCCAGTGGTAGTATACAGCAGCCTCCCCAGTGGTAGTATACAGCAGCCTCCCCAGTGGTATATACAGGCCCCAGCAGTATATACAGCAGCCCCAGTGGTATACAGCAGCCTCCCCAGTGGTATATACAGCAGCCCCAGTGGTATACAGCAGCCTCCCCAGTGGTATATACAGGCCCCAGCAGTATATACAGCAGCCCCAGTGGTATACAGCAGCCTCCCCAGTGGTATATACAGGCCCCAGCAGTATATACAGCAGCCCCAGTGGTATACAGCAGCCTCCCCAGTGGTATATACAGGCCCCAGCAGTATATACAGCAGCCCCAGTAGTATATACAGGCCCCAGTGGTGGTATATACAGGCTATACAGCTCCCAGCACAGGGTATACAGCTCCCAGAGTCCCAGCACAGGGTATACAGAGTCCCAGCACAGGGTATACAGAGTCCCAGCACAGGGTATACAGAGTCCCAGCACAGGGTATACAGCTCCCAGCACAGGGTATACAGCTCCCAGAGTCCCGGCACACACAGGGTATACAGCTCCCAGAGTCCCGGCGTGCACACAGGGTATACAGCTCCCAGAGTCCCGGCGTGCACACAGGGTATATACAGCTCCCAGAGTCCCGGCGCGCACACAGGGTATACAGCTCCCAGAGTCCCGGCACACACAGGGTATACAGCTCCCAGAGTCCCGGCGTGCACACAGGATATACAGCTCCCAGAGTCCCGGCGTGCACACAGGATATACAGCTCCCAGAGTCCCGGCGCGCACACAGGGTATACAGCTCCCAGAGTCCCGGCGTGCACACAGGGTATACAGCTCCCAGAGTCCCGGCGTGCACACAGGGTATACAGCTCCCAGAGTCCCGGCGTGCACACAGGGTATATACAGCTCCCAGAGTCCCGGCGTGCACACAGGGAATACAGCTCCCAGAGTCCCGGCGTGCACACAGGGTATATACAGCTCCCAGAGTCCCGGCGCGCACACAGGGTATACAGCTCCCAGAGTCCCGGCGCGCACACACAGGGTATATACAGGCCCCCCTCAGTGTCCCAGCAGCACACACAGGGTATATACAGGCCCCCCCCTCACAGTGTCCCAGCAGCACACACAGGGTATATACAGGCCCCCCCTCACAGTGTCCCAGCAGCACACACAGGGTATATACAGGCCCCCCCCTCACAGTGTCCCTGGCAGCAGCACACACACAGGGTATATACAGGCCCCCTCAAAGTGTCCCAGCAGCACACACAGACACAGGGTATATACAGGCCCCCCCCTCAGTGTCCCTGGCAGCAGCACACACACAGGGTATATACAGGCCCCCTCACAGTGTCCCAGCAGCACACACAGACACAGGGTATATACAGGCCCCCCCCTCACAGTGTCCCTGGCAGCAGCACACACACAGGGTATATACAGGCCCCCTCACAGTGTCCCAGCAGCACACACACAGGGTATATACAGGCCCCCCCATGCTGCCGGCTGCTCACTGTCAATAAATATTGTTATTAGCGGCGCCTCTCACCTCCGGGCTCAGTGCAGCAGCAGCTCCTGCTCCTTCTAATCCTGCTTGTTGTCTGCTCTGTGCTGTAAGTGACTGGTCACTCGGTCAGTAAGTTAGGACAAGTCAAGGAAGGACTCACTCGGAGCGAGGTCACAGGCCGGCCAGGGGGCGGAGATCTGCAGAGAACACATAGCGTCAGGCAGGCAGGCAGCAGGCTACAGACTGGCGGCGGCAGCCCCTTGATCTTTGTGTGCGGCGCCTGCGGCCGCTTTGAATAGGAGCGGCTGAGGCATCCACCTCGCCAGGGGGGGCCCGTCGGGCGCGGCCGCCCCCGGCCGGGCCCCCACCCCCACACCTGACGGCCACACACAATGACAACAGGTATCGCAGGCGCAGCTGCCGGTATAGCAGCGGCTGCGTAGCGGCGCTGGGTCCGGGCAGGGCCGGCTCCAGGTTTCTGTGGGCCCCGGGCGAAAAGGTCTCAGTGGGCCCCCTTTAAGTACATATTGCGGACAATATATATATTGCCGCACACTTACCGCAAGCCCCATAGACAATGCATGGGGCTTGCCGCCAACGTGCAGCAAGTGCAGCCGCTAGGCGGAAATGACGCAACTGCCACATTTTTTAAAAAACTCCTATGTGAAGGCAGCCTTACAGGAACAGTGACTGCTGAAACCAGCACGAGCTGTTTCTGACAGTGAGTATATTACACATTGTTAGGAGCGGGCTAAAATGCGATTGCGTTCCCTTGCGCTTTTTAAAAATACCCTTCAAATGCAAAATGTTGCATTTTTGTGCGTCTGAGGATGCTTGGTATATACACAACCATCCTG
This sequence comes from Allobates femoralis, assembly GCA_033576535.1. Classification (NCBI taxonomy): domain Eukaryota; kingdom Metazoa; phylum Chordata; class Amphibia; order Anura; family Aromobatidae; genus Allobates; species Allobates femoralis. The sequence goes on from JARQOC010000001.1 coordinate 182,925,662, forward strand.
AAGCGCACAAATAATGCAAGCAGCTCAATGGAGCCGCACTGCCATATGGTGGCACCGCAGCCAAGCGGAGTGTCTGGCAGTCCGGATCTCTCTTTCTCCTCACCTTTCTTCTTGCCGCTCCGGTCTCCTCCGGTCGCTCTGCACATATCAGCACAGTGATGACATCGTGCCCCTCCATGCTGAGCTGCAGAATGCAGACAGCGGCAGAAGAGACTCTGGAGAAGAATGCTGCCGGCAAAGGCGGCTGAGACTATAGGAGCGGAATCCGCGGGGGGCTATCACTGGTACACATACCTCGTACGCACGCGGCTCCGCTCCGTACACCTCGTACACACACGGCTCTGCTCCGTACACCTCGTATGCACGCGGCTCCGCTCCGTACACCTCGTACGCACGCGGCTCTGCTCCGTACACCTCGTACGCACGCGGCTCTGCTCCGTACACCTCGTACGCACTCGGCTCTGCTCCGTACACCTCGTACGCACGTGGCTCTGCTCCGTACACCTCGTACACACATGGCTCTGCTCCGTACACCTCGTACACACTCTGCTCCGCTCCGTACACCTCGTACACGCTCGGCTCCGCTCCGTACACCTCGTACACGCTCGGCTCTGCTCCGTACACCTCGTACACACTCGGCTCCGCTCTGTACACCTAGTACCCACTCGGCTCCGCTCCATACACCTCGTACACACACGGCTCCGCTCCGTACACCTCGTACACACTCGCCTCTGCTACATTCACACTGTAAATCCCTCCTGACCCCACACATAACCTTCACCTAATTGCCATGCACCTAGTACACACTCACCTCTGCTACATTCACACTGTAAATGCCTCCTGACCACACACAAACTTCACCTTATTTGAGCATCATTCATGGTGGCCAGAACAGTCCTGGATACACTGAGGAGCTGATCATGAGACCCCTGACTCCTCCCCATCCACTGACATCATCACAGGTCCTGTAAGCACAGTGTGTGTGTGCAGCTCTGTCAGCTCCCGTGGAGGGGGGAGGAGGGAGACCTCCGGTGCTGCAGGCAGCAGGAGCCTGAAAATGACCCCCCAGCTGCCCCCTGGATATGGCTCTGGCCTCTGGCTGTGGGGGCAGTGCTCAGGGGCCCCTGAGGCTAGGGTCACACTTGCATTGTGACCCTAGCCTTATGCAAGTATTGTATGTTGCAGCGCATAGCGCTGGAGGCAGCCCATAGAAACCCGACGTTTACCATGACAACCATTTGGTTGTCAATGTAAACATCGGCTTTCTATGGGCTCAGTTGCTGGCAGCGCACAGCGTTCAACGCTCTGCGCTGCAGCAGACAATACTTGCGTCAGGCTAGGGTCACAACACAAGTGTGACCCTAGCCCTCAGGGGCCCGGTGGGCCCCCTCCAAGCAGTCGGGCCGGGGCGCCGGGTGCTGACGCTGGCCCTGGGTCCGGGCCCCCCACAAGCGCCGGGCCCCAAAGCGACTGCTACGGCTGCTATGCCGGTAGTTACGCCACTGAGCTAGTTTATTTTTGTATCTTGTATACACTCTCTGACAGAAGTTATGTCGCTTATCCATGTTATGTAAATAAAAGCTTATAACCTGTCGTTAAATTCATCCCTTGGTTGTATAAATTTCTCTTTTGAAAGCTGAAACCCTACGAAATTTGGTTTAGGTTAAGAAAATAAATTGGCATCAATGCTGAAATATTGATCATTTAATGAACACAGAATGGTCAGATTTTGGCTAGACAAAAAGTTTTGTCACCTTGTCATATAATGCACCCAATCCTAGTTTACATCCTCAAATGTGCTCAGTAAATGATCGGTTAACCCTAGAACGCATACCTGGTGCCTCGCAGGCCTGCCAGGTTACTTGTTTTCTATTTTCTGTAACAGTACTTTAGTTTGAATTTTGAAAATCTAGGTACCGTATGTTGTACAGTATGACTTAAAAATATAAAAATCGAAAGTTTGAAAATTGTGTTTGTCAAATTTCCGATATTTTCACAAATAAATGTAAAAAAAACCACAAACATAAAGTACAGTGTGTTGCAGAAAAAATCTCATTATCAATGGAATTTATAAAATTTATAAAATTATAAATTATAATTATAAAATTTATAAAAGTATGAGTGTTGTGTATTTTCCCTTGACAGGGGGCCTCGTGTGTGCTGCTGCCTCTCTCTTCCTCCTACCCTGTGTATTTGCTCTGACAGGAGCAGAACCCCACCCCTCCCCCCCCCTGTGCGCTGCTCCCCCTCTCCCTCCTAACCTCTGTAAGGGAGGGAGAAGCAGCGCACAGGCGGCCCTCTCTCAGGGCAAATACACAGGAGGAAGAGCAGGGGACACAGAGTTCCCCTGTCAGTGTCAAATACACAGGTTAGGAGGAAGAGTAGGGGGAGCAGAGCACTGGAACCCCCTGTCAGGGCAAAATACACAAAAGGAACTGCAGGGGAGGCGCACAGGGCCCCGTTAGGGGCAAATACTCAGCTCCCAGGGGCTTACAGCCCATTGTTCTGCAGATCATGTGTGCCCAGTGCTTTGCGGATCATGTGTGCCTGGTGCTCTGCAGATCACATGTGCCCAGTGCTCTGTGGGTCACATGTGCCCAGTGCTCTGCGGATCACATGTGCCCAGTGCTCTGTGGGTCACATGTGCCCAGTGCTCTGTGGGTCACATGTGCCCAGTGCTCTGTGGATCACATGTGCCCAGTGCTCTGCAGTTTTTGTGTGCACAGTGCTCTGCAGATTATGTACAGTGCCCAGTGCTCTGCAGTTTGTGTGCCCAGTGCTCTGCAGATCATGTACAGTGCCCAGTGCTCTGCAGTTCATGTGTGCCCAGGGCTCTGCAGATCATGTACAGTGCCCTGTGCTCTGCAGATCGTGTCATGTGCCCAGTTTTCTGCAGATCATGTACAGTGCCCAGTGGTCTGCAGATCATGCTCAGTGCCCAGTGCTCTGCAGAGCATGTCCATTGCAAAGGACTCTGCAGAGCATGTCCATTGTAAAGTGCACTGCAGAGCATGTCCATTGCAAAGTGTTCTGCAGAACATGTCCAGTGCCAGTGCTCTGCAGATCATGTACAGTGCAGTGTTCTGCAGATCATGTCATGTGCCCATTGCACTGCAGAAGCAGCGTAGAAGTGGGAGACAAACACAGAAAGGGAAGACAGCGCACAGGGGGGAGAGACAGCATACATGGAAGAGACAGATGCAAGGGAGAGACATAGCACATGGGGTGGAGACAGGCACAGAGATTGGAGATAGCACACAGGGTGGGGAAAGTCACAGGCAGGGAGAGACAGTGCACAGGGGAGAGACAGCGGACAGGGGGAGAGACAGCGCACAGGGGGAGAGAGACAGCGCACAGGGGGGAGAGAGAAAGTGCATAGGGGGGACACACAGCACACAGGGGCAGAGAGACAGCACACAGAGGGGAGAACGACAGCGCATAGGGGGGGACAGACAGCACACAGAGGGGAGAGACAGCGCACGGGGGAGGAGAGACAGCGCACAGGAGGGATTATTTTTATGAGGATTATATATATTACAGTTCACAGCCTATATATATATATAGCCAGTATGTGTTAAAGGGGCCCACTGAGACTCTTTCGCCCAGGGCCCAAGATCCCCTGGAGCCGACCCTGCAGGAAAGTGATATGGTTACTAAAATGAGAAGTGTGCCAGCCCCATCATCATGGCACTGATGTTATGCCTATAGAGTAAACTCACTCCTGAGTCCATCGGTCGAAGCTGAACATCAAGGTTGCTTTGTAAAATATATTAGTTAGTTGCCTTATTTACTATTGAGTGCACATCTAAAGATGTTTTTGTGGATAGCCTTTTAAACATGAAAAAAGCTTCAATTAGGCTGTGTGCATACAATCGGAAGCACTACATGTTGGACGCAGCACCTCCTGACCGATGCATGCAGGCAGACCACAGCCACTCTCTACTTGCCATCTGCGGAGGGTGCAAGGTGGCTTCTTCCTGTGTGCAGCCGATGGTGACCGCTTCCGACTCCGCAGTATTAAATTAACATGCTGCACAGATGAGGAAGAGCGGAAACCCACACCGCAGGTGAACTAATGCTGCAGACGGGGGAAGCATAGTGAGGATGGGTTTTCTTGAAATCCCATCCACCGTGCTCATACTGTACAACACAGCGTTTTGGACACAGCGCGAACACGCTGCGTCCAAATTGCTGCAATTCTTGATCGTGTACACACAGCCTTAAGATTGAAACTGCATGATGTAAGAATAACTACTAAATATCAAAACAGAATTAAATGCTAACTTTCATGTACGATTTTCAGATTGGCTTTGCTTCTAGGCTGGGTCAGTATCTTTGATCATGTATGCAATGTGCTATATTTAATTACCAGTGTCCAGGGGCTAGCTGGCAAATTTCAGCTTGGGGGGCAAGCACAAAGCAGTGGACCATGAGCAGTGAGCTTCAGGGGCAGAGCGGCCTCTCAGACCAACATGACAGATGGCTGGGTGGCCCCAAAACTGCTGCTTGATCACCGGCCTAGGGGGCATTTGCCCCTTTGCCCACTGGGCCAGCCAGCCCCTGCCAGTGTTCATGATTTGGACCAACAAAGATATAAGGCAGTGACTTTCAAATCAAATTTAATTACAATATTATCACACAAAGAATCAATCTTCTACAATAAACACTCAGGGGAGCGCTATACATTCCAGTTACAGATATTTAACAATCTCTTAACAGATGGCAGCAGCATGGTGTCTATCCACAGATGTCAGGATTTCTATGGTAGCTGTTAGGAACAAACACTTATGTGTGAATAACAGGTGCTACTAAAAAATGGCTGCATTACAATGATTAATAGTCATGACAAGTATATTTAATTATGTTATCAACTGTAACTTAGCTACATGCATACCTTAATGTTCAGCAAATTATAAGCAAAACCTCTCTGTAAAACTATCCAGATAATAAGTATCCATACGTAACTATTGACGTACAGCATGCAAACATATGTGTGTATCATGTATGATACAGTCCAAATAGACGGTTATCTAATCCTATCATGTGTGATACACATTGCTCTGTAACTAAAATACGGTATCATGTGTGATACCGTACACACAGCCGTGTATCTAATCCTCTCATGTGTGATGCAGTCCAAACTGCCGTGTATCTAAACCTATTTTGTGTGATACAGTCCACACAAGCGGCGCATCTAATCCTATCATCTGTAATACAATTCACACAGCCGTGTATCTAATCCTATAATGTCTAATACAGTCCACACAGCCATGTTTGTAATCCTATCATTTGTGATACAGTCCACACAGTCGTGCATCTAATCCGATCATGTGTGTTACAGTCTACACAGTTGGGTATCTAATTCTATCATAAGTGATAAAATCCACACAGCCGTGTTTCTAATCCTATCATGTGTGATACTATTACTGACTTTTAAAATGTGTACTTATTCCTCCCATTAGATGGAGGCCTGATGCTATCACATCGGAAGTGTGGTGACGTCACGATGGGGGCAGGCTCTGTGGTGCTGGTGGCCATCTCTCCCCCCTGTGCGCTCTCTCCCTGCCCGCTATCTCTCCCCTCATGTGATCTCTTCTTGGAACTGTCTTTCCCCTGTGCACTCCCCCTTGTGTGCTCTCTTCTTTGAGTTGTCTCCGTATGTGCGCTCTCCCCCTTATGTGCTGTCACTCCCTACTGTCCACGCTTTCTTCCCCCATGTGCTCTGTCCATTAAGCTATCTTCTCCCTGTGTGTAATGTATGTAAATAAATGTATTTTACTTAAAAATCTGTTTCTGTGTTTCCTGATAAAAAATATGTAGGACTTTGCTGTATTTACTATTGCCAGCGCAGGTAAACCAAGCAGCTACTGGTTGCCAATTCCCGCTGTCTGGTGTTACCTTTGCTGGCATTGAAAAACACAGGAAAGTCCTATTTTTTTTAAATTATTGAAATAAATAATTTTAAAACAATTTGGCGTGGGCTTCATTATAATTTTTATTGCTAGTCAAAGTAACCCAGGCAGCTGGGTGCTGGAATCCTTAGCGTAGTGAGGCCCAAGCATTTTGGGCCCCTCACGCTGAAGATTGCAACCAGTAGCCGCGAATTGGTGCCTCCATGAGAAATGCCAAAATTGGCAGTTACCCCGCTCATCCAACTACCGTGTAGCGGTGGCAGATTGGGTAAAAAGGGGTCAGCTTTTTTTGACAGCTAACATGAAGCCCTATTGCTAATGTCAGCTGTCAGTATGACAGCCGGCCATTAGCAATACTTTCAGTAAATAGAAAAACAAAAAACAACACAGAGAGAAATCCTTTATTACATACAAAATAGATAGAGACACATCGTTATCCACTTTATTAGCTTCCAACAAGTTCCAACCAACGTAGTCTTGTAATTACAGTAATCTTGCAGTGGGTGGTGTGAAGCATCACACCGCCGCCATCTTTGTTTACCCGAGTGTCCAAAGATGGCGGTCGTGTTAGTGTGCATGTGTGTTTCCAACACTTCATGTGACCCGGCACATGTGTGCATCTGTGTATATGTGTGTATATATGTGTGTGTATATACAGTTAGGGCCAGAAATATTTGGACAGTGACACAATTTTCGCGAGTTGGGCTCTGCATGCCACCACATTGGATTTGAAATGAAACCTCTACAACAGAATTCAAGTGCAGATTGTAACGTTTAATTTGAAGGGTTGAACAAAAATATCTGATAGAAAATGTAGGAATTGTACAAATTTCTTTACAAACACTCCACATTTTAGGAGGTCAAAAGTAATTGGACAAATAAACATAACCCAAACAAAATATTTTTATTTTCAATATTTTGTTGCGAATCCTTTGGAGGCAATCACTGCCTTAAGTCTGGAACCCATGGACATCACCAAACGCTGGGTTTCCTCCTTCTTAATGCTTTGCTAGGCCTTTACAGCCGAAGCCTTCAGGTCTTGCTTGTTTGTGGGTCTTTCCGTCTAAAGTCTGGATTTCAGCAAGTGAAATGCATGCTCAATTGGGTTAAGATCTGGTGATTGACTTGGCCATTGCAGAATGTTCCACTTTTTTGCACTCATGAACTCCTGGGTAGCTTTGGCTGTATGCTTGGGGTCATTGTCCATCTGTACTATGAAGCGCCGTCCAATCAACTTTGCAGCATTTGGCTGAATCTGGGCTGAAAGTATATCCCGGTACACTTCAGAATTCATCCGGCTACTCTTGTCTGCTGTTATGTCATCAATAAACACAAGTGACCCAGTTCCATTGAAAGCCATGCATGCCTATGCCATCACGTTGCCTCCACCATGTTTTACAGAGGAAGTGTTTTCAGCAAATTTAACTCTGGCCTGTCTATTTTTGGAATTGATGAATGGTTTGCATCTAGATGTGAACCCTTTGTATTTACTGTCATGGAGTCTTCTCTTTACTGTTGACTTAGAGACAGATACACCTACTTCACTGAGAGTGTTCTGGACTTCAGTTGATGTTGTGAACGGGTTCTTCTTCACCAAATAAAGTATGCGGCGATCATCCACCACTGTTGTCATCCGTGGACGCCCAGGCCTTTTAGAGTTCCCAAGCTCACCAGTCCATTCCTTTTTTCTCAGAATGTACCCAACTGTTGATTTTGCTACTCCAAGCATGTCTGCTATCTCTGATGGATTTTTTCTTTTTTTTCAGCCTGAGGATGCTCTGCTTCACCTCAATTGAGAGTTCCTTTGACCGCATGTTGTCTGGTCACAGCAACAGCTTCCAAATGCAAAACCACACACCTGGAATCCACCCCTGACCTTTTAACTACTTCATTGATTACAGGTTAACGAGGGAGACGCCTTCAGAGTTAATTGCAGCCCTTAGAGTCCATTGTCCAATTACTTTTGGTCCCTTGAAAAAGAGGAGGCTATGCATTACAGAGCTATAATTCCTAAAACCTTTCTCCGATTTGGATGTGGAAACTCTCATATTGCAGCTGGGAGTGTGCACTTTCAGCCCATATTATATATAATTGTATTTCTGAACATGATTTTGTAAACAGCTAAAATAACAAAACTTGTGTGACTGTCCAAATATTTCTGGCCCTAACTGTATGTATTGATCAGCTGTGTCACATGACCCGCCGTGTGTGTATGTGTGTGTGTATATATATGTGTGTGTGTCCCTGCCGTGTCACGTGACCCACTGCGTGTGTGTGTGTATGTGTGTGTATATGTGGACCCGCTGCATCATGTGACCCACCGTGTGTGTATATATGTGTATACGTGTATGTCACAGCTGCATGACGTGAGCCGCCGCATGTGTGTATACGTGTATGTATGTGTATATGTGTGTATGTATATTTGTGTGTGTCCTCGCCACATCACGTGACCCGCCACATGTGTTTATGCCTCTGTTTATGTGTGTGTATATGTGCACCCACTGTGTCATGTGACCCACCGCATGTGTTTATGCCTCTATTTATGTGTGTGTGTGTATATGTGCACCCACTGTGTCATGTGACCCCCATGTGTGTATATAATGTGTCTGTATGTGTGTAAAAGTGTATGTCCCTGCCGCATCATGTGACCTGCCGCGTGTGAGTATATGTGTATACGAGTATGAGCCGCCGCATGTGTGTATGCCTGTGTTTATGTGTGTGTGTATATGTGGACCCACTTTGTCACGTGACCCTCTGTGTGTGTATATATTGTGTGTCTATATGTGTATAAGTGTATGTCCCCGCCGCATCATGTGACCTGCCGCATATGTGTATATGTGTGTGTGACCCGCCACATGTGTGCATGTGTATATATGTGTGTGTACATATATATATATATATATGCGTGTGTATGGTGTGACCTGCCATATGTGTATTTACCATATTTCAAAACACACCCCAGGAGTCAGGCCAAGTTATATTCAAAAAATATCTTTATTAATCAAATATAATGGTTAAAAATGGAAACACCAATAAAACTGGTACACTTACAGGTAAAATCCACAAGGCAATGGTGATACTGTATATAGAACATAGGGCGCCAAAGTCCAATACAAAGGCTACCATATCTGGTGTACAATTACATTCAGATCCCAGAGGGTTACTATCCCCAGCAGACACCCGGTGCTATGCACCAAATAAACATCGACAATAGCAAGTGCTACCAAGCGGAACAATAGTTACCTGCAGTGACCAGGACGACACCCCTAATGCACGTATCGTGTTAGCTTTGTCAGAGGGGGCACATGTGTATTTAAATGTGTGTATGTGTGTAACGTGACCCGCCACATGTGTTTGTATATATATGTGTTTGTGTATATGTGTATGATGTGACCCGTCGCATGTATATACATGTGTATGTGTACATGTATGTGTGTGTCTGTGTATGTGTGTATGATGTAACCCCCCAGGTCACGTGACACAGCGGGTCACATCATACACACATATACACACGTGGCAGGTCACATCATACACATAAACACTCATATATACACACACATACTGACACATATATACACACATACATAAACATATGCAGTATATGTATATATATATATATATATATGTATATATATATACACATACACACATGCATACACAGACATACAGTCATGGCCAAAAGTATTGACACCCCTGCAATTCTGTCAGGTAATACTCAGTTTCTTCCTGAAAATGATTGCAATCACAAATTCTTTGGTATTATTATCTTCATTTAATTTGTCTTCCATGAAAAAACAAAAAAAGAATTGTCCAAAAGCCAAATTGTATATAATTCCACACCAAACATAAAAAAGGGGGTGGACAAAAGTATTGGCACCCTTAGAAAAATCATGTGATGCTTCTCTAATTTGTGTAATTAACAGCACCTGTAACTTTCCTGTGGCACCTAACAGGTGTTGGTAATAACTACATCACACTTGCAGCCAGTCGACATGGATTAAAGTTGAGTCAACCGCTGTCCTGTGTCCTTGTGTGTACCACATTGAGAATGGAGAAAAGAAAGAAGAACAAAGAACTGTCTGAGGACTTGAGAAACCAAATTGTGAGGAAGCATGAGCAATCTCAAGGCTACAAGTCCATCTCCAAAGACCTGAATGTTCCTGTGTCTACCGTGCGCAGTGTCATCAAGAAGTTTAAAGTCCATGGCACTGTGGCTAACCTCCCTAGATGTGGACGGAAAAGGAAAATTGACAAGAGATTTCAACGCAAGATTGTGCGGTGGGTAAAGAACCTCGATTAACATCCAAACAAGTTCAAGCTGCCCTGCAGTCCAATGGTACAACAGTGTCCGTTGGAGTCTGAATGAAAAGGGACTGTATGCTACGAGACCCAGGAAGACCCCACTTCTTACCCCAAGACATAAAAAAAGCCAGGCTGGAGTTTGCCAAAACTCACCTGAGAAAGCCTAAAACGTTTTGGAAGAATATTCTCTGGTCAGATGAGACAAAAGTAGAGCTTTTTGGGCAAAGGCATCAACATAGAGCTTACAGGAAAAAAAAAGAGACATTCAAAGAAAAGAATACGGTCCCTACAGTCAAACATGGTGGAGGTTCCCTGATGTTTTGGGGTTGCTTTGCTGCCTCTGGCACTGGACTGCTTGACCGTGTGCATGGCATTATGAAGTCTGAAAACTACCAAGAAATTTTGCAGCATAATGTAGGGCCCAGTGTGAGAAAGCTGGGTCTCCCTCAGAGGTCATGGGTCTTCCAGCAGGACAATGACCCAAAACACACTTCAAAAAGCACTAGAAAATGGTTTGAGAGAAAGCACTGGAGACTTCTAAGGTGGCCAGCAATGAGTCCAGACCTGAATCCCATAGAACACCTGTGGAGAGATCTAAAAGTGGCAGTTTGGAGAAGACACCATTCTAATATCAGGGACCTGGAGCAGTTTGCCAAAGAAGAATGGTCTAAAATTCCAGCAGAGCATTGTAACAAACTCATTGATGGTTACCGGAAGCGGTTGATGGCAGTTATTTTGGCTAAAGGTTGTGCAACCAAGTATTAGGCTGAGGGTGCCAATACTTTTGTCTGGTCCATTTTTGGAGTTTTGTATGAAATGATCAATGTTTAGCTTTTTGCTTCATTCTCTTTTGTGTTTTTTCATTGAAGATAAATTAAATGAAGATAATAATACCAAAGAATTTGTGATTGCAATCATTTTCAGGAGGAAACTGAGTATTATCTGATAGAATTGCAGGGGTGACAATACTTTTGGCCATGTCTGTATATATATATATATATATATATATATATATACTGTATATGACAATTCATAAGCAAAAATTAGAAACAGCACTCACTGGTTCTTCTTGTGCAGGTTTTATTGAAAGTTGGGGTTACTTCAGTGCAGGGAGGGGGTGTAAGAGTGCCGAACTATGGCTTGCCATTTCGTGCAATGTGCACTTCCACGGGTCCACAGGAAGTGGTTCAGCTGTCTCATGGGGAGTTTATACTGAATGACGAGGAATGGGTCGCTGGTTGGTTCTCTGACTGGTGCCTCGCATTTCTGTTTTTCCAGGTTAAAAAAACCATATATATATATATATATATATATACACAATGCCTTGTGAAAGTATTTGGCCCCCTTGAACTTTTCAACCGTTTGCCACATTTCAGGCTTCAAACACAAAGATATAAATTCAAATTTTTTTGTGAGGAATCAACAATAAGTGGGGCACAATCGTGTAGTGGAACGAAATTTATTGGATATTTTAAACTTTTTTAACAAATAAAAAACTGAAAAGTGGGGGTGCAACATCATTCGGCCCCTTTACTTTCAGTGCAGCAAACTCACTCCAGAAGTTCAGTGAGGATCTCTGAATGATCCAATGTTGTCCTAAATGACTGGTAATGATAAATAGAATCCACCTGTGTGTCAAGTCTCCGTATAAATGCACCTGCTCTGTGATAGTCTCAGGGTTCTGTTTCAAGTGCAGAGAGCATCATGAAGACCAAGGAACACAACAGGTAGGTCCGAGATACTGTTGTGGCAAAGTTTAAAGCTGGATTTGGATACAAAAAGATTTCCCAAGTTTTAAACATCTCAAGGAGCACTGTACAAGCGATCATATTGAAAAGGAAGGAGTGTCAGACCATCTCAAACAAGGAGAAGACTGATCAGAGATGCAACCAAAAGGCCTATGATCACTCTGTATGAACTGCAGAGATCTACAGCTGAGGTGGGAGAGTTTGTCCATAGGACAACAATCAGTCGTACACTGCACAAATCTGGCCTTTATGGAAGGGTGGCAAGAAGAAAGCCATTTCTCAAAGATAGCCATACAAATTCTCATTTGAGGTCTGCCACAAACCACGTGGGAGACACACCAAACAAGTGGAATAAGGTACTCTGGTCAGATGAAACCAAAATCAAACTTTTTGGGCACAATGCAAAATAATATGTTTGGCGTAAAAGCAATACATGTCATCACCCTCAAAGCACCATCCCCACTGTCAAACATGGTGGTGGCAGCATCATGGTTTGGGCCTGCTTTCTTCAGCAGGGACAGGGAAGATGGTTAAAATTGATGGGAAGATGGACGGAGCCAAATACAGGACCATTCTGGAAGAAAACCTGTTGGAGTCTGCAAAAGACCTGAGACTGGGATGGAGATTTATCTTCCATCAAGACAATGATCCCAAACATTAATCAAAATCTACAATGGAATGGTTCAAAAATAAACATATTCAGGTGTGAGAATGGCCTAGTCAAAGTCCAGACCTGTATCCAATCGAAAATCTGTGGAAAGAGCTGAAAACTGCTGACTGCCGAGAAGCTCCCCACCGGTTCTCCCCGCTGCGCAATGATCAATGAAGACACATAGGATCTCTTTCTTAATCTTTATTGAGGGTATAAACGTAACACCACTCATTTATTTGAAAACAGGGGTTGGATTGCTTTGGCTGCAGCTCAACCATAGGCACCAATCTGTCTTATAAACCAGAGGGGTAGAGGCCCAATGCCACGGGTGTCCATGGCAGGTTGACTCTCACCAGTGCCCTTATCCTCCAGCTGCGACTTAGTAATTCATAGAAGCCAAGCATTAGGGAGGGAGGGCAGGAGATGCTCAGCCTGTGAGCAGTATGGTAAAGGGAGGGGCTGCAGAGTAACGAGGAGGGCCCAGCACCCATTACTCATTACTCGGCGGGAGGAGCAGGGGTTGCTTAGTAACAGGGCTCAGCAGTCAGGGGCAGCAGGCTGCAATACGCTGCTGCGGTGCCCGTACAGACTGCCGAGACCCTCCCCACCGGTTCTCCCCGCCACGCAATGATCAATGAAGACACATATGATCTCTTTATCAATCTTTATTGAGGGTATAAACGTAACACCACTCATGTATTTGAAACAGGGTTTGGATTGTTTTGGCCACAGCTCAACCGTAGGCACCAATCTGCCGTATAAACCAGAGGAGTAGAGGCCCGATGCCGCGGCCGTCCGTGGCAGGTTGACTCTCACCAGCGTCCTCATCCACAAGCCAAGGAGTAGCGAGGGCATAAGCCTGAGCTGCGACCCCTACCGAATCACTATGAAACCGGGACTGTTTCGTCCTGCCTCCTGAGAGATAAATTAACCACGCTGAACTTGCTTGCGTCTGAGCATCCTCCGTGGCCAAATGGACCTTGACAAAATCCAAGTGATAAATGTGCCCACTGGGCAGCCCTGATCAGCAAACCACAGTCGGAGTTCTCTTACCTGGACCAACACAATCTGGAAAGAAACAAAATTAGCATCTCCTTGGTGTTCGCAGTACGATGTTCAACGTGTCGAGTCAACAATTTCCCTTCCCGGGTTGTGACAGTTACACGTGGCTGTAATGACCCGTGCATAATGTATGCCTAAACATGTGTGTCTGTGTGGGCCCCTTCCCCACGTGGGTTCCCTGTGCACGTAATCCTGGCCCCCCGCGTATTGGTAGCACTTGTGTGATTTACTTGCTACTGCGGGAATGCCTGCTGACCATTCTAGATCGCAATCATTTCTTTTCCATCAGGTTTTCAAGGAGGACCCCAGTAGGGGGGAGGACCTCCAATATGTGGGGCAGTAACGCAATTTCCTTAAAGAAAACCCAGCAGACCTCCTGCACCGCTATGCTGCCTAATATTACGAGGCTGAAATTGATATATTCTATTTCCAATTTGTTTTTTTTTGTTGTTTTTTTATGCTTAATAATCTATGTCGGTTGGAGGCTGTAATTAATATCACTTTTTTTTTTTTTTTTTTTTTTTTAAATCTATGCCATTTAGTGTTATATTGCCTTGCAACTCTAGCCAAAACTGGCGAATCACATCATTAAGCACCCTGTATAAACGGTAGCAAGGTCCGCCAAAACTGGCGAAACACATCATTTACCACCCTGAATAACCAGGTATATCCTGGTGGCATCCAAGTCAGCTAAAACTGGCAAACCGCATCAATAAACATCCTGGTCTTGCCCAACATGTGTTGCTATTAAGGGTCCTGGAAGGAGCCGCTATGTGCAATGTTGAGTGAAGGAATCTAACACGTGTATGCTCCGAGAACCGATGAGACTCTATGCCGTAGGCGAATCGTTGCCTGCGAAACTTGCCCGTGCCCTCGAAACTCACTTATAGACATTGGGCTTGCAAGGTGTAGACCCCGGCAAAGGAAAGCTGGTTGCCTTTTAAAGTATGAGCAGATATATCTCCCACGCGTTATATTTGAGGTAATGGGAACTCTTTCAATTTGCTTTGGGAAGTTATGTGTGTCTCCTTCCTGTTGTCCTAAAACCATTTGAATTATTAATTAAATACGGTGTTCTTAATTAGTTTTTGATTACGACAAGTTCACGTGTGTGCTACTGCACTTTAAATACTAATTAAATCCGGTGTTGTCTATTATTATTATAATTTTTTTTCTTTTTAATTAAAACCCTGTGCGGCTGCCCTGTACATCTGGGAGCAGGGGCTGTTAAATCGATAATTGGACCTTATGCGGGAAGTGGCATATAGTGGGCTAGGCAGGGTTGAGCACCACCGCCAGCAGGCAAGCAGGCATGGGCATGGGTTAGAGGTAAAATATCGATAGTACCCAATTTGTCCCATCTGCGTCGTATGAATTAGTTTATCGACATAACACAGATGAAAGGACGGGAGCAATGTGGGGGTGAGAGTCTCTAGGGGGAGCCTATTCGCTATCCCTTGGTATTAATACAGAAAAGGTGGTGAATACCTATTCCGCGCACCAGGACAAGGCGGGACTCGCCATCATACATGCCAATACCTGGCGAGCTTCGCCAGCATACATACCAATAATGTTGGGCCACGCCATCAACCGGCTTGGTGGACTGTGTACATGTAGCTGTGCCGACTTGTATCTGTGGCATTCCATGGAAATAGATACCTGGTAGTTATATGATGTCGAGAATGAAATCTACTGAGAAAGAAATCTACGGAATGAAGTATGCGTGCAGAGGGCATAATGTTAGTTCGTTTTCGTCCTGTGATATGTAAAATCTCCTGTAACGGGGACTGCGGATTAGTATCCGCTTTAGAATGAAACATCTTGCGTGATGAGCCTGTGATGTGGGGAGAGTAGGGGCTTCTCCATGACCGATGCTAGTGATGAGGCTTCCTGTATAAATCCCCGGAGGGAGAAGCCGGCAGCTGTGAAACTTCGTCTATCTGCGAGATGCCCCAGCATCTATTACGCTGTTCCTTTAACTGGGTGTGAGTTGCGTAACTGAATGTATTTATGGAACTTGATTAGCATTTGGGGAAAACATTTCCAATGACCAAGTGGTGATATGCGGACTGTGGGTACCAACTAACAGACCCTCTAAGTTTGCTAGCTCTAGCTGTGTGTGTGGAGGTATTTCTTAAAAAGACATTTTTTTTTGTATATGTGTGTATATGCACCTGCAAACTTTTTTTATTTTTTGTGAAGAAATGTAAACTCGCATGCAGTGTGTGTACGAATGCCCTGAAACCGGCCTAAGTCTTCGTATAACATGCGAGCAGCCCCGCTTTGAATAAAAACACCTGTGTGCACAGGGTCTTATGGAATCAGGCTGTATCTGTATAAACCCCGTATGTACGGTGTATTTGAAGATGTTGTGTAGCGTGTTGTATGAAGCAATCTGCATCCTTCGTGACAATGGTGAAAGGGAATACCATGTGCAACTATGTAACTTTATCCATAATGGACCATCATTTTATTTAAGAACATGCACTGGGGCATCATTGCACCGTATAGATACCCTTTATGTATGTTACCTCTAGTTGTGTGTGTAGGTAGTAATTAAACACACATAATAAAAAATTTTTTGCAGATTATATATATATATATATATATATATATTGCTGCCTCCAGTGTGTATGCGCGTTTCCTGGTTATGGGCACGTATATCTACGTGTGCCCTGCAAGCAGCATAGCAAAATTTATTTTGGGGTGGGGCACCTGTGCATGGTATGAAAATACCTTCTATGCTTTCTCACTCTAGGTGTGTGTGTGAGTATGTATTAATTGAACACGCAGGATTTTTTTTTTGTCTATGAATATATATGCACACCTGCAACTTTTAATGCAGATATATACACACCGGCATGCAATGTGTATATGCATGTGCCAAAATACGGGCACCTATGTCTTCCCATACCCTCAAGCAGCACCGCTTGGCCCTGTACAAAGCTGCAACCTGAATTGCCGTACCTCTGTATTCCCCTGTGCACAGTGATGGTTAATGCAGCTAAGGTAGCGGCTATATAATTCATGGCTTGATAGCCGTACCCCGGCTGAGACCGCGGGGGTGTCATAGGCTGTTGTTCTGCTTGCAGGCATGAACGCAGTGTCGTTATGGATAACATTGGTGCTGAGGTTGATATATCGAGATTGATATTATAGTGATAATGTGGGATTCCTTGTGCCGCGTGGGCAGCTGGAATCTGTTCTCTATCCCTAACTCTGTCCTTACACACCTTGGCAGAATGGTAGCGGGTGGAGTGCTAATTTATGACTGTAGTATCGGATTCCCCAGTTCCTTTTTTGTCTGTTCTCATGGAGGTGCCTGTATGTGCGTGGAGTGTAGATAAGTATTTTGAACAAATTAAAGTCGCCCGCACCGCAGCGACAGCTAACTAGGGGATGTGGCCCAACGAAGCAACAGGGCATCGTATGGCGTAGGGCGTCACTTTTATGCTCTTACGAGCTCCGCTCTGGGGGCCGTTCTCCAGACTGGAGTACTGCAAGCTCGTAGAACCGGAAGTTGCGTGACGTGACATGACTTCCGCCCCCGTGACCAGATATGACGAGCGTCACATACGTCACATATGTCGGTCCGGCGATGCTCAGCCTGTGAGCACTATGGTAAAGAGGAAGAGGATGACGAGTGGCAATGCTTATAAGGCCGGGGGAGGGGCTACAGAGTGACAAGGAGGGCCAAGCACCCATTAGTCATTACCCAGCGGGGAGGAGCGGGGGTTGCTTAGTAATAGGGCTCGGCAGTCAGAGGCAGCAGGCTGCAATACGCAGCTGCAGTGCCCGTACAGTTCACAAACGCTCTCCATCCAACCTCACTGAACTTGAGCTGTTTTGCAAGGAAGAATGGGTAAGAATTTTAGTCTCTCGATGTGCAAAACTGATAGAGACATACCCCAAGCGACTTGCAGCTGTAATCGCAGCATAAGGTGATACTACAAAGTATTAACTCAAGGGGGCCGAATAATATTGCACGCGCCACTTTTCAGTTTTTTATTTGTTAAAAAAGTTTAAAATATACATTTCGAACCACTTCACGATTGTGTCCCACTTGTTGATTTTTCACAAAAAAATTAGAATTTATATCTTTATGCTTGAAGCCTAAAATGTGGCAAAAGGTTGAAAAGTTCAAGGGGTCCATATACTTTCACAAGACACTGTGTATATATATATATATATATATATATATATATATATAGTACAGTCCAAAAGTTTGGACAGACATTCTAATTCAACGATTTTTCTGTATTTTCATGACTATGAAAATTGTAGATTCACACTGAAGGCATCAGAACTATGAATTAACACATGTGGAATTAAATACTTAACAGAAACGTGTGAAAAAACTGAATATTAATTCTAGGTTCTTCAAAGTAGCCACCTTTTGCTTTGGTTACTGCTTTGCACACTCTTGGCATTGTCTTGATGAGCTTCAAGAGGTAGTCACCAGAAATGGTTTTCACTTCACAGGTGTGCCCAGTCAGGTTTAATAAGTGGGATTTCTTGCCTTATAAATGGGGTTGGGATCATCAGTTGTGTTGTGCAGAAGTCTGGTGGATACACAGCTGAATAGACTGTTAGCTGCTTTTTTCTTGCCATAATACAAATTCTAAGTAAAGAAAAACGAGTGGCCATCATTACTTTAAGAAATAAAGGTCAGTCAGTCCAAAAAATTGGGAAAACTTTGAAAGTGTCCCCAAGTGCAGTTGCAAAAAGCATCAAGCTCTACAAAGAAACTGGCTCACATGAGCACCACCCCAGGAAAGGAAGACCAAGAGTCACCTCTGCTGCGGAGGATAAGTTCATCCAAGTCCCCAGCCTCAGAAATTGCAGGTTAGCTCAGATTACTGACCAGGTCAATGCCACACAGATGTCTAGCAGCAGACACATCTCTACAACAATTGTTAAGAGGAGACTTTGTGCAGCAGGGCTTCATGGTAAAATAGCTGCTAGGAAACCACTGCTAAGGACAGGCAACAAGCAGAAGAGACTTGTTTGGGCTAAAGAACACAAGGAATGGACATTAGACCAGTGGAAATCTGTGCTTTGGTCTGATGAGTCCAAATTTCAGATCTTTGGTTCCAACCACCGTGTCTTTATGTGACGCAGAAAAGGTGAACGGATGGACTCTACATGACTGGTTCCCACCGTGAAGCATGGAGAAGGAGCTGTGATGGTGTGGGGGTGCTTTGCTGCTTTGAAGCTCATCAAGAGTGTGCAAAGCAGTAAAAGCAGTAATCAAAGCAAAAGGTGGCTACTTTGAAGAACCTAGAATATAAGACATATTTTCCGTTGTTTCACACTTTTTTTGTTAAGTATTTAATTCTGCATGTGTTAATTCATAGCTTTGATGCCTTCAGTGAGAATCTACAATTTTCAAGGTCATGAAAATACAGGAAAATCTTTGAATGAGAACGCGTGTCCAAACTTTCAGTCTGTACTGTATATATATATATATATATATATATATATATATATATATATATATAACATATACACATGCACACACATACATACACACACACATCAGTCTCCCATCCGCCGCTCGGTGTTACCAGCTTGCAGGACCTGTGTTATCGCTGCAGGCTGAAGGACCTGTGTAAAGCAGAAGGGTCACGTGATGGGGCATGGTCCCGTGACTCCACTATGTCGCACAGGTCCTTCAGCCTGCAGCAGTAACATAGGTTCATCTACAGGTAGCAGTAACACCGAGCAGCGGGGGGAGCGAACAACAGGGGGAGACTGAGTGGCTGAGGAGAGGAGAAATTAAGCGACAGGGAGTCCGGGTGGACTGCTGGGAGCGTGCGGGGGAAAGTGTGCACCGGACTGAAGTTGGCAAAGACGTGTCGGATACGGGAGTGCAGCATTAGTAGTGGCAAGCGCAAATTCGAAGACCCATCGCTTGGGTGTTCCAGTATGGCATCCGACATACTTCCGGTTGGGGCGGTAGATTGTGGGATTCGGCCTCATCTCGACAGAAGTGTGTGACAGACAACATAAGGTAATTATATATTAGATTTGTGGTATAATTAGTGCTGCCAGCAGTGCTCAGTGGCATTTTCCACATGTCACTATGACATTGCAGCCACCAACTAATGGTGCCGCACTGTTATCCTAAACTTTCTTCTCCCTTATTCCTTTGAGACAAAGTTGTGACATCAGATCAGACACATTCGAGCAGATCCTGCACACATTTACTGCAGTCGTAATGTGAGCTAGATCTACGCTAGGTTTTATGGCAAATTTTAACAGCTGCTCCCCATAGTGTTTTTAAAGTGGAAAATATCAAAACTGTTTAAAGCGAACCTGTCACCCCCCCCCAGACATGAAAAGCTGAGCTCCCCACCTTCTGCAGCACTAAGGCTGCATTCAGAGAAGGTGTATATTGCATTTTGTATAACTACATTCACTGAAATATGCACTTATATAACATGAGGCAATTACCAGGACTGAAGACCGGGAGGCGGGGTTTCCAGCGTCTGTGTGCCGCCCCCATGCTGTAAATCATCCCTCTGTGTTGGGGATGGTGTGATTCTTCCACCCCCTCCTCGCTCTAACCGGCGCCTGCGCTTTGCTTTAGCATGCCGGGAATGCGCAGTGCGCGCTGCCCGACAACTTCCTAGTCCTCTCGCAGCTGCGCAGTACGCCAACCCCGCAGTGGATTATTCATTATCCTCACTGCGGGGCGGCAAAACGGCGCTGCGCATTTGCTGTGCTGCAGGTGGCACCCCTGACTGCCTCTCTCCTCCCCCTCATAAAGCCGGGTCTCAAAATAGAAAGTGAAACTCAGGACCGGCACCGAGGAGAGAGGCAGGAAGCACAGGAGGAGCCACGCACTATGTGCCTGCTGGAAAATGGGGAGAATGACATAAACGTAACTTTATCCCTCCTCACACACAATCCCTATATCTATATTTATCTATCTATCATTTCTATCTTTCATTCTATCTTTCATTCTATTTATCTTTCCATCTATCTATCTGTCTACCTATCTATCCCTCTATTTATCCCTCTTTCTATCTATCTATCAATCTATTTATCCCTCTTTCTATCTATTTCTCTTTCATTATGTCCATTCTTCTATCCATCTATCTATCAATCCATCTATCTATCTATCTATCTATCTCTCTCTATTTATCTTTCTATCTGTCTATCCCTCTATCTATCCCTCTATCTGTCTATCCCTCTATTTGTCTGTCCATCCATCTATCCCTCTATCTATCACTCTATCTATCCCTTCATCCATCCATCCATCCATCTATCCCTCTCTTTCTATCTCTCTCTCTCTCTCTCTATCTATCTATCTATCTATCTATCCCTTCATCCATCCATCCATCCCTCTATCTATCTCTATCTGTCCATCCATCTATCTCTTAATCTATCTGTCTATCTATCTATATCTATCCATCTATCAATCTATCCCTCTATCTATCTGTCCATCTATCTATCTATCCCTCTCAATCTATCCCTCTCAATCTATCCCTCTCAATCTATCCATCCATCTTTCCATCTGTCTATCTATCCATCTATCTATCTATCCCTCTATCTTTCTATCTATCTCTATATCTCTCTATCTATCTCTCTATCTGTCCATCCATATATCCCTCTATCTATCTGTCCATCTAAAACAGAAAAAAAAAACTGCACAGCACACTCAGACAATGTGAACTGGTGCCAGCAGTGACGCTGGATATTAACTAGAAAAAAATACTCTGCAGCACGCAGCTACTACCAATGATGTACATGTGCTAACAAGCTATATATACCTGAGAAAAAAGTTTAAAAACTTACGTTTTTTTCAAAAAACTCAAAAATCTTATCCTTTTATTTCTGAAGTTCTTGGTACACACATTGGCCAATGTCTGTTTGCTCATCGACTGTGACAAAGTGACTTCAGGTCCGATGAGTCCTACGCTGATATCCCTATCCTCCTTGTCCGCTCCCCCACTTCTCAGTGGGCAGACACCACCTCGACCCTAGATCACCTGTGGTCAATGAGGGTGCAGATTGCAGTAAGGAGCCAGCAACTCCATAAAATACAAAACAGAAAAAAAAAAACAGAAAAAAAAACTGCACAGCACACTCAGACAATGTGAACTGGTGCCAGCAGTGACGCTGGATATTAACTAGAAAAAAGTACTCTGCAGCACGCAGCTACTACCAATGATGTACATGTGCTAACAAGCTATATATACCTGAGAAAAAAGTTTAAAAACGTACGTTTTTTTCAAAAAACTCAAAAATCTTATCTTTTTATTTCTGAAGTTCTTGGTACACACATTGGCCAATGTCTGTTTGCTCATCGACTGCGACAAAGTGACTTCAGGTCCGATGAGTCCTACGCTGATATCCCTATCCTCCTTGTCCTTGTCCTAAAAAAGGGACTGCATCTTTATTAACCCCTCGCCCATGGTCCAGGGGTTAATAAAGATGCAGTCCCTTTTATTTATATTGTTTTATTGATTTTTCAGGAAAAAAAATGACGTGGGCTTCGCCGTATTTCTGTAACCAGCCAGATCCAGCAGGCAGCGACGGGCTGCCCCCAACCCCCAGGTGCCTATTTGTACCTGGCCGGACACAAGAATATAGGCAAGCCCCCTTTTTTTATTATTTCATGAATTTCATGAAAAAATAAAAAAAAAATGCGTGGGGCTCCGCGCAATTTCTATGTCCAGCCAGGTACAGCTAAGCAGCTGGGGGCTGGAATCCAAGCTTTCTGGGCACCCCCCGCTGCAAATTGCAGCCCGCAGCCGCCCCAGAAGATGGCGCGTCCTTTGAAGCGCCATCTTCTGGCGCTGAACCCCGCTCTTCCAGTGGCCCTGGTGGCGGGTGGCTCACTGGGTAATAAAGGGGTTAGGGCCAGCTTTGTATTATCAGCTGGCCCTAAGCCCGAAATTTATGGCGGTCACGCCAATATTAGACATGACCGCCATGAATTTCCAGTAATCAATATAAAAAAAAAACACAACACAGAGAAAAATAATTTTATTAGAAATAAAACAGAAGACAATTAGGGACTCCATCTTTATTTAAAAAATCCTCTTCCGTCCGACGTAGTCCAAAACGTAATCTCAGCTCTGCTACATCCCTGTGCATAGACACACAGGGATGTAGCAGAGCTGAGAACTGACTAAACAGTCAGGGTTCAGCTCAGGTCATTATGACCTGAGCTGAACCCTGCTGTCAGCCAGACTCGCTCTGCTCCGGAGATTCCCGAGCGGTGACGGAAGTTGATTTATTCACTGCTTCTGTCACCGTTCGGGAATCTCCGGAAACAGAAGCAGAGAGACTCTGGGAGCGAGTCGGCGGCGGAGGCAGGGGTAAGTAGCCGGCCGGTCCGGTGCACCCTCTCTGCTGCCGCTGGCTTTAAAAGAATAACATGGGGATTTGCAGTTTTTTCCTCTGCTGCCAGACCCCTTATAGGGTCCGGCAGCAGAGGAATCGCTGCAATACTCATTCCCCATTCATTTACATTGGAATCGCTAGACTCGCAAAGAGTAGCGAGTCCTGGAGTCAGACTCGTCAGAGTCTAGCTATTCTGAGTAGTTTAGGATTCACCCATCCCTACCCTCTATCTTTCTATCTCTCTCTCTATCTGTCTATCCCTCTGTCTATGTCTATCACTCTATCCATCCATCCATCTATCTATCATCTGTCTATCTATCCCTTTATCTCTCTCTCTCTATCTGTCTATCTATCTCTCTATCTGTCTATCACTCTATCTATCCATCCCTCCATCCATCTTTCTATCTATCTATCTATCCCTCGGGAGGCGTCGACGCTCGCAGGGCGCCAAAAGCGTGCGCGCTCCCGCCCGTCGCCGCCGACAGCTCCGGCGGTGTCGGATGGTGTGACGGGGCCTATAGATAGATAGATAGATAGATGGACAGATAGATAGAGGGATATATGGATGGACAGATAGAGAGATATAGAGATAGATAGAAAGATAGAGGGATAGATAGATGGATAGATAGACAGATGGAAAGATGGATGGATAGATTGAGAGGGATAGATTGAGAGGGATAGATAGATAGATGGACAGATAGATAGAGGGATAGATTGATAGATGTAGATTGATAGACAGATAGATTAAGAGATAGATGGATGGACAGATAGAGATACATAGAAGGATGGATGGATGGATGAAGGGATAGATAGATAGATAGATAGATAGATAGATAGATAGATAGATAGATAGAGAAATAGATAGAAAGAGAGGGATAGATGGATGGATGGATGAAGGGATAGATAGAGTGATAGATAGAGGGAAAGATGGATGGACAGACAGATAGAGGGATAGACAGATAGAGGGATAGATAGAGTGATAGACAGATAGAGGGATAGACAGATAGACAGAGGGATAGACAGATAAAGGGATAGACAGATAGAAAGATAAATAGAGAAATAGATAGATAGATAGATAGATAGATAGATAGATAGATAGATAGATAGATAGATAGAAAGATAAATAGAATGAAAGATAGAATGAAAGATAGAAATGATAGATAGATAAATATAGATATAGGGATTGTGTGTGAGGAGGGATAAAGTTACGTTTATGTCATTCTCCCCATTTTCCAGCAGGCACATAGTGCGTGGCTCCTCCTGTGCTTCCTGCCTCTCTCCTCGGTGCTGGTCCTGAGTTTCACTTTCTATTTTGAGACCCGGCTTTATGAGGGGGAGGAGAGAGGCAGTCAGGGGTGCCACCTGCAGCACAGCAAATGTGCAGGCGCCGTTTTGCCGCCCCGCAGTGAGGATAATGAATAATCCACTGCGGGGTCGGCGTACTGCGCAGGTGCGAGAGGACTAGGAAGTTTTCGGGCAGCGCGCACTGCGCATGCCCGGCATGCTAAAGCAAAGCGCAGGCGCCAGTTAGAGCAAGGAGGGGGTGGAGGACTCACACCATCCCCAACACAGAGGGATGATGGACAGCACGGGGGCGGCACACAGACGCTGGAAACCCCGCCTCCCGGTCTTCGGTCCTGGTAACTGCCTCATGTTATATAAGTGCATATTTCAGTGAATGTAGTTATACAAAATGCAATATACACCTTCTCTGAATACAGCCTTAGTGCTGCAGAAGGTGGGGAGCTCAGCTTTTCATATCTGGGGGGGGGTGACAGGTTCGCTTTAAAGCACTTGAGGTGGTTGACAGTGTAGGGGGTACTTGGGTACCGGGGCTGATTGCGACTTGGATGGGGGATCACGGCTTGACGGGCCCGGTCCCGCGCCCTGAACCCTCAATGGTGGGGATGGTGGGGGATGATGGTGGTGAAGGGGGATTGATTTCGTGATGCCACCTGTGGTACCTGGGAAAGTGTATACCAGCGCTGCGGCCGGCAACTGAGGTGATAGTGGTGCAGCTCAGTGTAGTACAGCTCCCCACAGGTGGAGCTTTACCTCAGGGCAGCGGGGATGGATGAGAGGAGTCGTAGTAGCGTCTCTGCGGTTAATGCTGTGGATGGCGGCTGTTAAACAGGCACACGCACACACAGTAGTCTTTGTTTCGATACCTTTTACTGATGACGAGTAACAGGTACAGTCCAGAGAAGTAACCAGGTCCCCGATGCAATTTGGGACTTTCACCTTGGAGAGTTGTGAGGCCTTCACTGTTACTGTGTAGGGTGGTTTGGGGTAAGTCCTGCCTGTAACTGAACTCACCGCTCCTTCTCCCTCTCAGGGCTTTACTCTATTACTGACAATGAGGTCCTTCTGCGGGGTCTCTATTCCTCTTTTGGCCCTTGGTCCATTGTTTGGTCAGTTTTGAGTGTCTCTTTCTAGTTACCTCAGGGGAATTTGGTCCTCCTGGTCCTTCCAGGCTTTTACTGCTGCACTGAATGCTTTGCAGTGACGGACTTCAGTGTCCAGGTGAGCTACGGGGAAACCAGGTCTCCTATGTCTCCACTGGCCTCCGACCCTCTCCTAAGGGTGCAACACAGCTGGGTCAGTGTTCCCTGGTCCTGGGCCTGGATCGTAACCAGCGACCAGCTCCTCACTCCTGCTCTCTTCACTGCTTGACTGGAACTAACTCACTGACTCCTCCCCTCAGGCCTGGATCTTTTAAAGGGTATCTGACTTAAGGCAGCCAGTAGAGCTTCCCCTTCAGGTCTGGGGTAGAAGGTGTTGTGTGCTGTGTGTACCAAAGTGTAAATCCCTCCTTGCACCGGTAGATCCTGTGGCAATTCCCTGCAGGGGTGCGACACATTCATATACCATTAAAAAACTGAATATTAAAAAACTAATAAATTAATGAATTTATTTCTTCATCATGCTACAGATGGAAAAATACTAAAATATGAGTAGGACAAATGATAATGCCTAAACCCAACCAATATCCTTTGACTTGAAAAATGCATTGGTTATTTTCAGTAAAGTCTGTATAGTTTTATGAGTGAACAATAAAACAAATACATGTATAAGAGTTCATAACAAGAAAACATTCTTTTTTCATGCAGGAGGAGAATGATCAAGAAAATAATATTACTGATGGCAATTCAACATACCGTATATACTCGCGTATAAGCCGAGTTTTTCAGCCCAAAAATTGAAAAGTACCCCCCTCGGCTTATACACGAGTCAGTGCGGGGGCTGCTGTATACAGCGGTATACAGCAGCCCCCGCATCCCCAGTAATGCAGGGCCCCCCAGCCTTGCTCCGGTCACCTGTAAAGCAAATTATACTTATCACCGTCCCGCTGTCTGCGCCCGCCGCTGCCGTCCGCGATCCTCCATCTTCATGCGTCTTCTTCCTGTTTCCTGTGTTCGGCGCCGGTAATGACGTCATTGCCAGCGACGAACACAGGAAACAGGAAGAAGACGCATGAAGATGGAGGATCGCGGACGGCAGCGGCGGGCGTGGACAGCGGGACAGTGATAAGTATAATTTGCTTTACAGGTGACCGGAGCAAGGCTGGGGGGGCCCTGCATTACTGGGGATGCTGTATACTACCGCTGGGGCTGCTATACACTACCACTGGGGCTGCTATATACTACCACTGGGGCTGTATATACCTCTGGGGCCCTGTATACTACCACTGGGGCTGTATATACCACTGGGGCTGTATATACTACTGGGGCTGCCTGTATACTACCACTGGGGCTGTATATACCACTGGGGCTGTATATACTACTGGGGCTGCCTGTATACTACCACTGGGGCTGTATATACTACTGGGGCTGCCTGTATACTACCACTGGGGCTGTATATACTGCTGGGGCCCTGTATACTACCACTGGGGCTGTATATACCACTGGGGCTGTATATACTACTAGGGCTGCGTCTATACTACCACTGGGGCTGTATATACCACTGGGGCTGTATATACCACTGGGGCTGTATATACTACTGGGGCTGTGTGTATACTACCACTGGGGCTGTATATACTACCACTGGGACTGCTGTATATACCTCTGGGACTGCTGTATACCACACTGCTGGGGGCTGTATACTTGTGCTAGGGTCCACCCTCGGCTTATACACGAGTCAATAGATTTTCCCAGGTTTTGGGGGCAAAAGTAGGGGGGTCAGCTTATACACGGGTCGGCTTATACACGAGTATATACAGTTAGGGCCAGAAATATTTGGACAGTGACACAATTTTCGCGAGTTGGGCTCTGCATGCCACCACATTGGATTTGAAATGAAACCTCTACAACAGAATTCAAGTGCAGATTGTAACGTTTAATTTGAAGGGTTGAACAAAAATATCTGATAGAAAATGTAGGAATTGTACACATTTCTTTACAAACACTCCACATTTTAGGAGGTCAAAAGTAATTGGACAAATAAACATAACCCAAACAAAATATTTTTATTTTCAATATTTTGTTGCAAATCCTTTGGAGGCAATCACTGCCTTAAGTCTGGAACCCATGGACATCACCAAACGCTGGGTTTCCTCCTTAATGCTTTGCCAGGCCTTTACAGCCGCAGCCTTCAGGTCTTGCTTGTTTGTGGGTCTTTCCGTCTTAAGTCTGGATTTGAGCAAGTGAAATGCATGCTCAATTGGGTTTAGATCTGGTGATTGACTTGCAGAATGTTCCATTTTTTTGCACTCATGAACTCCTGGGTAGCTTTGGCTGTATGCTTGGGGTCATTGTCCATCTGTACTATGAAGCGCCGTCCAATCAACTTTGCAGCATTTGGCTGAATCTGGGCTGAAAGTATATCCCGGTACACTTCAGAATTCATCCGGCTACTCTTGTCTGCTGTTATGTCATCAATAAACACAAGTGACCCAGTGCCATTGAAAGCCATGCATGCCCATGCCATCACGTTGCCTTCACCATGTTTCACAGAGGATGTGGTGTGCCTTGGATCATGTGCCGTTCCCTTTCTTCTCCAAACTTTTTTCTTCCCATCATTCTGGTACAGGTTGATCTTTGTCTCGTCTGTCCATAGAATACTTTTCCAGAACTGAGCTGGCTTCTTGAGGTGTTTTTCAGCAAAATTTAACTCTGGCCTATCTATTTTTGGAATTGATGAATGGTTTGCATCTAGATGTGAACCCTTTGTATTTACTGTCATGGAGTCTTCTCTTTACTGTTGACTTAGAGACAGATACACCTACTTCACTGAGAGTGTTCTGGACTTCAGTTGATGTTGTGAACGGGTTCTTCTTCACCAAATAAAGTATGCGGCGATCATCCACCACTGTTGTCATCCGTGGACGCTCAGGCCTTTTAGAGTTCCCAAGCTCACCAGTCAATTCCTTTTTTCTCAGAATGTACCCAACTGTTGATTTTGCTACTCCAAGCATGTCTGCTATCTCTCTGATGGATTTTTTCTTTTTTTTCAGCCTCAGGATGTTCTGCTTCACCTCAATTGAGAGTTCCTTTGACCGCATGTTGTCTGGTCACAGCAACAGCTTCCAAATGCAAAACCACACACCTGGAATCCACCCCTGACCTTTTAACTACTTCATTGATTACAGGTTAACAAGGGAGACGCCTTCAGAGTTAATTGCAGCCCTTAGAGTCCATTGTCCAATTACTTTTGGTCCCTTGAAAAAGAGGAGGCTATGCATTACAGAGCTATAATTCCTAAACCCTTTCTCCGATTTGGATGTGGAAACTCTCATATTGCAGCTGGGAGTGTGCACTTTCAGCCCATATTATATATATAATTGTATTTCTGAACATGTTTTTGTAAACAGCTAAAATAACAAAACTTGTGTCACTGTCCAAATATTTCTGGCCCTAACTGTACGGTATTCCACTAAATATGAAATTGGAGCAATAAATGTTAAGAATTAGAACAAACTGCATAACATTAAGGGCCCCTTTACACGCGGCTACATTTCTTGGGTGGCTACAGGTAACTTACTGGTTGCAGTGAAATCATGGAGACAAGGTTCTATCTTGTTGCTGTGTACAAATGGAATAATCTCTCCATGATTTCACTGCAACCAGTAAGTTACCTGTAGCCACCCAAGAAATGTAGCCGCGTGTAAAGGGGCCCTAAGTGATAATGATTATTTGAATAATATAAAAAATAATGAATAAACCTGGGCTTCAGCACTTTTTTGTGGGTAGACCCCTTCATCAAATAAAAATAAAGAGACTTTTTACAGGATGAGTTGTAGAATTGAATGACATCAATTATTTTACTATGCAATGTGCTGCTAAAGGGGCAAAAAAAAATTCCAAGTGACGTGAAATTGTATAGAAATAAACACATTTCCAACATTGTTTCTCTTTTTGTTACAGTGTTACTTTATGCCACAAAAATGACCTGGCAGTATGATTCTCAAGGTCAGTAGGATTATGGCAATACCAAATATTTATAGCTTTTTCTTTTTAATATTTAAGTGGTGAAAAAAATCTAGAAACTCATGATAAAAAGAAAAATTTCTTCTGTCGCAATGACCAATATAACTGTGGTGATTTAACATTTGGGAATTATTCCTTCAGAATTTTCCATATTTCGACATAAATTTGACCCATCAGATTTTCACATATCCAAAAGTACAGAAAAAGAACCAAATCAGACAAGTGAGACAATATCTGAATTTTCCATTTTTTTTAAATCATAAAAATAAGTCAGAATCACATGTCTGTGAAAGTATGTGAACCCTTAAGGCTGGCTTCACACCACGGTTCTTCACTGTCAGGTTCTGTCCGGTGTTTTGCAGGATGGATCGGACAGAACCTGACAGCCCTGGACAAAACAGAACCGGAGGGCAAATATGCCCTTCGATCCTGTTTTCTGCCGGAATCCTCCCTGCGTGTGGCTGCCACTGTCCAATTGCTGAAATTTCAACATAGCGGCTGGAGGGGAGCTCTCCAGGTGCTGAAATATCAGCAATGGCTCTTTTAGCTGCACTGTCCTGGCGCTGGACTAGCGCAGCTTGAATTTCAGTGCCGCCGCTTGTTCAGCACCCTGCGTCCGGGAACCGGATCATTTTTTCTGCCGGATCCAGCATGGATCACCCTGGATCCGGGAGGATCCGATTTTGATAGATTTTTTTGCCCCGGAAAAAAAATCCTGCAAGCTGTGATTTTGTGTCTGGGGCAAAAAACTAAATCACCTGGATCCAGTCGGACACATACCGGAAGGCAAATAGCTGCCATCCGGCCCCATAGGGATACAATAGGGCCAAAATCGGATCCGGGGATCCCTAGATCCAAAAGACCACTGGTGTGAAGCCAGCCTAAGATTAGCAGATAATTTGACCATTGAATTAGAGAGTTGCTTCCAATCAACGGAATAACAATAAGGTATGAGTGGGTGATCAGTTTTATTTAAAGAGATTGTCCACTACTTGGACAACCCTTTCTCATTCCCCTTGTGCACCCCTAGAAAAATAAAAAAACCTATACACATGTCTGCTGTAGGCGCAGTTCCAGCTATATTAGAACTCAAATTCCCAGGACCCACATGACATTGTTATGATACGCAAGTCCCGTGACTAATCACTGCCGCCTTTCTTCTCCCTGTCTAAGGACAGTTAAGTAATTACCTGGAAGTGAACGCTGAGGCAGCCTCTCACTGCATGTTAATTGCTCCTGCATCCAAAGGCAAGGAGATGGAAGCCGAAGATGATTGGTTGCGTGGCCTCAGGTTTTATAACAATGTCACATGGGAAACACAAATTCTGACTTTACTGGAACCACGCCAGACCCAGAGGTGAGTATAGGCTTTCTTTCTTTTTATAGGAACATGCTGAATGAGAAGGGGTTGTCCAAATAGTGGACAACCCCTTTAAAAACTGGGATCTATTTCAAAAACTCTGAACATGTCAAAATATTACAGGAAGTGCTTCATGGCGCAAGCAGAAGAGATATTTGAAGATCTCAGAAGAAGAGTTCATCGGCCTGGAAAAAATTATTAAGCCATCATTAAAAATTTTAGATTCAACAATCTATAATCAGACAAATGATATATACATAGAGAAAATATTACCCTCCCCTCAGGAATGGTTAATGTTCATGAGTCAATGAGCACAGTGTTGCTGATGTATGTAAAGTGTTGAATAAATGGTACTAAATAAGTGAATAAATATTATAAAAAAAAGCCAAAAAGCCAGCGCTGCCTGTGGTTTTCACACAGTACAAAAAGTGCATGTGCACACATTAACTTCTAGCTGTACTTTAAAACTGAGACATTTGTCAAACAATTAAGCCAATTCTTTGAGCCACCCTGCCACTTCATGCCATTCTCAGATGGGACAGTTCTACTCTACATTTTTTATACACGTTGTGCCATTACAGCCTCCTGAATGCTTTAAAAGAAAAACATTGAATGCACACGTACTGTGAGGCAGTGATGGGAATCATATGCGAGGGATGATATGTATCCCCCAGAATGCGCACTGAAACATATTGAACCCACTGGAGGGCATTGCAATCACAGGAAGACTGTGACTGCAGGACAGTGGAACAGTCCACTCCCCCCAGCCCAGGTCTTGCATGTGGCTCATGGCCACAGATTCCATTTAAAAGCCTTCAGCAAATGTTTGGGAGTGTCACTGGTTTGTTTGCAAGCTGCAGAGCTGAAAGTTCTGTGCAGGGCAAATCTGTGAGAAGTCACAACACAGGCCTGTGAAGACAAAGTAACTGGCGCACCACAGAGAGAAATGGCGCGGGCGTCTCCAACGGCAACAGGTTTACACGGACTGTGTGGATCACCCGGCTGTGACCTGGAGGACATCCTTGGCATTTGAGTTGTGAGTTGTATAAATGAAGCCGTTTAAATTGAACTTTCCTTGGATCACTCCCTCATTACCGCACAGGGTGAACACCGCTGCACTACAATATGGTAGAGAATGCGGGCACTATGAACTGAGGCATACCCCAAACGCTGCATGTCCGTATTCAAGCCTGCAAAGCTACAGTTCAGGCCTGCCAGCAACATGGAGGAGCTATTGAAGCAGTTGGTACTTAGTTTGTTCCTACTCAGCGGCAACCTAAGGAGCAGCACCAGCAGCACAACCAGCAGCAACAGCTATTATATCAACACCAGCAGAAAACTAATGAGCTGATTCTGCATTAGATTGCGGTACTGCAAGACGCCTACCCCGGAACATCGGGAAACCCGGGACAAGGTCCGCTCCGCATTGAGGAAGCTGAGTCAGGATGACGTTGTGGAAGCTTTCTTCACAGCGGAGCGGGAAAATCTACCAGCGGATCAGTGGGCTAAAGTAGTGGCTCTGTTCCTGATGGGCGACGCGCAGAAGGCCTCAGTCGGGAAGATGCCGAGGACTATAGTAGCTAAAAGGTGAGATCCTTGCTGACTGGGTTTTAATACCTATATACATATCCATCTAGATTTGAACTAAATTAAATACTATGGCAGGAGACCGGGGAGGACCCCACTGCTGACACAAACATAAAAAAGCTAGACTCAGTTTGCCAAAATGTATGTACAGTGTTGGTCAAAAGTATTGACACCCCTGCAATTCTGTCAGATAATACTCAGTTTCTTTCTGAAAATGATTGCAATCACAAATTCTTTGGTATTATTATCTTCATTTAATTTGTCTTCAATGAAAAAACACAAAAGAGAATGAAGCAAAAAGCAAAACATTGATCATTTCACACAAAACTCCAAAAATGGGCCAGACAAAAGTATTGGCATCCTCAGCCTAATACTTGGTTGAACAACCTTTAGCCAAAATAACTGCAATCAACCGCTTCCGGTAACCATCAATGAGCTTCTTACAATGCTCTGCTGGAATTTTAGACCATTCTTCTTTGGCAAACTGCTCCAGGTCCCTGATATTTGAAGGGTGCCTTCTCCAAACTGCCATTTTTAGATCTCTCCACAGGTGTTCTATGGGATTCAGGTATGGACTCATTGCTGGCTACCTTAGAAGTCTCCAGTGCTTTCTCTCAAACCATTTTCTAGTGCTTTTTGAAGTGTGTTTTGGGTCATTGTCCTGCTGGAAGACCCATGACCTCTGAGGAAGACCCAGCTTTCTAACACTGGGCCCTACATTATGCTGCAAAATTTGTTCGTAGTCTTCAGACTTCATAATGCCATGCACATGGTCAAGCAGTCCAGTGCCAGAGGCAGCAAAGCAACCCCAAAACATCAGGGAACCTCCGCCATGTTTGACTGTAGGGACCTTGTTCTTTTCTTTGAATGCCTCTTTTTTTCTCCTGTAAACTCTATGTTGATGCCTTTGCCCAAAAAGAGAGAACATTCTTCCAAAACGTTTTAGGCTTTCTCAGGTAAGTTTTGGCAAACTCCAGCCTGGCTTTTTTATGTCTCGGGGTAAGAAGTGGGGTCTTCCTTGGTCTCCTACCATACAGTCCCTTTTCATTCAGACGCCGATGGATAGTACGGGTTGACACTGTTGTACCCTCGGACTGCTGGGCAGCTTGAACTTGTTTGGATGTTAGTCAAGATTCTTTATCCACCATCTCTACAATCTTGTGTTGAAATCTCTTGTCAATTTTTCTTTTCCGGCCACATCTAGGGAGGTTAGCCACAGTGCCATGGGATTTAAACTTCTTGATGACACTGCGCACGGTAGACATAGGAACATTCAAGTCTTTGGAGATGGACTTGTAGCCTTGAGATTGCTCATGCTTCCTCACAATTTGGTTTCTCAAGTCCTCAGACAGTTCTTTGGTCATCTTTTCTCCATGGTCAATGTGGTACACACAAGGACACAGGACAGAGGTTGAATGAACTTTAATTCATGTCAACTGGCTGCAAGTGTGATTTAGTTATTGCCAACACATGTTAGGTGCCACAGGTAAGTTACAGGTGCTGTTAATTACACAAATTTGAGAAGCATCACATGATTTTTCTATCAGTGCCAATACTTTTGTCCACCCCCTTTTTTATGTTTGGTGTGGAATTAGATCCAATTTGGCTTTACGACAATTCTTTTTGTGTTTTTTTCATTGAAGACAAATTAAATGAAGATAATAATACCAAAGAATTTGTGATTGCAATCATTTTCAGGAAGAAACTGAGTATTATCTGACAGAATCTCAGGGGTGTCAATACTTTTGGCCAACACTGTAAGTATCCTTCTGGGAAAGAGTTTTGTGAACAGATAAGCCCAAGATAGAGCATTTTGGTAACGCACATAATTTTACTGTTTACTGAAAATGGAATGAGGCATAAAAAGAAAAGAATGGAGGATATTCTGGTGTTGTACTGATGTTTCTGTCACTGGGTGCCTTCACTGTGTGTAAGGCATTATCAAACCTGAAGATTACCTAAGGATTTTGGGTCACAATGTAGTGCCTAGCGTCAGAGAGCTGGATTTGCGTCCTAGGTCATGGGTCTTCCAAGCAGGACAATGACCCTCAACATACTTCAAGAAGACCCCAGAAATAGATGGAAACAAAGTGATGGAAGTGTCAGCAATGAGTTCGGATCTAAATCCCACTGAACACTTTTGAAGACATATTAAACTTGTTGTTGGGAGAAGGCACCATTTAAATATGAGAGACCTGAAGCAGTTTGCAAAAGAAGAATGGTCCAAAATTCCAGTTGAGATGTGTAAGAAGCTTTATGATGGTTATAGGAAGCGATTGATTGTAGTTATTTATTCCAAAGGATGTGCAACCAAAAAAGTTGAGGCTGCCAACAATCTTGTCCGCCCAGTTTTTGGAGTTCTGTGTGAGATTATCTTTTTTTCTATTTTTTTGTGTTGTTCGAATACACACAGAGGAAATAAACATATAGCAAAACTTGTGTAATTGCAATAATTTTCTTGGATAAATACCGTACCTCATATTCTGAAACAATTTCAAGGGTGCCAACACTTTCAACCAGATCTGTCAGTATGGGAGTTAAACGCAAATGTTTTATTTTGAAATTCAAATTTTGTACACATAAAAATGCACAAAAATCATTTTGGATACAATAGACACAAAAGGTCAAAAATCCATATAATCGAATGGGTTAAAAGGTACCTCAAAAACTCAAATATTGTTATCTGGAGAGTGGTAGACTAACTGTACAAATGTTAAACTGGAGAGGCTATGGGGGGGTCACATAACCTTATATCAATATCATTTGACTGAATGTCCCTTCAACAAGACAATATATGAATATTCTGGTAGTTCATGCAAAGTTATTAAAAGTCTACATCCTCACCAAAAAGAGTCATTATCCACCTTGATCTGCTGAAGGACTTCCAACCAGCATGGAAAAAGTGGAAATGTTTTTCTATTTTCTGTTCTATTAGTTGAAACAAATATAGCATGTTTTTCAATAAATTAAATGTAGCAGGGTTTGAATGGAGTAACTCCTTATGAGTTGCTATACATCTACCCTTCTTGGAATCCATTAAGAGTTGCAGTAGAAGATTGTGGGATAAAGGGCTGGAACAAAGATGGTGTTACGAAAGATATATTAATAATACATAAGGGGCGTGGCCTGGCTATGGAGGAGTGAGGACGCTGGTTGAACTGCTCCTGCTCCCAGGCACTACTATCTGCGGCTTATAATCAGCTAACATAGGTGGAGAAATAGCCATGCACAAGGGGAAGACGGGGAGGCAATCAGGCACTGGACCGCTGACCCCACGGACCCCTGGAGCGACCATACAGCGCTTCTTTAACAAAAAGAAAAAATTCCCGCCAGAAACGCGCTACCTAAAATGGCCGCGGTGGAAGGGAGAGGCGGCGGCGTGGAGCCTGTTAGACAGGAAGTGCTGCAGCAGAGACGAGACGGGCAGTGCTCCGAGGAGAGATCTCGTCGCCCGGAGGGCATACAGACCAGAGGATCTAGCTACCGACAGGCTGCAGCGATGGAGGAAGCTGCGGGCTCGCAGCGCAGATGCCTGGTGGAGGCTGAGGATCCTACATGGCGGAGCTCCGGTCCCCATTTTGAGGAGGATGGACGGTCAGAGATGGTGGGCCCCCCCTCTCCCCCCACTGAAGGTACTGTTAACCACTATGCCCAGCAGGCCCAGGGGAGACCTGAGAGGGAAACATTGAGGGATCCAGCCCATGGAACGGCCCTAGAATTGGACATGGTTGACACAGCAGCACCCCTCCATGAGGGACCCAGGCATCACCTTGTCACACAGCCTATGGAGATGGGGCTTCCCTCAGATAATCATTCACAGAATGTCAGTGTGTTGGTGGAACTGGGAGACCTGAGGGCTCGGATGGCCTCCATCCCCACAAGGGAGGACATGGAGTCATATATTGCACGGCTGGAGCAAGCTTATAGGAATGAACTGTCATGCCTGAGAGGAGAAGTTAATAGAGTTGATAACCAGGGTCAGGATCATGCCCACAGGATAACAGCTCTGGAAGAAATGTGTAGATCACAACAGATTTTGCTACAAAATCAATCCAGCCAGATCTCTCATTTGGTGGATGCTCTGGACGACGGGGAGAACAGAGGCCGGCGAAACAATATACGTATAAGAGGGTTGCCCGAGACGGTGGAGTCTAGAGATCTTCCTGAAGTGCTCCAAGTTTTGTTCAACGAGATCTTGGGTGATCCCCCCACAAATATTATTGAACTTGACAGAGCTCACAGGGCTCTGGGCCCTAAACCATCAGATCCGGAGTGGCCGCAAGATGTGATATGTAGAGTCCACCGTTATGTCATTAAGGAAGCCATCATGACCAAAATAAGAAATGGGAAGCTGTGCAGATACGGGGATAAGAATTTGGCTATCCTCCCTGACTTGTCGAGCTTGACATTACAAAAAAGGAGGGCTCTGCGTCCCCTATTGGAGGTGATCAAGGACCACAACTTGACCTACAGCTGGGGATTTCCCTTCAAACTTCAAGTTAGAAAAGGAGGACGTGTGCATATCCTTCGCTCTCCAGCAGACGTTCCGTCCTTTACGTCCGGATTAGATGTTCCACCTGTATCTATCCATGGGTGGCCGGAGTTCCCATTGAGAGCTGGTGGGGGATTCCAGGGGCCGATGGGAGCTCCTCGTCGAGGACAAAGGCTACGCGAGGAACTGAGACCCCACCACTAGACGACCCCGTAGAAGGGAGGAATTGGTGCCTAACACCGGTCAAGCTATCATAAATTACACTGTTGCTTCATAGGCAATCTGATGATTCTAAACTGATTCTTTCTGATGCCTTTGTCAGTCTTCCTCCCCCTGTTCCCACTTCACCCCTCTCCTGCTTATGGTTCCTCTCCCCTCCTGCCCCCACACTAGCTCCCCACTCAACTCTTTGCAGCTTTCTTTCCTGTCAGAGGGGGGGGATTAAGTATTATTTTCTGCTGAAATGCGGGCGATATACAGATATATAAGTATACTAATGATATGGTTTGCCCTCTTTGATGATCAATATGGGCAAATTCTGTTGGCCCCTTCGCCTTGTGCGTAGAGGATGTTATGTGACTATAGTTTGACCACACACGTTTGTATATAGACGATTACTTGTGATTTGAGTTCATAGCCTGGGACGGGAGGCTCCTCGGTAGAAGGCCCTTTCCTAACCAGGGATTCCCTAGAGCACAGGTGCTTAGGGATAAAACTTTCCCAATAATTTAAGTTGGATAATAAGCTTGTTATACCATTTAACACAGTGTCAGAGGTATATCTATTTTAGCCTCTGTTATTCCTTCCTTCTTGACGCTACCTTCTCCCCCCCCCCCCCCCCTCCCCTTTTTTTTCTTTTTTCTTCTCTTTTTTCCTTTTTTCCCCCTTTTTCTCTTTTTTTTTACTCTTTTCTCCTATCTCTCTTCTTGTTCTCCGGGGGCCTCTACCGCTCCTGTGATCCTCAGGGGCTCTCCTTATTTGGTTAGTTGACGTGTAGTTGTCCAGAAAAGTGCATAATGGACCAACTGAAAATATGTTCCTACAATGTAAGGGGCTTTAATACCCCGCAAAAACTAATGTCATGTTATTACTCCTACAGGAGACCCACTTCAAGAGTGGCCATATCCCTGCATCGGTGGCAGACGATACAACGTTTGGCTGCATAGCTCTAATCCAGAGGCACGATCTCGTGGAGTCTCTATAGCGGTACATAAATCTCTGATACATACTGTACTGGACTCAGTCATAGACCAGGAAGGGAGATATATCTTTCTGAAAATAAGGGTAAATTCCACCATTTTCACTGTAGCTAATTGGTACCTCCCAAATAATAGCCCATTAGACAAATGTATGGCACTTTTGGAAAAATTGGCTTCATTTGCAGAAGGGGTTTTGCTGATAGGAGGGGATTTTAATTTCAGTCTCGACCCAGCGGGAGGTAACTTTTCTAGGGGGCGAGGACTCCCTAGAACCAAGCTGAATGCGGTTAGGCGATCTATACAAAATCTGGGGCTGGTAGATGTTTGGCGGGCCCTCCACCCTAAAGATAGGGATTATACCTTTTTTTCTCTCTGCCCACCAGACTTATAGTAGAATTGACATGATACTGGTGAGTCAGGGGGTTTTGACTTGGGGGACTCATGCATCCATAGGTCAAATCTGTATGTCGGACCATGCACCCATATTTTGTAGGATGAAATTGCCGGGGGGACACAAAAAACAATGGACATGGAGGCTAAACGATAACTTTCTGAACGACACGATGTGTAGCTCAGAGGTTAAAACAACTATCACTGAATTCTTGGAGGTGCACACCAATGACCCTACGCCTCTCCAACCCAGTGGGAGGCGATGAAATGTGTGATCAGAGGGGTATTGGTGAAACACGGGTCCAGACTTAAGAAAGAAAGATGGGAAAAGATTAATTCCCTTACTGGAAGAATAGCAGCCTTGGAGTGTTCTCATAAGCAATCCCTATCGCAACAAACCTTAGCAGATCTAGTAATCGCCAGAGATGAGCTGAGAAACTTGATCGACCAAAAATATTTACGGGGCAAAGAGAGATTACATAGGTTTGTTTACGAGTATGGTGACAAATGCGGTAGGCCATTGGCTAGACTGCTGCACCCTAGGGGTATTCCGGGTAGGATTCCCCAACTTAGACGACCGACTGGAGACATGACTCAGAACCCAGAGGATATTTTACATACTCTCAGTAGTTTTTACAGTCATCTATATGATATTAAAGGTCACTATGACGATATGGACCCAGTACAAGTAGATGAGAAAATTAAAGAGTACGTTGAAATGACAGCACTACCGACTATAGAGCCCAGTGACGCTGACTCCTTGGACGCAGATTTCTCTGAGACAGAGGTGACAGCAGCCATACAGAGTTCTCCGGGAGGGAAGAGCCCGGGCCCTGGCGGCTATACAGCAAAATTCTTCAAACAATTTGGTCCCCAGATTACACCATTCTTAATGAGGGTCTATAATTCAATCTCCCCGGACGTGCCATGGGTCCCCCAGTCCCTAGAGGCACATATAAGCGTAATACCTAAGCCCGGAAAAGATCACACTGAGGCAGCTAATTATAGACCTATTTCATTAATTAATATTGATGTCAAAATGTTTTCCAAATCATTGGCCAACCGACTGGCTCCTCTCCTCCCTTCTGTAATTCATGGGGATCAGGTGGGTTTTATACAGGGAAGGGAAGCCAGAGATAATTCCAACAAACTGATGCTGCTAATGACACGGTCGAGGGCCTTGAAGGTCCCGATGTGTTTGCTCTCGGTCGACGCTGAAAAGGCCTTCGACCGTATTAATTGGAGGTTTATGAGGGCTTCTCTACTGCAACTGGGACTGGGGGAACGATTCCTAAATAAGATAATGTCTCTTTATAGAGGACCCACGGCAAAGGTGAGAGCAAATGGAGGGGCTATCTGCTCCATTTCCAATTAAGAATGGGACTCGCCAGGGGTACCCTCTATCCCCATTGATCTATGTTATTATAATGGAACATTTAGCGAATGCGATAAGACAAAACCCAGATATTAAGGGTCTGACTTGGAATACAAAAACATACAAGTCAGCTTTATTTGCAGATGACTTTCTCCTCTGTGTTACGCAGCCCAAGACGTCCTTTCCCTCAATATTGAAAGTATTTGATGAGTTTGGTAAATTGAGTAATTTCAAAGTGAATGTAGCCAAAACGGAGGCTATGGATGTTTCCCTCCCGGAGAACGACAGGGTTCACTTGATGGAGCATTTTCCATTCAAGTGGAAGACAGAAGCCCTAAAATATTTAGGGATTTTAGTCCCTAGAGATCCATCTAGGTGGTATGAGTTAAATTAAATTATCTTCCCCTGTTACGGAGAACATCTTCTGACTTACAGAAATACGATAAACGGGGTATCTCATGGTTTGGTCGTATCAATGCGATAAAAATGGATGTACTCCCGAGATTCTTATTTTTATTTCAGATGGTCCCGATAGATGTCCCTACCAGTTTTTTTGATCGCTTAAAAACCCTCGTTACTAGATTTATATGGGGAGGACGCCGCCCTAGAATAGGCATTAAAAATCTCTATAGGCATAAACTTCAGGGAGGCGCGGGGTTGCCTAATTTTAGGACGTACTACAAGGCTGCTGTTTTAACAAGAATGCTCGACTGGCAATTCCATCATAAATCCAAACAGTGGGTGGAGCTGGAGCAGGGAAATTGGGAGGTTCCTCTTAGATATCTGCCTTGGTTGAGACCAATCGATAGACCCAAAATAGACTTGGAAAATCAATGCATACTGACAACCCTTAAAATTTGGGATGTTGAAACCAGGAGGGGAGTTTTGGCCAAATGACTGGGACCCCTAACTCCACTCTTCAAAAATCCAGCATTCCCCCCTGCTTTCCAGGCAACATCATTTTTGAAGTGGAAACTTGAAGATGATCCCCATATGTTCCAAGTATTGAGCGAGGGACGATCATTGTCCGATAGGGGTTTGACAGGTGGTGATATGGGAAGGTCTTGGATGGAACATGCCCAGATACAGTCATTTGTGATTAAGATGGGAAGAGAGGGTAATTTCTCGGCTCAACGTACACAGTTTGAGGCCATGTTCACACAGGAAGACTTCCCCCACACATTTAGTCTCTTTGATATATTCTGCTTTAAACAGTAGAGACCCAGAAGATAAACCGACATACTTTGATAAATGGGAGACTGAGTTAGGTGAAGAGCTGGCGGGTGAGGATTGGAAACGGGCCTGCCTTTATACCCATAAATTGTCGATGGCCTGTTTGGCTCAGGAGAGAAATTTTAAGATCCTCTCCCGATGGTACCAATGTCCAGTCAACCTTCATGCCGCTTTCCCCTCCACGCCCGACAGTTGTTGGAGATGTGGTGCATCCAGGGGGTCTATGATACATATTTGGTGGGAGTGTAGCAAAATAAAGCCATTTTGGAACTCAGTGCTTAACTTTTATAAAGAAGTGAGTGGACAAGAATTGGCGATATCACCCGCTATGGCCCTGTTGTCTGTCCTTCCTGGATTGATAAAGTCCCAGAAGTCAGACATCCTCCGGTTCTGTTTGACTGCGGCCAGGGCAGTTGTGCCGAGACATTGGAAGACCTCCCACACTCCTACTTTGACCGAGTGGTTGGAGGAGATGGGGAAAATCCGTAGGATGGAGGAGCTAACGGCGGAAGTTACCGATGACAGGGATAGATATCTAAAGGTATGGAGCTCTTGGGTCTTGTTTCTGGACTCCCCAAATTTTAGGGATATGTTTCCTAAGTAGCTGATTGGTCTGACGGCTGTGCTGAATGGGTTCCGGGGGATGTCTTGGGCAGTGGCGGGGGCCCTATGGGAGAGCTTCTCCCTTTCTTTTGGCTCTAATTTCTCACTAGCTTTTATAAATACCCCCCCCCCCTTTTTTTTTTTTTTTCTCTCTTCTTTTTTTTTTTTTTTGTTCTTTCCTCTTTCCTACCACCCTTCTCTCCTCCCTTTTCTATTTGTATTAGCAACAGACAAGACGTTAAAATAGCTCACTCACGGTATAAATAATAGGATAATAGGAACGTGTCCAGATGCGAGTACAAATGTAAGATAACTTGGAGACATATAGAAAGACGTTCCTAATTCTAGAAATATACAATATGTTATAAACAAGCTAAAATTGATGGTTCTTATGTTGTTCTTTTTTTGCCTTTTTTTTTTTGCGGATTTACTGTTAGTGATTAGTGCAGAAAGATAGGATGATGATACTATACAAACCTGTTTCAGTACAAAAAATATGCTGTTTATTGAGAGAATTGGTTTCAGTACCTTACTGGCTAAAGATGTATGTCACTGATCTGTTATACAATATTGTTATTAGGAGACATGTTGTCTCCATTTGTCTGTGATTGTGTGTACTTTTATGTTATCCCTTGTTCCCTTCCCCTTATTCAATAAACTCAGATTAATAATACATAAAAAAATGTCACAGACTATTTTTATTCTAGGCAGAAAAAATATAAATTCTCTTATTCTTAGTGTTTTCAAGAGTTCAATACTATGATGATTGTTGACGATTGAAGGTGTAAATCATAGGATCAATATTTGATCAATACAGGTCCAACTGCTAGGAACTCATCAATCAAAAGAACAGTCCCTGGCACTTAGTTTTATTAGACACATTGCCATTTGTGTCTGTGCCTGGAATTGCAGTACTGCTGCAGTTCAAGTACTCAGCTTAACACAAAAATGAAACATATTAGTACCAAATGTTAGTGATATTGTCACAGAACAGCCCCCTGGCACCTCTTTATAGTTAGGACAATTACCAAATTGACAGACAATAAATAAACGAGGCAGCTGCTGTTCTGGAGTAACCAGCAGTCAATCACAGACGCCCACTCTCTGG
This sequence comes from Allobates femoralis, assembly GCA_033576535.1. Taxonomy (NCBI): domain Eukaryota; kingdom Metazoa; phylum Chordata; class Amphibia; order Anura; family Aromobatidae; genus Allobates; species Allobates femoralis. The sequence continues at coordinate 182,968,467 of JARQOC010000001.1, forward strand.
GACAGCATCTGTGATTGGCTATTGGTCCCTTCACAGTTTGACTGATATGTCATAGTAATGTAAAAATTAATAAATAATTTTAAAAAATGACGTAGCGTTCCATGGTATTTTTGATTCTCAGTGCAGATAAAGCGGATAGCTATGGGCTGCCACCCCAAACTGCCTGGCTTTATCTTAGCTGGCAATCAAAATATAGGGAAGCCCATTATTTTTTTTAATTATTTAAATAAATAATAAAAAAAAAAGATGTGCAGGTTTCTGCCATATTTTGATCACCAGCCAGGTAAAATCAGGCAGCTGGCGGCTGGGATTCTCAACGTCGTAAGGCCCAAGCGTTCTGGTCCCCCTTAGCCTACAGCCGACTCTGAAAATAGCGCATTCATCGTAGCGCCATTTCCAGACACTTTACCCGGCTCTTACAGCGGCCCTGGTGGTGGCTGGCCTGCTGGGTAATAAGGAATTAACACCAGCTTTGTATTGCCAGCTGGTATTAAGCCCTAAGATTCTTAATGCCAGGCCAAGTTAGAATCGGCCATCAAGAATTTCAAATAAATGGTTAAAAAGACACATCACAGAGAAAATGTTTTTTATTACAAATAAAACACAAAACACATTTAGGGACTTCATCTTTATTAGGAAAAAAAAACTCTCTCTGATGTAGTCCAGGTCTTCTTAGTTCCACCTCTTGCTACATCTTTGCCAGCAGACAAACCCCATCTGCTAGCAAAGAGAGTAAGGCACCCAATGACAGCACAGCTGAATGCTGTATATTTTACTGTATGGGCTCATTGCAGATTACACTCCTGGGACCCGGTAAGGATAATGATTATGTTTATTAATTATATGCTTTGTCTTACAGCCCCCAGACCCGATCTGTAACACGGATTTCCCGGTGAAACCCATGTTTGGGATATGTGCAAGAACACTAGGTGTTCGGTACAGACCCCGAATTTTACAGTTCAGGTACGCCCATTACTAGTTGTCTCCCTTAAAGCTGTAACACCGCAAGGGTCCTGAGCTTCAATGAACCTTTCTCAGCTTAATTATTTTTTCTCATGTCATATTGTACCTGAACCCATATCCTCAAGTGTTGGGGCAATGGATGCAAAAGAGTTATATTTCATGGATTTATGATTTTTTTTCCATGACAGATATGATATTATTATAAATATGAAAGTCCTTTAACAGTTGAGCATCATATGAGATTATTGTCAAATTACATTTAACCCTAAAAAATAGTAGAGGAAGTAACGCATAATTGTGATACAGATATCACCTGTCCCCCTCGCCCCTCAGGAGATTCCTTCTCTCTGAGACTGAGAAGGCTAAGGGTCTGTCCTCAATTTATCGGGGCTTGGTCACCGCTGGCTTGGGCTCCAAACTGAGCTATATGATCAGATGGGAAGAGGAATTGGGTTTCTCGGGGTCTCTGGAGGACTGGGAGGATGCAACCAAACTTACTCATAAATTGTCAAGATGCATTAACCACCTGGAGATCCTTAAAAAGATCCATCTCCGTTGGTACCTCCCACCCTCCAGGATTTCCAGATTCTCACCCGACCTCTCGTCCCTGTGCTGGCGGCAGTGTGGTCTTAAGGGCTCATTGGCGCACATGTGGTGGAAATGTCCAAAATTGGCTTCTTTCTGGAGTCTGGTCGGAAGCCTGATTGGCTCAGTCACGGGAATTGTGGTTCCTCTGGAGCCCCAGCTAGCGGTTCTCAATATTGGCCTTTATATCTACCCCACTCAATGTAGGCCGATGGTCTCACACATTCTTACTGCAGCCAGGATCTCTCTGGCGGCAAGTTGGAAATCACATGCGCCTCCTTGCTTCAATGCAGTGGTGGACTGCACGAATTTCATATTTCACCAGGAATACTACCTGGCACTGGACGCTCCTACCAGAGGCCATACGCGTGAAGCTTGGACCCTGTGGGCCTCCCACCCCCTGGCGACCCCTGTCCCGGTGGGAAACCCGGCTGCTCCCCGGCGACTTGGCCTGGGCTGGATATCTTCCAACCCCTCCGCCTCTCCCTCCCCCCTTATCCCTCTCTCCCCCCACTCCCCCCACTCTTAATTCCCTAAATTTACTGTATTCATTTCTTCTAAATCCTTTGTTGGTTTTTATGTTCGAGTTTGTAACACGAAAATATAAGCTTTTGGCTTTGTCGGTGTTAATTTCATATTATGTTGAAATTTTCAATAAAAACTTATTGAGTTAAAAAAAAAATAACTTTACACTTATGCCCGCAAAAACAGAAGAAAAGGGCACAACAGGTGCAAAAAAAAGGAACTAAAATAAAAGTTCAACTAGTCCAGCTCACACAGTGCGAAGGCTTATAGTCAGCCTCAAAGGGATCTCAGAACCATCCTTTCACTTACAGGTGGATTCCACAACCTTACAGGAGTAAGCACGGACAGAGGCTTGGGAAACTGCCTCTCGTTTCTTCAAGGGGAAACCAGCATATCTTCAAGTGTTTAAGTTCTCTTTAGGTCAAGCTCACTTGGTGCTGTCCAGGAATAAGCACAGGCAGAGGCTTGGAAAACTGCTTCTCCTCTCTTTCAGAGGTGCAATCAGCACAACTTCAAGTGTTCAAGTTCTCTTCAAGTCAACCTCACTTGGGCATGTCCAGTAGGAGGTTGATGTTAGAGGTTGGGGTCAGGAAATACCCCACAGCCACCATACCACTTCTGGCATGAATAGCCTGTAAGGTGGGAGATGCAGCAGCAGAGCAATAGGCTCAAACCGGACAGAAAGCAGGAGCAACCTGAGGCAGGATTGTGGGTTGTTGCTGGGCCCAGGACATAGCCTTGCAGACAGAGTGGAAACGGGATAGTCTCTGCAGGTTGCTTTCATTGCATGAGTCCTTTACATCATCCCACTCAGAAGTGGAGGGAGGATCCTCCATATTATCCATCTTGGACACAGCTGCGGCATACAAGCCCATGTGCTCCCACACCTTCACTAAACAATCTATGTCCCCTGACCAGTGGACATGCTAGTACTGCACCAAGTAGCCGTGCCTCACTGCTTGTCTGTTAACAAAAATATCTAGCCTCGACCTAGGCTCCTTTATAAAACCAAACCCTTTTATTTTATCGAAACTGACCACCATGCCAATGACCATCTGTTCCTCCAGGTCAGCTCCACAGTGGCCCCCTAATTAGTCTTGGGTGAAATGCTACTTGAATTTTTTTTCTGCTACTACTTTGGCCCTTCAGACTTCGAAGCACTGGCCTCAGTCATCCAGTGCCCCCTTCTGGGGACTGGAAGGAGGTACCTCCCTGGGTTATGGTGGGGTCGCTGAACCACCATGGGGCTCTCCAGGTGGAGAAGGGGAAGCAGCAGCCTTGCAAAAGCCTAGGCAGGCAGCATGGGTGTTCCCGCAGTTAGGGTTCTTTAAGTACCTCGGCCAGAGCAGTAACTGGTGGGACCTCTATGGGGCTAGGGATTGTTTTTTTGTGGCCTAGCAGCAGCATCTGCCATAGGCTTTGCCCGTGTGGCTTCCAGCAGGCCCAGTGACTCCCCCCTTTGCTCCAGGAACCAGGTCAGCTCGTGGGCCTTCTTTTTTTTTTTTTTTTTTCTTTTTTAAATCATTTGGTCTTTTATTAAGATTTAAGTATAACAATACAACATAAACGAGATAACATTCCCGAACAATAGTACAATAAAGATTGACACAGACAATAAAGGAAGAAAACCAAAATAGGAAGATAAGGGATTGGGGGGAGGAGGAGGGGAGAAAGGTCCAATCACAGGTGTATACTCATCAAAAATCAATAGGGTATATTAGATTGCATTAAGAAGGATCCAGTGGTGGGAGGAATAGTTGATTATAAATCCATGAAACGAATAGTGAACAGCATATCCGCTAATGATCAAGTTAACAAGCTGCCAAACTGGTGATAAAATCAATTGGAGTAAGAGCCGTATGCGGAGGATAGCCATGGGTCCCACCATCTCAGCCTCTCAGACTTAACGGCAAGATCATGTGCCACGGTGGTTTCGTGTTGCAAGTGCAGCCCAATTTGTGAGGTCAATTCGCCCTTGGAGGGTATGCAGAGAAGCCTCCAGTGTCTGGATAGGCATAGTCTAGCCGCAATTAAAATATTGGTTACAATGGGGCGGAGCATTCCAGGGATGTCCTCGAGGCCAAGTAGAGCCATGGGTCTGCCAAGGTCAAAGGAAACCCAACGACCTCGGAGATCAGTGACTCAACTATGTTCCAGAACCCCCGGACCCGGGGGCAGAGCCACCACACATGTTCCATGGAGCCCACCTCCAGGCCACATTTCCAGCACGAGGAGGCCAAGGACCGCTGGATTTTTGCCAGTCGAAGGGGCATCAAGTACCAGTTTAACTGGATTTTCTTCTCCTGTTCCAAATGTAGGATACAGGACGAAAACCTAGAGGTGTGGTTTGCGGCTCTAATCCAGGAGTCCAAGGGGGCCAAGAAGGAGAGCCTTTGCTCCCAGATCGTCATATAAGGGAGCTTTTGCTGAGCCCCAGCCAACAGCAAGGCCCGGTACAAAATTCACACCCCATGAGTAGTAGAGCATTGGGGTTTAAAATATCTTTGTAAGTCATCATTAACAGGGGATTTGTCCCGTGACGGCACATGGCATGTGGAGAGGAAATGGCGAACCTGGAGATATTGGTAAAATACTACATTTGGGAGAGCATAAATACTGTGTAGTTCTGAGAAGGGTCGGAGGTCAGGACCATCAATTAGGTCATATAACGTCAGTATATTTGAGGCCACCCAGCGAGACAGAGACAAATCCGGTATACTACGTTCTATGGCCCCGAGAGAAATAAATATAAATAAAAAGGCAAGATGAGAGTAGCACACAAGGTACCATACTTTCAGTAGAGCAGTCATTGTTCTCAGAATACCGCCGGGGGGGAGGGCTGGAGAAGGCCCATCTCCAAGAGGATCCTAAGGGACCCTGGAGGGGCATGATGTGCTTCAATTTGTAGCCAAGGTATGGGGGGGTCAGCCCCGGACCACCAAATTTTTGCATACTCCAAGAGGGCCGCTCTATAAAACGTCAGGACGTCCGGGACTCCCAGTCCCCCAGCAGCACACGGAAGAACCATCACTCTATGGGCAATACGAGGGGGCTTTTTGTTCCAAATGAACGAGTAGATGAGGCGCTGAAGGCTAGAGAGACAGGTACGAGGAAACAATAGGGGTAGACAACGAAAAAGGTAAATCAGTTTTGGGAGAATAATCATTTTGGTAATGTGTATGCGGGCGGTCCAGGAGAGGACCAAAGGGGAGATTCTGTCAAGCTCCCGTGAAATCTCCCGCTGCATGCTATCTTAACAACAGAGTGCAGACGGGATATAAAAACCCCAAGATACATGAAACCCTCATGAGACCAGAAGACGTCGCTGAAGACACTCCTGTACAGGTTTAGGTACATTAATAGGAAACAGCACAGATTTGGACATGTTAAGTCTATAATAAGATGCTGCTGAAAATTCCCCGAGGACGGACATGATCTCCTGCAGTGAAGACGAGACATCCAAACAAGAGAAGACCACATCATCCGCATACAACCCAATCTTATGCTCCCGCCCCCCAATGACAAGTCCATGAATGCCGGCATTGGCTCTGACCGCAGCGGCCAATGGTTCCATAGCCAGCGCAAAAATCAGGGGAGAGAGCGGGCAGCCCTGTCTCGTCCCGTTGGTTATATCAAAGCTACAGAGGCTCGGACAGAAGCAGAGGGGAGTGAGTATAGGGCCATAATGGCCGCCTTAACTTGGCCCGTGATGCCAAACTTACTCAACACCTCTCCAAGGTACCTCCAGTGAACTCTGTCAAACGCTTTTTCGGCATCCAGAGACAGGAGAACACCAGGGGCCCCGGATCTCTCCAAGACATCCAGGATATTAATTAGATGTCTGGTTCCGTCGCTAGCCTGTCTGCCCGGGACAAAACCAACCTGATCAGGGCCAACTAGAGCTGGCAATACCCCCATGAGCCTGTTCACCCAGATCTTGGCATATATCTTTATGTCGCAGTTTAGCAACGCTATAGGGTGGAAATATCCTGGGGTAGTAGGCAGCTTCCCCGCTTTGGGCAGGGTAGCAACGATCGCCTTCAAGCCCTCCCTCCCAACCTCTCCCCTGGACCGCCAGCACTCGAAGAGCCTCAGTAGGAATGGTAGAAGAATAGGAGAGAATTGTGCGTAGTAAGAAAACGGGAACCTGTCCGGGCCAGGCGCGGAATGTTTTTTAGTGGATCTAATCACCTGAGAGACTTCAGGGTCAGTCAAGAGGCCATCCAGGAGGGCCAATTGATGCGGGGACAATTTAGGGAGATGAACCTTATCAAGGAAGGCCGCAATAGTTTCAGGGGTAGGTTGCTGGGTATTAGGATCTTTATTTAGATTATAACGGGATTCATAGTAGTGTTGAAATTCTTCGGCTATTTTTAAAGGGTGGCGTATCTGCTGTCCAGAGGGTTTCACGAGAGTGAAATCCTAGAATGTGCCAATCTCTTCTGTACCCGCCTGGCCAGCAGGGACCTCGGCATTGTCACCCATGCCATAGTACTTAGCTTTAAGGATTTTAAGGTGTTTTTCTATTTTATGTAGGAGCAGAGTGCAGAGATTATTTCTCAGCTCAGTGAGCGAGGACAGGACTGCATGCGAGGGGGATGTCTTATGTTGTTCCCAGTGGCGTAACTTCAGGCCCTGGGGCCCCGATGCGAAAGCTCCAACGGGGCCCCCAATTATTGCAAATCTTTAAAAGTATTAGTCTTTTTCTATGGGCCAAAGGAAATTTTGGGGCCCCCCTAGGCTGCAGGGCCCGGGTGCGATCGCAACCCCTGCACCTATTGTAGTTACGCCCCTGGTTGTTCCTCTAAGGACCCCAAGGTGCACAGAGTGGCATTGAGTTCAGCTGTACGTTGCTTTTTAACAAACGATGCCGTTTTTTTTTTTGTTTTTTTTTTTATAACAAATTTTTATTGGAATTTTTCAAATGTTACAAAACCCAAAACATGTAGCATTAATAGTTGTATTACATGTTAAACATAAACCAACAACTTTCCCCCCTCCCCCATCTGATCATCACTCAGCAAGGAATCACCACTCCGTCAACAAGCCATGTAACCATATAACCAAGGGGACAGTTTCCTCTTTGATGTAGACCTTCATATCAAGTCTCACCATCTGCTCCCTCAATGTCTAACTTTCCCAGTGACCATTGGAGGCTTTCCAAAAGGTACCATTCCGTATTTCGGAATGGTATTACAGATTGCACAATTTCAGCCTTAGATAAGTAGAAAGACATGAACATCCGCCATTTGGCGAAGAATTTACTAGATTTAGTGTCCCTCTCACACATCGTTACAATTCTTTCTGTTTCTAAAGCTCGTTTCAGTTCCTCAACCAGTTCCAGCTCCCCTGGGATTACATTATCCAGCCAATAACCGCCTCTTATAGGCCAATGCAATCATGTGGAACAGCTTCTTCTGCTCCGCTGGAATATTGACGTCAGGTGCGTAATGGAAAACCCAGACCCTGTGTTCCATGGGCGGTCCGAGACCGCAGGACCGCAGGGTCACGTCCCGTGCAGCGGTCCATCCCCTCTTCACTTTCCCATATCCCATGGAACATGTCAGACTTAGTCAACCCACATTTTGGACAAGCCTGTATCCTATCCGTCTGGGTGGGCGTCGGGGGGATGTTGAAACTCATTATGGCCCTGTGCATCAATCTGTATTGCTAGTCCCTCCATCTTTCGCTAATTATATTTTTCTTCGCTGCTGCCCACCCTTCCAGTATGATTTGGCCTATGTCCTCCTCCCCTAATCTGGATGCCCAGGCACTGAAAGTCTCTGATCCGCCCGAAGGCAGAAGAACCACCCCCAGAGCATTATAGATTGTAGAAATCGATATTGGACCCGTGTCCCCCTTGAGCAGACCATCCCAGGGCGACTCCCCACACTCCCGTCTGGCATCCACCAATGACCCCAGCAAATGATGCCTCAACTGATCATATTGTAAATCATGGACCAATCCTAATTGCCATTTATTTCGTACTTCTTCTCCTGTCATCCATCGTCCCTCTTGACAATGCAGGATGTCTCCCAGTGTCTTAACCCCTTTGTCTCTCCAAATCCTGAACAGTGCATTTTCCCTTCCTAGCTCAAAGTCCGGATGGCGCCAAGGACTGAGATACCTAGATATCTTCCAGGACAGTCCCAGTTTCCTTCTTATTCCCTTCCATGCTCCCCTAGTGTCCCGGAACAGTGCTGAGTTTTTGATGTGAGGTTCCAGATGGGCGTTGGAGGAGTGCAGAAGGGTCACCGGATCCCAGGGCGCGCACATCGCGGACTCCAGATCATAGTCCGAAAATTCGCTAGATTTCTTAAACCAATCAAACGATGCCGTTTTTATAAGAAGACCTCTGAGCACAGCCTTGTGGGAAAACCAAAGGGTATCATCCCGCACCTCACCATTATCATTTAATTTAAAGAATTCCATCAGGTGATCAGTCACATCTTTGGAGATCCGGGGACCCGTCAGGAGGTATGAACTAAGTTTCCAGAGAAATGGAGGGCGAACGGCAGAGGGATCCGCTATCTGTAGGGAGCTGGGGGCGTGGTCTGACCAGGTAATGCTGTCGATAGCGGCGGCAGTGCAGGCTTGTAATAAAGCATCATTTACGAAAATATAATCAATTCTAGTATACGTATGATAACGAGGAGATAGGAATGTGTAGTCACGTTCTGTACAGTGGAAGTATCGCCATATATCATGTAAGCCGTGCTCCGTCATGAGAGGACCCATTTCTAACCTTGAAGCAGTTATATCAGAACAATCAAGACTCTTATTCATGGGAATGTTAAAGTCGCCACCTATTATCGTGCGACATCGGCCATACATGGTAAGCCTATCCAGGAGTGAACTCAAAAAGAAGTTTTGTCCCACATTAGGTGCATATAGGGATACAAGGACGTAGGGGGTATTATTAATCAAGCATGAAAGGATCAGGTATCTCCCCTCCGCATCGGGAAAAGATTCAGTCAGCTGGAAGGAGACCGAGTTCCTAATGAGAATAGCCACACTGGCTTTTTTCAGGGGACTATTAGCAAAAATCTTGAAGGGGAAGGTTTTAGATTGTAGTCTAAAGTTATCCGTAGCTAGTAGGTGGGTTTCTTGAATAAAGACTGTCACTCCTGGATTTCCCAAATTGCCTCAGGGCCATCGACCGTTTGTCGGGCGAGTTTAGGCCGTTAGCATTCAGAGACAAGACAGCAATACTCATAGTACCAGATTATGCAACTAAGATGGAAACATTCCCTCCCAACCCAACCACTTGTAGGCCATAAATCATCATCATTGGGACCTGCAGGATAGAGAGGAGAAGGGGTGGGAAAAGAACGGAGGTTATGAGGAAGGGTCCCCGGCCATAAGGACAGGGGTTCAAAAAATGTCTGAAAAAGAAAAGAAAAAGTGCAAAAACAAAACAGTCCAAAAAACAGTAAGCGAAACATGAGGCGCCAAAATCCTTGTGCCTCAAAAGAGTGACCAAAACTCACTCGTGGGGAAAAAAATTCTCAGATCGCAAAGCGGACCCGAAAAAAGGACCGGCAGAGTCCAAACCAAGGACCAGAGCCTGGTCCTAAGAGCCACAATCACCAGGTATGTGAATATTCAGAGTCAGAGTCAAACAGCCTTTTCCCATTCCTTGGTAACTGTATGGGCAGATGTTTTAGGGCTGGAGCCAGAACGGGGGGGGGGATAGGGAGTCTTCTCAGAGTCCAGGCTCAGGCCCCAGTCTTTAAGGGCTCACCCCAAGCAGCTGGGTGAACGAAAGATTGTGTAGATCCCTTGTAGCGGAAGCGAATATGGATCGGGGAGCCCCAGGAGTACATGAGGCCTCGGTCTCGTAGGATCTTGAAATATGGAGCAAATTCACGCCTCCTGGCTAGGGTGCCCACGGAGAGATCAGCGTGGGTTTCTTCCGCATGGCCTGTAGTACAGCATCAGCAAGAGATGGCTTATCAAGTTGGATCAAAATGTCTCTGGGGAGTGCCTTATTGACGTGTGGGGGTTTGGGGATCCTGAAAGTTTTAGAAATCACCAGCTCTCCTCCCTGTGCATCTGGGAGCAGTTGGGTCAATAATGATTGGACAATGTTCTGTAGGTTCTCCGACTCCTGTGCCTCTGGGATCCCCCGAACCCTGATGTTCCCCTTTCTGGCCCTGTCCTCCAGGCTGCAGATCCTGAGTTGAATTTGTTTCAGTTCCTCCGCCATCAGGCCATAGTTAGTAGCCAGCTCGTTATGGGCATCCACATATTCGGCCAGTTTTTCTTCAATGTGATCCGTCCTTTTTCCCAGGGAGGACAGATCCTTACGAATCTCCCCCAACATGTGCAGCATATCATCCCGTAGGGAACACCGCAGCAATCCTAAAAGGTCTTTCAGTTCCCGTCGGGTCGCAGGTGCGTCGTCATTTCGGAACGCAGGTGCGTCATCATTTCGGTACGCAGTTGTGTTGTTGTTTCGGGACGCAGGTGCATTCTCCTATGGGTTGCGGGTGGCGCGGGAGTGGGAGGGCGGAGAACTGGGAGCCGGCACCATCTTAGCCTGTGGGTGCTGGGGTTGATCAGGGCCGAAAAAGTCTGTGACCCGTTTCATTGCTGCCTGCTGTCTGGTGGAGTTTCGAGGCATACCTGGGGAGATCAGGGAAGCCTCTGCCACCAGATGGAGTCTGGATGGAGGCTGTGGACTCACTGTAAGTTGCCGTTAGCCCGGGAAATTGCAGGAGCTCAGAGATATACGTCCAGCACTATGAGCTCCTAGGCCACGCCCCGTGGGCCTTCTATATCCACCCTCTTCCCTGGCCTGTCCAGGGCCTCTTGATGAAGGCACTGAAGGCACTAACTAAGGGACTGGCCTCATAATAATGGCATATTGTGGATGCAGCACTTGCCTGACTTTATATATCAGCACAGAATAGGCAGCTGGTCCTTGTTCCGCGCCCAGCGGTAGGACAGACACAGTCTCCGATCCAGGTTGCGGTGATGCTGAAAGCAGTTGGGCATCAACGGAGGCTTCCTCAAGTGAGACGGCAGGCTCCCTGCCTTGTGATGGACTCTAACATCATGGAAATCACTGACGAAGGTATGACGCTGTCTCCTCTCTCGAGGTAAGAGGGCATCTTCTTCGACAGCAGTGTGGTTCTTTTTTACAACTCCTCCAACTTGGAAGATGGCTGCACCCTCATTGGTGTTTATTGCGTTTGGTGCACATCAGGGACAGTCTGTGCAAAGGGTTGGGCTATCCTTGGCGCATTTCTTGGCACACACACATGATGGGATGGACTTGTCTTTACTACTGCGCAGGACGCCATAACAGTACAACAGTCTGCCATTTTAAGTTCTGAACACGAGTCATTTTGCATATAGTCTTAATAAGGAATCGTGTTCATGATGCCAAAATATGAAGCGCTAAGGGGAGGGATACTCAGACCGCTGAGCAGAGTAGTACCCTGATTGCTATGTCACAGTGGCAGCCATTTTCAACCACTCTGGCCCTAACTTCACATGAAAAAGGGTGAGTGCACTGTATACAGTGTGCAAAGTTTTTAATAGCAGAAATAAAAGGAAGAAAAATAGAAAAACGTTTGTGACGTCAGTTAGGATATTTGGCCAGGATGTGGCTGGCACTGCAGTGGGATCCCTGGGAGATAGATTGTGGTGATCAGTGCAGATGTGTAACCCTTCCCAACTAGGGCTGTCTCCCAGGGGAGTTATAGTCACTATAGTGCAGCAGAGAATAAGGCAGCAGGAGACAGGATGGTCAACTTTACCATTCACTGCAAACTCATGACAGATCCACAAGACACAGTACACCTGGCTTCAGTCTGATCTTCACGATGGGGGTTTGACTCCTCTGCTGGGCTGTAGTGTTCCTTCCCGCTGCTGAATCCCTTCCTGGGACAAAAGCCTTCTTGGAGCTTGAAACTTCCAATATCATCTAGCACTCGTTTCCTTGCGTTTCCTCCAGCTAGCTGGCATCTCAGATCCTGTGGTTTCACATACGTGAAGCAAGTCCCTGATCCTATTATGCTGCTGAGCTATGCAAACTGCACGTTGCTGCTGGGTGTTAGAGACCCATACAGAAGTTCACATTTTCCACCCGACCTTGAAAGTCATGGTGGCCTAGGGAGTGAGACCCTGCCATTTGCAGCTTGACCCTTCAGAGGGCCCAAGGCCCCTTATCCAGGATCCCAGTTAGGGACTGTACACAAGTGCTAAACTCAGGCAAATGTGCACAGTTCCATTAAGGGGTCAGAGTAAATGTGTGGATGTAGCTTTCCCAGCAGAAAAGTCAAACTCCCATCAAAGCTGGCAGTACATAAAATATTACATCCATAACAATTTTGTGGCGAAACAGACCCAGGGCGGCACATTGGCACAATCGCTTCTTACTGGAATCAGATGTGTTACTGAGGTTTGTTTCTTTTACAGCACTTTAAATGTGTCTGTGCAACAACAAGATAGTAGAGGTTGAATTTATACAGAAGTATGGAAAATTCTGAATGGTTTACAAACTTTTAAGCACCCCTGTTTATATTTGTACATTTTCTTCAGAGGGGTGGGTGTAATGTGTAGACTGGTCTGCAGTCTTTGGGAACTGCTCTGTACTTTTAGTATTTTAAATGGGAGTACATTTCCTTTTTAACATTAAGGGTTAATGTCAGTTGCTGAGGCTATCTGTATCAGGTGATACAGCCTTTAAATAGTCTCATGACCCTTAACTTGATGTTGCTGATAGCATTCATTCTCTGCACTCAGTTGTGTGGATGCTGAGTGCAGTTTTTGCTGAAGCCTTCCTGAAGCTACCTTTTCCTTGGATTTTGACATAATGTGTGGGGTGTTGCTGTTCCTATCCTGGTCCTGTTGTGGAGGTAAGGGGGTGTTAGCCTAGGGCTGGTCAGGAGCAGGGCAAGGGTGGTGGTCCAGACGTCCTCATCTTCAGAGGCAATTCTGGGAACAGGGTCAGCTAGGGACCTTTAGTCTGAGGGTCAGACTAGTTAACCTGATTACCCTTGTCTGTCACTACCCTCCTGCTACATTACCTTCGTCCATCATAACCATCCCGTGACATTATAAGCTACATATATGGCAGCAGATGCTCATGCCGCAGCTGATACCTTTGCTTGCCTGATGCTAACCATCTCTGATGAGGTTAATTGTCTACGTTTTCAGGTTGTGCAGCAGCTGCAACAAGTTGTTGGGTATCTGGCCTCGGCTCTTGCTCAGGCTGTGCTGGAACCCAAGATCTCTCCCTGACAGATTTTTGGGAGGGATAGATAAATTTATGGTGTTTAGGGAAGCTTGTAAGCTATATTTAAGGCTCTGCCCTCATTCATCTTGGAGTGAGGAACAGCGTGTGGGGATTGTACCCTGCCTTTTTAAGGGGGATCCCCAGACCTGGGCCTTCTCTCTGCTGACCAATTCTCCATTTATGCGGTCACTGGATGAGTTTTTCACAGCTTTGGCTCAATTTTATGGTGAATCAGATAAGGTGTCACTTGCTAAGTCTAATCTCTGTATACTTAAGCAATAGACGTGACCTGTTGAGGAGTACTACTCGAAGATCTGCAGAGGAGCTACTTGACTCCCAGTGGAGTGACCCTGCCCTCAGGAGTCAGTTCTGTTTGGCTATGTCAGCCAGACTTCAGGACACCCTGGTTCAATATGCTACTCCAGAGTCTTTGGAGGCTGCGATACCTCTTTCCATCATTCCATCAGAGTAGACAGACGCCTCAGAGAGAGTCCTAAACCAACCTTGTCCCCTGTGGTCATCCCTGTTGAGGAGGTTCCAAGCATGGAATTTGATGAACCTATGCAGTTGGCGGAAGTAGCCTCTCATGCCAGACCATCTGCGGTTCATCAGGTTGAGGAGGTATATCTCTATTGTTTTCAAACTGATAATTTTATTAAGGTCTGTCCACATCGTTCCAAATCTGTTCCTTAGCCTCAAAAGTCGTGTTCCTCTGGTTGTTTGGAAGGTCTCTAGGTGTCCGTTTTCACTTTCTGTTAAAGTGGTGATCAGTAGTAAAACAGAGGCTGTGTCAGTCTTTATTGATATCGGAGCTGGAGTCAATCTGATGGATTCTCGCTTTGCTCAGACCTATGGCCTTGTCTGTAATGCATTAGCGAGATCCATTCCTATCTCTGCCATTGACTCAGCTCCTCTCAGCCAGAAGGTTCTTTCCCAAGTCGTACACAATGTGAACTTGTGTATAGGGGCTCTCCACAAGAAGTTACTATCTTGTCACATCCTGGAAAATCTGCCTACACTTATCATCTTGGGACTTCCTTTGTTGAGAAAACATAACTCAGTACTTTTCTGGCATTCCAGAGAAGTAGTTAGTTGGGGTAATTTCAGTGAAAATAATTGCCTGGGTACTACTGTCTCTGCCATGTTGGTGAAGTCTAGTCCCAGCGGAGCTGGTAAAGAGCCTATCAGAAAATAGGAATAAAGCTAGACCTACAGACAGCTAAGGTTAATGCTAGGCCTTGGCGTCATCCTTGGAAGAGTGGCCTGGGGAAGACGGTAACTCCCACTAAGTACCCGGAGTGAAAGAGTCCTAAGACATGGGGAATGTCTCTATTGTTTGTCCTCCTAAGAAAGTACCCCCTGTCAGTAACCGAATGAATGTTAATAAATGTTCAGGTCCAGACCTGTTGTGAATGATTTTGTATGGGCCTTTTCTAAACACGTCAGGTGGAGGTGTGCAGCTGGGGCTCCTAGTTCTAAAGTTATTGGTCCACTTAGAATATGGGCCATTTTCAAACCTATGATATTCCAACTTGTACTACCCCCAGTGCTAATCATACATAACATCTTCCACAGGGCATCTCTCAGAAGATGTGATTCTTCCAGACGAACCCGGTTTAGGGATGGGAGGCTCCTCATATGGGGGATAGATACTGTCATGTGTAAACTGCTCTGCAGTCTCTGTGAACTGCTCCGCAGTTTTAGTAATTTAAATGGGAGTAAAGTTCCTTTGGGGCATTAAGGGTTAATGTCCGTTTCTGCTACTATCTGAATCAGGTGATGTGGTTGATGACAATTCCTTTAGCCTTTAAATAGTCTTATGACCCATCACCTGATGTAACTGATAGAGTTCATTCTCTGTTTGACCATTAAGCCGCGTGGATGCTGAGTACAGTTTCTGTTCAAGCCTTATTGAAGCTACATTTACTTTGGAGTTAGCCTAGGGCTGGTCAGGAGCAGGGCAAGGGTGGTGGCACAGATATCCTCACCTTCAAATGTAATTCTGGGAACATGGTCAGCTAGGGACCGCATGGCATTATTTCTTTTCACCTCCATTCTTTGCCTCTGTGTTTGTTTCACTTTTGCCAAGCTGTTGTTATTTAGAGGCATTCCCTGTACATTTAGTTAAGGGATGTATTCTCTTGGCTCCTTTAATGCCTCCTTATTTTGGTTTGCATTAATAAAGGCATTGTTGTAGTCTACTGTGTCACTTGGAGTTTATTTAGGTCCTAGATTATATGTATATTTATCTATTGTATTAATTATGGACCTACTGTGTGGTGTTTTTCTCATTATGTTTTGTACTTATCTACTATATAATCTCCTAATCGTGTCTGTATGACGCCGAAATAGCGCGCCAGCGCTCATTGGTTGCTGCCAGCTGCGAACCAATGAGTGCCGCGTAGGCAAAAAGCCGCGCGCATTCAAAATTAGAAGATCATACACTAGCTGTAACCTGGCGCCAGCGACGCATAGGCGTCGCTATCGCCAGGCTACATGCGTATGGCCGCAGTGACGCCCGGCATCGACAACGGTACCCGCCGCCTCCCTCCTCGCCTGCCTCCTTCTCCTGCCTCCTTGCCTCCCTCCTCGCCTCCCCCCTCGCCTCCTGCTGTTATCACCCGTCTTCTCCCTGTACAGCGGTCATTTGACAGGGCAGGCTGATGTGACATCACACTGCCCGCCCTGTCACAAGACCGATGTACAGAGAACAACGCTGCAGAAGAAGGGTGAAAACAGAGGGGGGCGAGGGGGATCCTGCCCCTCCGCAGCCATCCTGTCCCCGCATCCATCCTGCCCCCCCGCATCCATTCTGCCCTGATCGCTCCATCCTGCCCCCCCCCCGTCACCATCTGGCCCCCTGGCTCTATCCTGACCCCTGGCTCCGTGCCCTGCCGGCTCCATCTTGCCCCCCCCCCGCCTCCATCCTACTGCCCTGGCTCCATGCCCTGATGGCTCCATCCTGCCCCCCTGCCTCTATCCTGCCCCCCCCCCCCCCGGCTCCATTCCCTGCCGGCTCCATCCTGCCCCGCCCCCCCGCCTCCATCCTCCCCGGCATCCATCCTGCTCCCCCTGCATCCATCCTGCTCCCCCGGCATCCGTCCTGCCCCCCCTGCATCCATCCTGCCCCCCCTGCATCCATCCTGCCCTCTCGCATCAATCCTGCCCCCCCCGCATCCATCCTGCTCCCCCGGCTCCATCCTGCCCCAATTGCTCCATCCTGCCCCCCACCGCCTCCCCCAGCTCCATCCTGCCCCTCCCCGCTCCGTCCTGCCCCACTTGCTCCATCCTGCCCCCCACCTCCTTCCTGCCCCCCGCCTCCATCCTGCTCCCCCGCCACCATCTGGCCCCCTGGCTCTATCCTGACCCCTGGCTCCATGCCCTGCCGGATCCATCCTGCCCTCCCGCCTCCATCCTACTGCCCTGGCTCCATGCCCTGATGGCTCCATCCTGCCCCCCTGCCTCTATCCTGCCCCCCCCTGGCTCCATTCCCTGTCGGCTCCATCCTGCCCCCCCCCCCGCCTCCATCCACCCCGGCTCCATCCTGCTCCCCCGGCATCCATCCTGCTCCCCCGACATCTGTCCTGCCCCCCCTGCATTCATCCTGCCCCCCATGCATCCATCCTGCCCCCCCGCATCCATCCTCCCCCCCTGCATCCATCCTGCCCCCCAGCATCCATCCTGCCCCCCAGCATCCATCCTGCCCCCCCTGCATCCATCCTGCCCTCCCGCATCCATCCTGCCCACCGCATCCATCTTGCTCCCCCGGCTCCATCCTGCCCCACTTGCTCCATCCTGCCCCCCCCATATACCATAGCGCTGCTATACATGTACTGTAATGTACCGCCATATACTATAGCGCTGCTATACATGTGCTGTAATGTACCACCATATACTATAGTGCTGCTATACATGTACTGTAATGTACCTCCATATACTATAGCGCTGCTATACATGTACTGTAATGTACCACCATATACTATAGTGCTGCCATACATGTGCTGTAATGTACCGCCATATACTATAGTGCTGCCATACATGTGCTGTAATGTACCGCCATATACTATAGTGCTGTACTGTAATGTACAGCCATATGCTATAGAGCTGCTATACATGTGCTGTAATGTATGGCCATATACTATAGCGCTGCTATACATGTACTTAATGTACCGCCATGTACTATAGTGCTGCTATACATGTGCTGTAATGTACCGCCATATATTATAGTGCTGCTATACATGTACTGTAATGTACTACCATATTCCATAGCGCTGATATATATATATGTAGTTCACTCACGTTGACTGAACAAGTTCTGTCAGTCACAGTATGTCAATTACATACATATTCTAGAATACCCGATAGCGTTAGAATCGGGCCACCATCTAGTTGCCTTATAAGTGTTTTAGATGTTTTTAAACTTGTCAATCAATAAACTTTATTATTTGTAATTATTGAGTAGAGTGCTTCCCTTGTACCATACCCATTTCTTTTGTTTAAACCAGGGGCGGACCTACCGTGGTGCAGCTGGTTCAGCTGCATCAGGGCCTCGACCGGCTAGGGGGCCCCTCAAGCACCTGTAGGGTGGTGCACACATCCCTGCAGGGGGGCGCTCAAGCTGCCCCCCGCGACCGTGATCGTGTGTCAGAGGAGAGGAGGTGAAGTGAGGGAAGCTTCCTGCTTCCCGCGGCTGATCCCACCCCTCCTGTCCTCTCATCTGCCGCCCCGTTTCTCCCTGGCCTGTAATGTGAGGCTTGACAGACAGGTAGTCGCACCCTCCCCCCTGCTCCTCACCTAAGACAGCAGCTCGCACCCTCCTCCCCCGCTCCTCACCTAGGGCAGCAGCACACCAACCCCCCCACTCCTCACCTAGGACTTAAAACCCCATTAAATTGTGACTTTTATTATCTTATTAAGAGTCATCTTTCTTTGATGGGCAGAGAGAAACCTTCAGCCTGCAGTCTGTGCAAACACTGCTGACTCGAGGTGTATTAGTAGGTGTCTGAAACATTCAAACACTGTGCCTTTGGGAAGAATCATTCAAGAGCTGTCTAGTGACTCTGTTCTACCAAGGGAAAGACAAGAACCCAGGGAAGTGTTGACCCATCTATCAGTAGCGTAGCTGGCGGGGGGGCAGGGGGGGCGATCACCCCGGGCCCCCCAGGCATGAAGGGCCCATTGCCCGCCCCCTGGGGGGCCCCTCGAATCCCTTGGAGGGCCCTGTGCTGGCCGCCGGCCGCCGCGCCGGCCGGAGAGGAGGGAGGGCGGGACTTCCTGTCCTGCAGCTCTGCCCGCCCCTCCTCTCCACCTCCTGACGGAAGACGCACGGCGGCCGCGGTGAGTGAGTATGCAAAGTGGCAACACCGGCCCGCGGCCGCCCGCCGAAATCATTGCTAGCACCCATCTGCCCCTGCTCTTCTGAAGCAGGGAGAGAGAAAAATTCCCAAGTGCACCCAAATTCTCTGCTAGCACCCCCCCCGCCCTTCTGAATAGGGGAGAGTGAAATTCCTAAGTGCACCCCCCCGGTCTGCCAAATTCTCCGTTAGCACCCCCACTTCCTGCTCTTCTGAAGAGGGGAGAGTGCAGCACCAGGCAGGGAAGTGGTGACCTCTGGACAGGCTGGGCGGCCTGTGCCAGTACCTCTGCCTCTTATCCTGTTGATTGCTGCACTGTCCAGAGTTATATCTATAGCTCCATCACAGGCAGAGGTCAGAGCGCAGGAGGACCAAGGAAAAGAGGATGGAGGCGCAGGGGGACCAAGGAGAAGAGGATAGAGGCGCAGGGGGACCAAGGAGAAGAGGACAGAGGCACATTGGGACCGAAGAGAAGAGGACAGAGAGGCAGAAGGACAGAAACGGGGGCAGAAGGACAGAAACAGGGGGACCGAGGAAAAGAGAACAGAGGTGCAGGGGGACAGAAACAAGGGGACAGGAGAACAGGAAAGAGGGGCAGAACGAGGGGGACAGAGGAGCAGCAGGAGGGACAGAGGAGAGGAGGACTGGGGTGCAGGAGGACAGAGGAGCAGCAGGAGGGACAAAGGAGAGGAAGACGGGGGTGCAAGAGGACAGAGGAGCAGCAGGAGGGACAGAGGAGAGGAGGACGGGGTGCAGGAGGACAGAGGAGAGGAGGACGGGGGTGCAGGAGGACAGAGGAAAGGAGGACGGGGTGCAGGAGGACAGAGGAGAGGAGGACGGGGGTGCGGGAGGACAGAGGAGAGGAGGATGGGGGTGCAGGAGGATAGAGGAGCAGCAGGAGGGGCAGAGGAGAGGAGGACAGAGGAGAGGAGGACGGGGGTGCAGGAGGACAGAGGAGAGGAGGACGGGGGTGCAGGAGGACAGAGGAGAGGAGGACGGGGGTGCAGGAGGACAGAGGAGAGGAGGACGGGGTGCAGGAGGACAGAGGAAAGGAGGACGGGGTGCAGGAGGACAGAGGAGAGGAGGACGGGGGTGCGGGAGGACAGAGGAGAGGAGGATGGGGGTGAAGGAGGACAGAGGAGCAGCAGGAGGGGCAGAGGAGAGGAGTATGGGGGTGCAGGAGGATAGAGGAGAGCAGGAGGTGCAGAGGAGAGGAGGACGGGGTGCAGGAGGACAGAGGAGAGGAGGATGGGGGTGCAGGAGGACTGGGGCTGTGGCTGGCGCTGTGTGTGGTGATATTGGCAGCTGTACTGTGTGTCTGCCTCCATGCAGCTGCTGCCACCTTTCTGTGTTGTCAGGGGTGTAGCATGCTGGGAGTTGTAGTTCTTCTGCCTGTCCTATATGATTTCTAGAAAGTGTGTTGGGTGCTGGGAGTTGTAGTTCTTCCAGGTGGGCTCAGTGTTGTCTCGCCGCCTGTCTGTGGCCTGTCTGTCTCTTCTGAGATGTCCTCAGCTCTGTGCTGTGCACAGAGAGTGTACCAGCATGTCCCCAGCTCCGTGCTGTGCACAGTGTACCACCATGTCCTCAGCTCCGTGCTGTTCACATACAGTGTACTGTACACTGTGTGCACAGCACAGAGCTGAGGACATGGAGGACATGGTGGTACACTGTCTGTGCACAGCACAGAGCTGAGGACATGGTGGTATACTGTGTGGACAGAACGGAGCTGAGGACACGGTGGCACACTGTCTCCCGCCGCCTTAAAATCAGTCTGTTTCTCATCCAGGAGAGTCGGTTGAGTGTCATCGGTTTTTGGTCCATTTAGCATCCAACTGCTGTGCGAGTGTCCGAAATTTCTCTCAGATCACATCCGTGTGCAATCTGTTCTTTCCTCAGCAGCTATTTACTGTAGAATCATTTACAGGAACATTTTACAGTGTTCTCAGTTATAGAATGATAATGTATCCGTGAAAAAAACCATCTCGGATGGTCCATGTGCTGTCAGTGTGTGGTATGTGATTTTGTCAGACCCATAGACTTGCATTGGTGAGTCTCGCACGGGAATCACAGACTGTCGCAGCATGTTGTGACTTTTTTCTCATCCTGAATCTGGCTGAGAAAAAAGCGTCCGACACTCGCCAATCTGCTCTCAGACATTGAATAACATTGGTCCGAGTGCAATGTGATGAAATCACACATTGCACTCATCCGCGTTTCATGCCAGTGTGTCCGTACCCTAATAATAGAATCCATATAGTAATCCTACAATGTCTGCGGGACATGGTATGGGGAGGGTTTATGGCTCAGTACAGACTCCATACTTCTTGTTATTAACCAGTTAATGCTCTCTTGTCCACCGCACTGCAGTGTCAAAAGAGGAAGACAACAAGACAAGCAGCAACACGGCATCAGAGAGTCCCTGACCTCCAAATACAAGATCCTCAGATCCTGGTATTGTGACATCATATTAAGAATAATACTTTTTGCATTGATATTACACTATGAACTCCACAGCACTTTACATACATCATCAACACTGTCCCCATTGGGGCTCACAATGTAAACATCCTATCAGTATGTCTCAGTAGTGTGGTTGGACGAACCTTTTATATGTCCCCGTCGCTTCCAGCACCACCACCGCAGCCATGCCCCCCAGCAGCACTGTTCATGCTTTAGGTTGTACGTGTGATTATTGCTGGTCACCTGGGCTGGGGGCCCACTCATGATGTTTCGCCCCCCTTGTGTTGAACCCCTAGCTACGCCTCTGCCATCTATACTTGGTTACAAATGTTGTCTTCATAGGCTCTCTTCAGTCTGTTTAAATGTACAGATGTAATTACTTAACAAGTAGCCTTATGTTCCTAATAGGAATAAGTCTTTTGTAAAGAAAGCTCAGCAAGCACAAAAAAGGACTCCAGCAGCTCTGCGTAGGTCGGTGCTCTATATTCCATTCATGGCTATTATTTGCTTATTATTCCTGTAATACACAGTAGGAGTGCCCTTGATGCCATTCAATGTCTATTGTGGAAATCCAACTGTCAGAAATATAGGTCAATGAAAAGCATCAAGTACTTTACCGTTTGGTACACTAACCTCCCAAGGGCACAAAGCAGATTAAAAGTTTAGAGACATATTCCTGTAATGATTTGTTTCCTCTTGTTATGCAACTACTTTAGTGACGTATAATTTCTAGGAGAGCATGCACATCATATACATTTTACTGGCTTCACCTAATTCCCTGCCTTACTGCTTCTAATATGCGCCCACAGATCTGACCTACATAATAAAAAAGAAAATTATGTGCTTCTATACACAGAAAATGAGAGTAGCTTGGAGGTGTGCAGATGAGCCAAAAATTATACATTAACTGATGGAATAATGCTTATTATTGTATGTATTGCAACAACTACTATTCATTACTATTTAATAGTGCATATGTTTCTGTCTCCAGGGATAGTGTTATGTTGCCAGCAAAGCATTGTTAGAAAAAAATAAATTTATAAAAAAAGAAAAAAAAAAAGAAAGTTCCTGTTCTCACCCAGTGTCTGTAGCGCAAGCTTACTTTCACTTTTGCAAATTGACAGACGAGATGGTAATATCCTAAAGCCCCCGTCACACTAAGCGAGATCGCTGCTGAGTTACAAGTTTTGTGACGCACCGACGACCTCAGCAGAGATCTCGCTGTGTTTGACACATAGCAGTGACCAGGCCCTTGATGTGAGTTCGCTGGTCGTGTCGGAATGGCCTGGACCATTTTTTGATCGTTGGTTTCCCGCTGCGCAGCATGCATCGGTGTGTTTGACAGGGACAACGACCAACGACCTCAATACTACGCCCTAGAGTGACAGGGTCCCAATGACCACCGTATCGTTGCTGCATCACTGGTGAGATCTGACTGTTTGACATCTCACCAGTGATCACGTAGCGATGTTCCAGCCATCCTTACCAGGCCGTATCGTTGTCAGTATCATTGGAGCGTCGCCAAGTGTGACGATACCCTTAGCTATAGTTGTAAGCCGTGTTATCTTTGTCCCTGAATAAATATATATTAATTGTTGAATGACTGGACACTACAAAAATAAATTTGCTGCCAACAGGTTATGGGCCCAGATACCCAGAACCTCAGAAACCCAAAGACCAAGAGAACAGACCAGAAGAGTGAGAACAACAGTGTATTAATAAGAGGCTAAGATAGCCACCAACAGCTACTCTGTGAAGTTCGTAGTGCCAAATCTGACTAACCAGAACTACCAATCCTTTTCAAGGTAAAGATGCTGCTGATAAGAATAGGTACATGGAACTACACACAGGAGTCTGGACCAGAAGATTGGTTAGAGAAGGATCAGAAAGCACAAAGCAGTATCTCCCATAGTATAGTTATTCATCAGATTCTTCATGTATGTAAATGTGAAATTGCAAAAGAAATGTCGGAACATCTGCAGAAAGTGCATGAAAGGATATTATTTATTTATATAGCACCATTAGATTCCATGGCAGTTTACATGTGCAAGGGCAGACTTCAGCAATAAGCTCTCTTCAATGAGAAAGCTGTATTAATCTAAGGCCCTTTTCACATCAGCGTTTTGCTGATGTTTGCGGCCAATCCGGCAGGTGGAGATACATCTGTCAGAGCAGCCTCCTAATGGACGACTTGCGGCCGGATGTGGCAAGTCGCACGTATTGTCTATGGGGCTTGCGGTCCGGTGCGGCAAGTGCGGTTCAGCCGGATGTGGCAGATCCGGCACTTGCGGCCGCAAAAGAAAAACGCTGCTTGCATCTTGTCCGGCGTAATTGCACTTGCCGCACTGGACTGCAAGCCTCATAGACAATGCATGGGGCTTGCTGGATAGGCGCTGCAAGGCGGCAGATGCGGTAAATCTGCCGGATCTTCCCCACATCAGCGAAAACGTTGATGTCAAAGGCCTCTAAGCTAAGTAAGGCTCTATATATGCAGGATTACATAAGGCTGCTTTCAGACTTGCGTTTTTTTTAACTCACGAGTTAAAGTGGTGCTCAGGATAAATAAGTCACAATAGTAGATTAGAATAGTCCTTGCGCACAAAAGAATAAACATGAATCCAATGTTGCTGAGATGGTGTATTTATTTGAGACAAGTGAAAAAATAAAGTATTGAGCAGTCCAGTAACAACAACAAATGTTTTCGTCTCGTAAGAGTCTTCGTCAGGTTTACTGCTGTCTTGACATTGTTTTACATAAAAGAAACAAAAAGATCAACAATGAGTAAAGTACAACTGACAATATTGTACAATCATATTCGGAAATTAGGTAAATGTCATAAATACAATGTATAATATGCATATAGGCGATTCAAAATGTACAGTATTGGCCAAAAGTATTGACACCCCTGCAATTCTGTCAGATAATACTCAGTTTCTTCCTGAAAATGATTGCAATCACAAATTCTTTGGTATTATTATCTTCATTTAATTTGTCTTAAATGAAAAAAACACAAAAGAGAATGAAGTAAAAAGCAAAACATTGACCATTTCACACAAAACTCCAAAAATGGGCCAGACAAAAGTATTGGTACCCTCAGCCTAATACTTGGTTGCACAACCTTTAGCCAAAATAACTGCGATCAACCACTTCCAGTAACCATCAATGAGTTTCTTACAATGCTCTGCTGGAATTTTAGACCATTCTTCTTTGGCAAACTGCTCCAAGTCCCTGATATTTGAAGGGTGCCTTCTCCAAACTGCCATTTTTAGATCTCTCCACAGGTGTTCTATGGGATTCAGGTCTGGACTCATTGCTGGCCACCTTAGAAGTCTCCAGTTTTTTCTCTCAAACCATTTTCTAGCGCTTTTTGAAGCGTGTTTTGGGTCATTGTCCTGCTGGAAAACCCATGACCTCTGAGGGAGACCCAGCTTTCTCACACTGGGCTCTACATTATGCTGCAAAATTTGTTGGTAGTCTTCAGACTTCATAATGCCATGCACACGGTCAAGCAGTTCAGTGCCAGAGGCAGCAAAGCAACCCCAAAGCATTGGGGAACCTCCACCATGTTTGACTGTAGGGACCGTGTTCTTTTCTTTGAATGCCTCTTTTTTTCTCCTGTAAACTCTATGTTAATGCCTTTGCCCAAAAACAGAGAACATTCTTCCAAAACGTTTTAGACTTTCTCAGGTAAGTTTTGGCAAACTCCAGCCTGGCTTTTTTATGTCTCAGGGTAAGAAGTGGGGTCTTCCTGGGTCTCCTACCATACAGTCCCTTTTCATTCAAACGCCGATGGATAGTACGGGTTGACACTGTTGTACCCTCGGACTGCAGGGCAGCTTGAACTTGTTTGGATGTTTTATCTTACTAATGGTGCTTTATTATTGGTCTGTCGTTTGCAGTACTGGTCAATCCCTCTTTTGCTGCTTAACAGGTATAAGCATTGTTCCTACTTCCCATGTGACAAGCCATTGATACACAGTACAATATGATCTATTTCATGTCTCTTATTTCCTTCCAGCACTCTAAATTATACTACCTAAAGGGGCTCCTTTCCCAAGAAGTAGAGGTAATAAACTCCTTCTATTTAGGCTTACACCAGTTTATACCACCAATAACCTTTTGCTTTCATTAATGTTGAACTTATTGTCTACAACCCAGTACAAGCTTTATTCACTAATCATGAAGCATTTAATCAGGATCCATTAGTGCTGGATCTAGAGGTAATATTATCTCTACAATTCACTCTTTTATAAGTATATGCCCTGTACCCTTATATCTATTATTTACTCCCACTCATCCCATTGATATCTCCTCCCACCTATCTCCATTACATATATTAGCATAACCTAATCTACTACTTATAACTTGTACATGAATACCTACATTTGAATCGCCTATATGCA
Source organism: Allobates femoralis (assembly GCA_033576535.1). NCBI lineage: Eukaryota > Metazoa > Chordata > Amphibia > Anura > Aromobatidae > Allobates > Allobates femoralis. The sequence continues at coordinate 182,994,005 of JARQOC010000001.1, forward strand.
TATTATACATTGTATTTATGACATTTACCTAATTTCCGAATATGATTGTACAATATTGTCAGTTGTACTTTACTCATTGTTGATCTTTATGTTTCTTTTATGTAAAACAATGTCAAGACAGCAGTAAACCTGACGAAGACTTTTACAGGTCGAAAACGTTTGTTGTTGTTACTGGACTGCTCAATACTTTATTTTTTCACTTGTCTCAAATAAATACACCATCTCAGCAACATTGGATTCACCCTTATTCTTTTGTTTGCCAGGACTATTCTAATCTACTATTGCGTTTTTTTTAAATCAGGTAGATCAGTTATTTCAGGTAAAAACCTGATTCTTTTTTGCCCTTTAAATTTAATGATGCCAGGTAGAATCCTGTTGCTTCAGGTTTCTCCCTGACATCATTAAAGTGAATGGGCAAAAAAATGGATCCGGGAAGAATCAGGTTTTTAGGGTATGGACCCACATCCGACTTGCATTGGCGAGTCTTGTCCGTGACTCGCAGAGAATCGCAACATGTTGCAATTGACTCGCAATCCGAGAATCGGAATGCGGAAAAAGAGTATGAGACTCAGAAATGTGCTCTCGGACATTAGTTAACATTGGTCCGAGAGCAATGCGATTTTTCCGCACAGTAAACTCAGACGAGTTTCACTGATGTATGTCCGAGCCCTAAGAAATACTCTAGAAAGTCTTGGGCGCCTGTGGGCCATTGTTGAAGGTCTAAAGGATTTCAATGTTGCTGCAGTACTACTAAGTATTCATCAAAAGGAGGAGAGATGTGGAGCCTTAATTGCTTCAGTATTTGCAATAAAAAATATCTTTATTAAAGAGACAGTTTTAGACACAAATGTGCAGATATTATGGTGCAATCTTTACAAGCACACAGCACTTAATCCATATACAATAAATGGATGCACATTATATAGATTTCATCTTATTGCACAATCATCGGATACATTTCAAGGCTAGCTTTAGACAGGTTAGTCAAATAAGATTGTGAGTCTAAACTGGAGTATGTCATAGGAAAACTTGTGGATGAACCTTAGAGAAAGACAGAAATTGTAAGCAACAGTGGCATGGCCAAAGCAGAATCAGCTTTAAAAACCCAATAACTACCCAAAAAGAAAAGTAATTGAAGGAAATTGGCTGCAGAGTCTGTAAAGCTAGAATGAATCAGCTGAAAAAAACAAAATAATCATCAACGTGTTAAAAGTGCAATTATTGAAGCTTCAAGTACTGAAGCTGTGTTTACTATTAATGCCAGTACACCAAAGCATGCATGGTATATAGACTCTGGGGAAACTAGTCACATGACCAGTAACAAACTTTTTCTCTACTCTTGACACAAGTAAATCAGAGAAAATGATCTTGGCTAATAGTGTGGAGAAGATATGTATATGTAGGAGATTGTATGACAACAGCAGTAAATGAACATTTGTACAAGGCTTCATCTCTACACAAAAGAGGCACAACCTGTACTTATCCTGATTACACTGAAAACTAAGGGGTTACCATGAGAACACAGAGGTTTGAAATTACTCACACCTCTGCAAGCTTCAAAGGATGGACCAAATGGTCATTGGTGGCAATGCCTCACATGCTCTATTTGGTATATGCCTGTAAAACATAGGGCATTTAAAATGTAATGTATTCATTACTAAATCAGCCATGGTCCAGTCACAGACCTGGGATTAGAATATTAAAATTAAAGACTGTCCTGGAAATCTGAGCCAAAGCTAAAACATATTAAAGGCTAGGCAGCCAAAAAAATCTTGATCTCAGATGAGGGGCAGTTAAAAGTGCTGCTGTGATCCATATTTCATCTCTCCTTCCCCCAAGGATACAGAAAATAACAGACTGGAATGTTTCTGAATTTCTCCAATTTTATTTTATTATTATTTATTTATAGAGCACTATTAGGTTCCATGGCGCTTTACATGTGCAAGGGCACACAAGGACAAGAACATTAAATGACGACAATCAAATCGTGCAGGTACAGTAGGGCAGAGGACGCTGTCCATGAGGGCTCACAGTCTACAGGTTTTGTATCATTGTTTTGCACATCTGTGTGCCTCTTTTATTTTTTATATCTTTTTATTGTAAGCACTGTAACTTTTATATTTAAACTTAAAACATTAATAAGATTGATCCTTGTATTCGCCAAAGAATCCATAGCCTTAAAGAGAGTGTATGGCCCTGTTGATTGTCATACAGTAGTATATTTCGGGGACTCATCTTTCTGTGTGTTTGATGAGTGGTGGCAGTGTGTTGTGTAGTTTGGGTATGTGGATTGTGTCGAGGTGGGATTTATGCTCATTTTACAGCCTAGAACAAAGTTTGATTGTTGGATTGAGTGAGAAGAGATAAATTATCCCTTGCAGGCACACCCCAAGGCACATGATGAGAAGCGGGTACGTGACAGTCAGTATATGAATTTAGAGAGAATAGAAGATGGTTACATTAATTGTTAAGTGTGCCCAACACAAAGCAGAAAGATCTAAGTAGAGGATATATATGCTTTATGTCCTTAGTCATGAAAGCAATCGGTTACCTGTGAAGAAACTCACAAGACAAGGAAAGGAATTTAAATTTGAATATGACAGATTTTTCATCTCAAAAAAAGGTCACACACAAACAGAAGAAAAAAAAAAAACCAAAGATGAGTTGTACAAGGTAAAATGTACAGAAAGTGTGTACACTGCTAATTCTGAAAACAAAAGGTTTGTATCCCTGTATGGCACAGGTGTCTTGCACATAGAAACCCAGATGCAATAAGAAAGTTTGAGAACAACTTGCTGATGGTATTACAGTTGATCTGAGTAATCAGACAATGAAATATACTAGCTGTCTAAAAGAGAAAATGCCAAGAAAATGCTTTCCCAAGAATAGTACTTCTAAATCGGAACAGATTCTGGACGTAATATACAGAGATGTTTGTGGTCCAATGAGTACTCTGGGGGTACTGTTACATGTTGCAACATTGCATGCAATTTCACTTGCAATTTGCTGGTTGCAGTGAAATCATGGACACATTGTACCATTTGTACACGGCAACAAAATAGAACAATGTGTCCATGATTTCACTGCAACCAGCAAATTGCAAGTGAAATTGCATGCAATGTTACGACGTGTAACGGCACCCTAAGGGCCACGTCACACGGTTCAATTTACTGAACGATATTGTTAGCGATTACATGCACGCGCGATCGCTAATAATATCGTTCACATCGTTGGTGAGCTGTCACACAGGCAGACTCACCAACGATGTGGACCAGCGAGAACGCTGGTAACCATGGTAAACATCGGGTTACTAGGTGCCGCGCGGCGCTTAGTAAGCCGATGTTTACCATGGATAAGAGCTCCCAGCATAGGCTGCGAGGCGCTGGGAGCTCGTTCATCGTTGCTCTACCGGTGTCACACGCAGCAATGCTGCGTGTCCACCGGCCGACCAATGATAGATTTGTGAACATGTTCACAAATATGCAATCAAGCAATCAAACGATGTTTTCAAAGAAAAATCGTTTGATTACACACAGCGACGCACAAACGATATTGCTTACGTGATCAAAAAAGCAGCTCGCTTAAATGATATCGTTCAGTAAATTGAACCGTGTGACGTGGCCCTAACGCCTGGGAAAAAAGAGAAATATTCTCACATTTATCAATGATTTTTAAAGGGAACCAACCACCCCAAATGACCCCCCCAGACTGTTAATATGTGTCCCTACACCCAGCACACACATTTGGGGCAATCGTTTTTGCTAAAAAAACTGTTTAGTAGAAGTATAGTAGATATACAAGTAATGAGACACAAAGTATTTTAAGAAAAAATGGAATTGTATTTCAGGCAACTGTACCTTACAACCCTGAACAAAATGGTGTAGTGGAAACACTTTGTGAAAGTGGACAAAGTACGATATGCTATTTGATGCATATATGCCAACAACATATTGGGGTGAAGCAATCATGATAGCTTGTAATCTTCAAAACAGGCTGCCAAGAGAAAACTCCATTTAAGCAATGGACCAGCAAAAAGCCTGAATACATAAAGGTACCGTCTCACACGGCAATATTGCTTGCAATTTCACTTGCAATTTGCTGGTTGCAGTGAAATCATGGACACATTGTTCTATTTTGTTGCCGTGTACAAATGGAACAATGTGTCCATGATTTCACAGCAACCAGCAAATTGCAAGTGAAATTGCTAGCAATATTGCCGCATGTGACGGTACCTTAACCCCTTCAGGACCCAGCCTATTTTGACCCTAAAGACCTTGGCATTTTTTGCAATTCTGACCAGTGTCCCTTTATGAGGTTATATCTCTGGAACGCTTCAACCGATCCTAGCGATTCTGAGATTGTTTTTTCGTGACACATTGGGCTTCATGCTAGTATTAAATTTAAGTCGATAATTTTTGTGTTTATTTGTGAAAAAATCAAAAATATGGCAAAAATTTTGAAAATTTCACAATTTTCACAATTTTTTTTTTTTTTTCTGATAAACCAGAGAGATATGTGACAGAAAAAAGTTATTAAATAATATTTCCCACATGTCTACTTCACATCAGCACAATTTTGGAAAAAAAAAAATTTTTTGGTAGGACGTTATAAGGGTTCAAAGTTCATGAGCAATTTTTCATTTTTCAACCAAAATTTACAAAACCATTTTTTTTAGTGACCACATCACATTTGAAGTCCTTTTGAGGGGTGTACATGACAGAAAACACCCAAAAGTGACACCATTCCAAAAACTGTACCCCTCAAGCTACTCAAAACTATATTCAAGAAGATGATTAACCCTTCCGGTGCTTCACAGGACCTAAGGCAAAGTGGAAACAAAAAATGGATATTTTAATTTTTTTCTCAAAAATGTTCTTTTAGCCTCAATTCTTTCATTTTCACATAGGCAACGGGATAAAATGGATCTTAAAATGTGTTGTGCAAATTCTCCCGAGTACACAGATACCTCATATATGGTCATAAACCACTGTTTGGGTGCACGACAGGGCTCAGAAGGGAAGGAGCGCAATTTGAATTTTGGAGCTAATTTTACATCCAAAAAGTGAAATGGCGCTCCTTCCCTTCTGAGCCCTGCTGTGTGCCCAAACAGTGGTTTATGACCACATATAAGGTATCGGTGTACTCAGGAAAAATTGCCCAACAAATTGTAGGATGAATTTTATGCTGTTGCCATGTGAAAACGAAAAAATTTAGGCTAAAAAAAAATTTTTGTGAAAAAAAAAGTACTATTTCATTTTCACAGATCAATTTGTAAAGCACCTGGGGGTTCAATATGCTCACTACCCATCTAGATATGCTCCCTGGGGGGTCTAGTTTCCAAAATGGGGTCACTTGTGGGGGAGCTCCAATGTTTAGGCACACAGGGGCTCTCCAAAAGCGACATGGTGTCCGCTAACAATTTGAATAAAAATCAGCTCAAATTGTTAGCTGTCACCATGTTGCGTTTGGTGAGCCCCTGTGTGCCTAAACATTGGGGCTCCGCAACAAGTGACCCCATTTTGGAAACCAGACCCCCCAGGGAACGTATTTAGATGCATAGTGAGTACTTTGAACCCCCAGGTGCTTCACAAATTCATCCATAAAAATGAAAAAGCACTTTTTTTTTCCACAAAAATTTCTTTTTTCATTATTACGGACCAATTTGTGAAGCACCTGGGGGTTCAAAGTGCTCACTATGCAGCTACATATGTTCCCTGGGGGGTCTAGTTTCCAAAATGGGGTCACTTGTGGGGGAGCTCCAATGTGGAGACTCACAGGGGCTCTCCAAACACGACATGGTGTCCGCTAACAATTTGAATGCAAAATGAGCTCAAATTGTTAGCGGACACCATGTTGCGTTTGGTGAGCCCCTGTGTGCCTAAACATTGGAGCTCCCCCACAAGTGACCCCATTTTGGAAACTAGACCCCCCAGGGAACGTATCTAGATGCATAGTGAGTACTTTGAACCCCCAGGTGCTTCACAAATTCATCCATAAAAATGAAAAAGCACTTTTTTTTTCCACAAAAATTTCTTTCTCATTATTACAGACCAATTTGTGAAGCACCTGGGGGTTCAAAGTGCTCACTATGCAGCTACATATGTTCCCTGGGGGGTCTAGTTTCCAAAATGGGGTCACTTGTGGGGGAGCTCCAATGTGGAGACGCACAGGGGCTCTCCAAACACGACATGGTGTCCGCTAACAATTTGAATGCAAAATGAGCTCAAATTGTTAGCGGACACCATGTTGTGTTTGGTGAGCCCCTGTGTGCCTAAACATTGGAGCTCCCCCACAAGTGACCCCATTTTGGAAACTAGACCCCCCAGGGAACGTATCTAGATGCATAGTGAGTACTTTGAACCCCCAGGTGCTTCACAAATTCATCCATAAAAATGAAAAAGCACTTTTTTTTTCCACAAAAATTTATTTCTCATTATTACAGACCAATTTGTGAAGCACCTGGGGGTTCAAAGTGCTCACTATGCAGCTACATATGTTCCCTGGGGGGTCTAGTTTCCAAAATGGGGTCACTTGTGGGGGAGCTCCAATGTGGAGACGCACAGGGGCTCTCCAAACACGACATGGTGTCCGCTAACAATTTGAATGCAAAATGAGCTCAAATTGTTAGCGGACACCATGTTGTGTTTGGTGAGCCCCTGTGTGCCTAAACATTGGAGCTCCCCCACAAGTGACCCCATTTTGGAAACTAGACCCCCCAGGGAACGTATCTAGATGCATAGTGAGCACTTTGAACCCCCAGGTGCTTCACAAATTGATCTGTAAAAAATGAAAAAGTACTTGTTTTCCGCAAAAAAATTTTTTTTCCATTAATTTGTGAAGCACCTGGGGGGTCAATATGCTCACTATCCATCTAGATAAGTTCCCTGGGGGGTCTAGTTTCCAAAATGGGGTCACTTGTGGGGGAGCTCCAATGTTTAGGCACACAGGGGCTCTCCAAAAGCGACATGGTGTCCGCTAACAATTTGAATAAAAATCAGCTCAAATTGTTAGCTGTCACCATGTTGCGTTTGGTGAGCCCGTGTGCCTAAACATTGGGGCTCCGCAACAAGTGACCCCATTTTGGAAACTAGACCCCACAGGGAACGTATCTAGATGCATAGTGAGCACTTTGAACCCCCAGGTGCTTCACAAATTGATCTGTAAAAATGAAAAAGTACTTGTTTCCCGCAAAAAAAAATTTTTTCCATTAATTTGTGAAGCACCTGGGGGGTCAATATGCTCACTATCCATCTAGATATGTTCCCTGGGGGGTCTAGTTTCCAAAATGGGGTCACTTGTGGGGGAGCTCCAATGTTTAGGCACACAGGGGCTCTCCATATGCGACATGGTGTCCGCTAACAATTGGAATTGTTAGCGGACACCATGTTGCGTATGGAGAGCGTCTGTGTGACTAAACATTAGAGCTCCCCCACAAGTGACCCCATTTTGTAAACTAGACCCCCCAAGGAATGTATCTAGATGCATAGTGTGCACTTTGAACCTCCAGGTGCTTCACAAATTGATCTGTAAAAATGAAAAAATAATTTTTTTGTGGAAAAAAAAGTACTTTTTTATTTTTATGGATCAATTTGTGAAGCACTTGAGGGTTCAAAGTGCTCACTATGCATCTAGATACGTTCCTTGGGGGTCTAGTTTCAAAAATGGGGTCACTTGTGGGGGAGCTCCAATGTGTAGACACACAGGGGCTCTCCATACGCAACCTGGTGTTTGCCAACAATTGGAATTGTTAGCGGACACCAGGTCGCGTATGGAGAGCCCCTGTGTGCCTAAACATTGGAGCTGCCCCACAAGTGACCCCATTTTGGAAACTAGACCCCCCAGGGAACATATCTAGATGCACAGTGAGCACTTTGAACCACCATGTGCTTCACAAATTGAGACGTATAAATGAATAAAGAAACTTTTTGTGAAAAAACATACTAGTCTAGTAGTTGCAATTCGCAGCATAGGGGACCCATGGGGCTCTGCCATATTTTTGGTCCAGCCAGGTACAACTTGGCAGCTACGGACTGCCACCAGCCCCCAGCTGCTTCGTCATACCTGGCTGGAACCAAAAATACAACGAAGCCTATTTTTTTTTTTATTTCTAGAATTATTTCTAGAAAAAAAATGACATAGGGCTCCGCCATATTTTTGGTCCAGCCAGGTACAACTTGGCAGCTACGGACTGCCACCAGCCCCCAGCTGCCTCGTCATACCTGGCTGGAACCAAAAATACAGCGAAGCCTTTTTTTTTTTATTTCTAGAATTATTTCTAGAAAAAAAATGACATAGGGCTCCGCCATATTTTTGGTCCAGCCAGGTACAACTTGGCAGCTACGGACTGCCACCAGCCCCCAGCTGCCTCGTCATACCTGGCTGGAACCAAAAATACAGCGAAGCCTATTTTTTTTTTATTTCTAGAAATATTTCTAGAAAAAAAATGACATAGGGCTCCGCCATATTTTTGGTCCAGCCAGGTACAACTTGGCAGCTACGGACTGCTACCCACCCCCAGCTGCCTCGTCATACCTGGCTGGAACCAAAAATACAGCGAAGCCCATTTTTTTTTAATTTCTAGAACTAATTCTAGAAAAAAAAATTACGTGGGGCTCCGCCATATTTTTGGTCCAGCCAGGTACAACTAGGCAGCTGGGGGCTGGAATCCTCAGCATAGAGAGGTCCAAGCGTTCTGGGCCCCCCATGCTGCGAATTGCAGCCCGCAGCCGCCCCAGAAAATGGCGCATTCATTGAAGCGCCATTTTCTGGCGCTGTACCCACGCTCTTCCAGTTGCCCTGGTGCCGGTGGCTAACTGGGTAATAAAGGGGTTAATGCCAGCTTTTTATTGGCAGCTGGCACTAAGCCCGAGATTCATAATATAGGGCCAATGTTAGACCCGCCATTAGGAATCTCTAGTACGGTAAATAGTCAATAAATACACACAGAGAAAAATCTTTTTATTTGAAAAAAAACCACAGACACAATTCGGACTCCATCTTTATTATAAAAAGATCCGACGTAGTCCACAACGAAGGTCCCACGACGCTTGATCGCTCCGACGTAGTCCATAACGAAGGTCCCACGACGTTTGATTGTCTCCGACGTAGTCCACAACGAAGGTCCCACGACGCTCGATCACCTTTGCTTTCAGATCGCTACTCTGGAGCCCGATCCGCCAGCATGGTGATCGAGCTGCAGAAAGTGATCTGACACCCCGGGCGCAGTGACCCATTATGTGCATCACTGCGCCTGTGCTGCCAGATCACTTTCCGCAGCTCGATCACCATGCATGGGGATCGAGCTGCGGAAAGCGATCTGGCAGCACAGGCGCATTGACCCACTATGTGCATCACTGCGTCCGGGCTGTCAGATTGCTTTCTGCAGCTCGATGCCCATGCAGGGAGATCGGCTGCAGAGCAGCGATCTAAGAGCCTGGGCGCAGTGACCCACTATGTGCATCACTGCGCCTGGGCTGCCATGTCGCATATGGAGAGCCCCTGTGTGCCTAAACATTGGAGCTCCCCCACAAGTGACCCCATTTTGGAAACTAGACCCCACAGGGAACGTATCTAGATGCATAGTGAGCACTTTGAACCCCCAGGTGCTTCACAAATTGATCTGTAAAAATGAAAAAGTACTTGTTTCCCGCAAAAAAAAATTTTTTCCATTAATTTGTGAAGCACCTGGGGGGTCAATATGCTCACTATCCATCTAGATATGTTCCCTGGGGGGTCTAGTTTCCAAAATGGGGTCACTTGTGGGGAGCTCCAATGTTTAGGCACACAGGGGCTCTCCATATGCGACATGGTGTCCGCTAACAATTGGAATTGTTAGCGGACACCATGTTGCGTATGGAGAGCGTCTGTGTGACTAAACATTAGAGCTCCCCCACAAGTGACCCCATTTTGTAAACTAGACCCCCCAAGGAATGTATCTAGATGCATAGTGTGCACTTTGAACCTCCAGGTGCTTCACAAATTGATCTGTAAAAATGAAAAAATAATTTTTTTGTGGAAAAAAAAGTACTTTTTTATTTTTATGGATCAATTTGTGAAGCACTTGAGGGTTCAAAGTGCTCACTATGCATCTAGATACGTTCCTTGGGGGGTCTAGTTTCAAAAATGGGGTCACTTGTGGGGGAGCTCCAATGTGTAGACACACAGGGGCTCTCCATACGCAACCTGGTGTTTGCCAACAATTGGAATTGTTAGCGGACACCAGGTCGCGTATGGAGAGCCCCTGTGTGCCTAAACATTGGAGCTGCCCCACAAGTGACCCCATTTTGGAAACTAGACCCCCCAGGGAACATATCTAGATGCACAGTGAGCACTTTGAACCACCATGTGCTTCACAAATTGAGACGTATAAATGAATAAAGAAACTTTTTGTGAAAAAACATACTAGTCTAGTAGTTGCAATTCGCAGCATAGGGGACCCATGGGGCTCTGCCATATTTTTGGTCCAGCCAGGTACAACTTGGCAGCTACGGACTGCCACCAGCCCCCAGCTGCTTCGTCATACCTGGCTGGAACCAAAAATACAACGAAGCCTATTTTTTTTTTTATTTCTAGAATTATTTCTAGAAAAAAAATGACATAGGGCTCCGCCATATTTTTGGTCCAGCCAGGTACAACTTGGCAGCTACGGACTGCCACCAGCCCCCAGCTGCCTCGTCATACCTGGCTGGAACCAAAAATACAGCGAAGCCTTTTTTTTTTTATTTCTAGAATTATTTCTAGAAAAAAAATGACATAGGGCTCCGCCATATTTTTGGTCCAGCCAGGTACAACTTGGCAGCTACGGACTGCCACCAGCCCCCAGCTGCCTCGTCATACCTGGCTGGAACCAAAAATACAGCGAAGCCTATTTTTTTTTTATTTCTAGAAATATTTCTAGAAAAAAAATGACATAGGGCTCCGCCATATTTTTGGTCCAGCCAGGTACAACTTGGCAGCTACGGACTGCTACCCACCCCCAGCTGCCTCGTCATACCTGGCTGGAACCAAAAATACAGCGAAGCCCATTTTTTTTTAATTTCTAGAACTAATTCTAGAAAAAAAAATTACGTGGGGCTCCGCCATATTTTTGGTCCAGCCAGGTACAACTAGGCAGCTGGGGGCTGGAATCCTCAGCATAGAGAGGTCCAAGCGTTCTGGGCCCCCATGCTGCGAATTGCAGCCCGCAGCCGCCCCAGAAAATGGCGCATTCATTGAAGCGCCATTTTCTGGCGCTGTACCCACGCTCTTCCAGTTGCCCTGGTGCCGGTGGCTAACTGGGTAATAAAGGGGTTAATGCCAGCTTTTTATTGGCAGCTGGCACTAAGCCCGAGATTCATAATATAGGGCCAATGTTAGACCCGCCATTAGGAATCTCTAGTACGGTAAATAGTCAATAAATACACACAGAGAAAAATCTTTTTATTTGAAAAAAAACCACAGACACAATTCGGACTCCATCTTTATTATAAAAAGATCCGACGTAGTCCACAACGAAGGTCCCACGACGCTTGATCGCTCCGACGTAGTCCATAACGAAGGTCCCACGACGTTTGATTGTCTCCGACGTAGTCCACAACGAAGGTCCCACGACGCTCGATCACCTTTGCTTTCAGATCGCTACTCTGGAGCCCGATCCGCCAGCATGGTGATCGAGCTGCAGAAAGTGATCTGACACCCCGGGCGCAGTGACCCATTATGTGCATCACTGCGCCTGTGCTGCCAGATCACTTTCCGCAGCTCGATCACCATGCATGGGGATCGAGCTGCGGAAAGCGATCTGGCAGCACAGGCGCATTGACCCACTATGTGCATCACTGCGTCCGGGCTGTCAGATTGCTTTCTGCAGCTCGATGCCCATGCAGGGAGATCGGCTGCAGAGCAGCGATCTAAGAGCCTGGGCGCAGTGACCCACTATGTGCATCACTGCGCCTGGGCTGCCAGATCGCTTTCCGCAGCTCGATCCCCATGCATGGGGATCGAGCTGCGGAAAGCGATCTGGCAGCACAGGCGCATTGACCCACTATGTGCATCACTGCGTCCGGGCTGTCAGATTGCTTTCTGCAGCTCAATGCCCATGCAGGGAGATCGGGCTGCAGAGCAGCGATCTAAGAGCCTGGGCGCAGTGACCCACTATGTGCATCACTGCGCCTGGGCTGCCAGATCGCTTTCCGCAGCTCGATCCCCATGCAGGGAGATCGACTGCAGAGCAGCGATCTAAGAGCCTGGGCGCAGTGACCCACTATGTGCATCACTGCACCTGGGCTGCCAGATCGCTTTCCGCAGCTCGATCCCCATGCATGGGGATCGAGCTGCGGAAAGCGATCTGGCAGCACAGGCGCATTGACCCACTATGTGCATCACTGCGTCCGGGCTGTCAGATTGCTTTCTGCAGCTCGATGCCCATGCAGGGAGATCGGGCTGCAGAGCAGTGATCTAAGAGCCTGGGCGCAGTGACCCACTATGTGCATCACTGCGCCCGGGCTGTTAGATAGCTTCCTGCAGCTCGATCCCCATGCATGGGGATCGAGCTGCGGAAAGCGATCTGGCAGCCCAGGCGCAGTGATGCACATAGTGGGTCACTGCGCCCGGGGTGTCAGATCACTTTCTGCAGCTAGATCCTCAGAATCCAGCTGTAGAAAGTGATCTGACAGATCCAGTACAGTGATCCACAGTGATCACATAATGGTCACTGTGGATCACTGTGCTGGATCTGTCAGATCACTTCCTACAGCTGGATCCTCAGGATCCAGCTGTAGAAAGTGATCTGACAGATCCAGTACAGTGATCCACAGTGATCACATAATGGTCACTGTAGATCACTGTGCTGGATCTGTCAGATCACTTCCTACAGCTGGATCCTCAGGATCCAGCTGTAGAAAGTGATCTGACAGATCCAGTACAGTGATCCACAGTGATCACATAATGGTCAATGTGGATCACTGTACTGGATCTGTCAGATCACTTCCTACAGCTGGATCCTCAGGATCTAGCTGTAGAAGTCATCTGACAGCTCCAGCACAGAGCTGTCAGATGCGGAAGCGGCCGGAGAGAAGAGGAGGAGGAGCGGGACGCAGCCGTGCACCGGGTGCAGGATGGAGCGCGATCGCCGGAGGGGTGAGTGGGAGAGGCGATCCGGTGATCGGGGGGGGCAGGCAGGGGGAAGAGGGGGGGTGACAGGAGATGGGGGGGCTCTCAGAGGAAGCGGGGACATGCAGGAGGAGGCGGGCGGCAGGAAGAGGAAGCCCGCGGCAGGGACAGGAAGCGGGCGCAGGGACAGGAAGCGGGGGGGGGGTGTAAGACAGATGAAGAGGGGGCAGAATAGAGAGGTGGGGGACAGGGGGGCACTTAGAGTATGACAGGGGAGAAGATCGGAGGGTAGGGAGAGCAGGAGCAGGCAGGGAAGCATGACAGGCGCGGTGATTTTCACTTTCACTTTTGAGCGCCAATCACCGCGCCTGTAGCCGGGGGGGTGGGGGTGGGGGCAAATCAACCCCCCATGGGGTGTTGTACAACACCCCATGTACCTGCAGGCCGAGTGACAGGTCAGTGAGACCCTCACTCGGCCTGCAGGAGCCCGATCAATCCATGGCCCACCCCTGGGCCAAGGGTCGGGAACGAACTTGTTTCCATGGCCCAAACGGTGGGCCAAGGGTCGTGAAGGGGTTAAGAATATTCTACCAAAAATGATTGCAAGGCAGCAAGATAATGTGTAATATTCAATGAAAAGAGAGCGTTGCTGGGAACCAAAACACTGCACCACTTTTTCAGCCCGTGCGGCCAATTTGTAGGTTCAGCCCAGTAGTCACTTGTATAGCACCTGGGGACCGGTGTTGCACGTTAGGGTACCTTCACACGCCGCAATTTTTGGTGGCGATATGAGGCGATCTAACGTGCGCGTGCAAGTTTTTCACGGTCGCCTCAGATCACCGATGGCGTTTTTACACATCGCAATATCGCCCTCAACCTAAGGCAATGTGTTTTCCCGGAAATTGCCTCACCCACAGCGGAACCAATCCGGTCGCCTTCCCTCGCTGCTTCACACGTCGCAATCCCCAAAGCAATGTGGGCGTACATGTTCAGCTCTGCGAGAACATAGGTGTGCCAGACTGGTATACACCGCGCCCCAAACACGCTCATTGGACAACGCAATAGCGTTATGATTGGTCAGCCTGCTCTGGAAGGCTGGCTAATACATGACACCATTGAAGATGTGTGTGTTACTGAACGGACAGCTCTTCAAATATGGCACCCTGTGAACTGACAGACAATGGGAACACAGTAGCCACCACCAATCATCGCAGATGGGGCGTGGACTCCAACACGCTGTGGCACGCCTACGGGAAATCAATAGGCGATGCAGATTCCATCACTATCGCCCGTTCTCAAGCCAGAAACAGGAAATCTCGTCTTCATGATTGCCTGTGATTTTGGAGCAGTGCTGTGAAATCGGAACCAGGCGACAGGTTTTTTGTTTGCGCCAAATTCCCAAATTACACGCTGCAACTGGGAGGCAATTTGACGGCGATGGTGCCAGGGCAACATATCGCCGGAAAGATTCCTCGCTGCGGTTGCGGCGTGTAAAGGTACCCTTAAGGTGAACTGTAAATGAATTACTTATCAATGAATAAATTAAAAGCAGCACTCACCGGTGGTGGTTTTTAGCTCCGATTATTTATTCATCCTCAAAGAATGATATGTGCATCAGGAATCCCTGGTTCAAATCCCCATGTGGGACTGAATATTCCACAGCCTCCATGCAAGTTCTCAGAAGCGTCAATCCAAGTCAAAAAGAACTATCAACCAGAATCATCTAAGGGTACCTTTACACGCCGCAACCGCGGGAGACATTTTTGGCGGCGATATTTCTCGCTGGAAGGATCGCCGCCAAATCGCGTCTCTATTGCGGCGTGTAAATAGGGAATTTGGTGGTGATATGTCGCCTCGCCACGGTCGCCTGATTTCAGAGCACTGCTCGGAAATCAGGCGACCGTGGCGAGGCGACATATCACCACCAAATTCCCTATTTACACGCTGCAATAAGGAGGCGATTGGGTGGAAATGTGGCAGCAATATATCCATGTCATAATATTGCTGTCAACCATTCTTGCCGCGATTGCGGCGTGTAAAGGTACCCTAAGGGTAGAAAGGCCTTAAAGAACCTTTCAGAAGATCTGGACAACAGTCTACATGCTTAGCCTTCTACAGCATAGGTTGGACAGGTGCAGACTATACTCCCGGTAATACCGCAAAACGGCGTATCATTGTCAGCCGCCTCCTACTCCATCTCCCCATGTCATTCCTTGACGATGAATAAATAATCGGAGCTGAAAACCACCACTGGTGAGTGCTGCTTTTCATTTCTTCATTGATAAGTAATGTGCAATATTATTTTGTGCTTTTTTTTTAACCCTGTGGGACTGGCCAATTTTTAAGCTTTGCATTATCATTTTTTTTCTTCCCACGTTACAATAAAGAAAACGTTTTATTTTTCTGTTGATATAGACATATGAGAGCTTGTTTTTTTATAGGACTAGTTGTACTTTTGGTTAACATCATTCATTCACCTTATGTACTGAAAAACAGGAAATAACAACAAGATGAAATTGAGAAAGAGCCGCAATTCCGCCATGGTTTTTCAGGTTTTTGTTTATGCCATCAGTTGTGTAGTTAAAATGACCAGGCAACATGGTCAGTTCAATCACGGCCATATCAAACGGATATTTTTTTATATTTAAGAGAAAAAAATTAATAATTCTTAAAGATGTAAAAACAAAAATGTGCTTGTCACCATTTTCTGGGACCTTAATTTTTTTTTATGCTTGTGTCAATGTAGCTATGCGATGGTTTGATTTTTTGTATCGAGCTGTAGTTTTCATTCATTCCATTTTTGGTTACACTTGACCTATTTTTTTACTTTTTATTGCTTTTTGGGGGGGAAACTGCGGTAACTGAATGACCACAAAATCTGGCGTTTTCATACTGTTTTCTATTTTCAGCATTTAACTTATGTTTTAAACAATTTCATATTTTAATAGACTGTACTTTTATGGACAAAGAGAAAACAAATGTTTATTCTTATTTTCCTTTTTTCTTTTAAAAATGAAAAAGTAAATGATTTAAACTTTTATTTTTATTTTACTTTTTTTAGTCCAGTCAGGTAACTTTAGCCTGCAATCTCTTGATTTCTTATAGTACAGGGTGCGCCATTTATATGGAGGCACCTAAATAAAATGAGAATGGTTGGTGATATCAACTTCCTGCTGGTGGCACATTAGTATATGGGAGGGGGGAAACTTTTCCAGATGGGTGGTGGCCATGGCGGCCATTTTGAAGTTGGCCATTTTGGATCCAACTTTATTTTTTTCAATGGGAAGAGGGTCATATAACCATCAAACTTATTGAGAACTAGCTGTAGTACCCAGCTACGCCCGGGTTAATAAATAACTGATGTTAGCTATAACAAAATAGAATTTGAATATGTCATATTAATGACCTGTAAGAAAATAGAAGTTGAGCTGTGATTGATTGCTATAGGCAGCCTAATAAATCTCCAACCAACAGTAAACCCTCCCCCTGGCCGGGCAGTATATGTTACCTCACACATACACATAATAGACAGCTCATGTGACTGACATCTGCCTTAATTCCCTATATGGCACATGTGTTGCACATTGGCTGTTTTTAATCAGATGTTTATGTTTGGAAATTAAAGATAGCACACGTATGAGGCGAGTTGTGTGAGGTGATTTGTGCACATCTGTGTCTGTCTGTGTGGTGTGTGTGTGTGTATCCCTGGGGTGTGTGTATGTGTGTGTCCCTGTGGGGTGAGTGCATGTGTCCCTATAGGGTGTGTATGTGTGTGTGTCCCTGTGGGGGGGTCTGTGTGGTGTGTGTGTGTGTATATGTGTTGTGTGTGTCTCTTTGTGGTATGTGTGTGTCCCTGTGGGGTGAGTGCATGTATCCCTATAGGGTGTGTATGTGTGTGTGTCCCTGTGGGGGGGGGTGTCTGTGTGGGGTGTGTGTGTCTCTGTGTTGTGTGTGTCTCTTTGTGGTGTGTGTATCCCTGTGGGGTGAGTGCATATGTCCCTATAGGGTGTGTATGTGTGTGTGTCCCTGTGGGGGGGTCTGTGTGGTGTGTGTGTGTCTCTTTGTGGTGTGTGTGTGCGTGTCCCTGTGGGGTGAGTGCATGTGCCCCTATAGGGTGGCTATGTGTGTGTGTCCCTGTGGGGGGGTCTGTGTGGTGTGTGTCTACGATGGTGAAAAATCAAGGCGTCCTTTATTCCATGGTCAACAGCGACGTTTCGACCACTGCTGTGGTCTTTATCAAGCTCAGTATGTTTTACAATTGACCTCTTTAAATAAAGCTCCACCACACCCTCAAACAAATGTAAACCAATCACAAAACACATCTATCAATTAATGAAAAACACATAATATACACAACAATACATAATAAAATTCCAAATAAGGTGTTATATATGGTTACCACATCTTTTTGCAAGATATATTATATACTTTGACTAGCATAATAGCAATAATCCAAAATTTAGCATGAATATACTGGCACATATACGGTTAACACCAGTATCCAATCAGCATATACCTTTCAGTTACCATACCAACATCCATGCAATTAAATATGGATGTTGATAAATTTAGATGCTACATCCAGTGAGGTAATCGGTGGAATACACAACTTTACTATCAGGTCCCATTGCACCATAGAGACACATGCACCAACTTCATCTATAGATGTTTATATCCCATGGGTTTATATCTCATTCAGTATGAAACTTATCACTAGCAGACCATTACCTTAGCAGCCGATCCAAGCACCCGATCTGGAGTGACTATGCCTGACTATCCCTCGGGTCCATATCTCCAGTCACAAATCGGCATGTCACGCATCATCTCCTGTGCACCAGCCATGTACAACGTGCTAGGGACGAGTGCGCATGCTCAATGCATTCCCGTTCCTCAACCAATCGCGTCTCGCAGCCCATCACAAGCCATTACTGTCCTGTTGGTAAAACTAAACCTGATAGGTCTACACAGTGCGTGCACCGCCTCTCTACCACCACAGACCAATCACGCTCGGCCTTCCCTGTATTTACATCACCTGACCAATCACGCTCGGCCTTCCCTGTGTTTACATCACCTGACCAGACGCTCCCAACACCTTCTATTGGTTACTCGCTCGACACTATATCGTGCCTAGATCAATCGCTGGGCCCATTATAATCACCTACAATCAGCACACCAATAGGTCCAGCGGTGTCCACATACCCAAGGAGACCACTCGTCCTCCTCAAACACTGGAAATATCTCCCGTCTATGCACGATCACACCAGCTACTCCTACACATCTACAGTATTCACTCTATCCAATAGATTACCAATAACCAGTTATCACATACAAAGCCTAAGTCTATTACGTAATAACACTTCACACCGATTACCACCACCATGAAGTGCATTAACCTCAACTTTGTAGTCGTATTGTATAAATCTCATGATTGCACATAACAACAATACGGCTCATACTGAAGGTGGCTGGTGTAAACCTGAACTAATTAATTTATAACACCCATAATACATGCTTAATAATATCTACACACAACCATGTTGAATGGAATCCTAAGTCTTGTATTAAATGTCCACAAAAAATGTCCATATTCCGTACTTATTAGTACTCCTCATTATTGGATATCCAAATCAACAAATATATATACATAACTTATCTCAAGGGGTACCCCAACACCTTGTTATAACGGGTCAAGTGCAGCTAAAAGAGAATACAAAAGATAAAAACACAAACAGAGTTATCAGCAGCAGGTTCCATTGGACTGATTTACCTTAATAAGCAATTTTTTTGATTGTATTCAATATTCAAACCCTTAGGGTGTAACGTGTCCAGCTCAAATATCCACCTTCTTTCCTTATCTTGGAGAAGGGCCAACCTATCACCCCCCCTTCGTGGCATTGGGACATCATCTATCACCCTGAATCGTAACTGATTGACCGAATGTCCACAGTCATTAAAATGTTTAGGCACCGGCAATTCCACCCTGTTGGTCCTAATAGTACTTTTGTGTTTAGAAATTCTATCCTTAACCGCCATCGTGGTCTCTCCCACATAAAAGAGACCACAAGGGCAGGAAATAAGATATATTACAAAGTCACTATTGCAGGTATACCTTTTCTTAATCATATATTTCCTGCCGGACCTGGGGTGAAAAAACGTTTGACCTTTTACCATGTTACCACATTGGGCACAACCTAGACATGGGAAATTTCCCAAGCTGGGGATGCTCAATGTCCTCTGTACATCCCTTCTGGAACTACCCACATCTGTTTTAACAATCCTGTCCTTAATGTTACGATTCCTCCTATAAGAGAATAATGGTTGGTTAGAAAATTGTTCAATCTCACGACCTCTACTTAATAGAGGCCAGTGTCTACGTACAATACTACTCAATCTGCCACTCAAATGATTATAGTTGGTAACGAATGGGATCCTCTTGTCTTCCCTGGTCTTTATTTTAGGAGTCAACAACGTTTCTCTCTTCACATTTATGGCTTTTTCCTTATATTGCATCACAATAGTCCTAGGATACCCCCGTTTTAGAAACCTCTCACACATAGTTTCGAGTCTTATATCTACCCTATCCTCATCAGAAACTATTCTTCTCACCCTCAATAGCTGACTCCAAGGTAAAGATTGAACCATCCTTGGTGGATGTTGGCTTGTGTACAGGAGGGTACTATTCCTATCGGTCTTTTTAACAAAAAGATCCGTCTGTAACCTAGTCCCATTCTTGTATACTAACGTATCCAAGAATTGTATGTTATCGCGGGAACATTCCATTGTGAATTTCAACTCAGGGTAAATATTATTAAGAGAGTCGAAAAAGGTATTTAGGCCCTCCCTGTCTCCCTTCCATACAAAGAAAATGTCGTCGATGTAACGTCGCCAACCCCTGACATGTCCCCACATGGGAGAGGTGTACACATGTTCACCCTCCAGGACAGCCATGTAGATGTTAGCGTAAGTGGGGGCCACGTTGGACCCCATGGCTGTCCCTCGGCGCTGCAAATAGTGATCATCCCCAAAAAGAAAATAATTTCTCTCAAGGATGAACCTAAGCAGCGCCAGGGCGAACCGTGCACACCTCGGAGGCATGTCAGAGGCAGCGAGCGTCACATCGACGGCATTCAACCCCCTCTCATGTTTAATGGAGGTATATAATGATACCACATCGAATGATACCAACCAAGAATCATCATCGACTTCAATGGTATTCAAAGATCCAATAAAGTCGCTGGTGTCACGTATGAAGGAAGGTGCTTGTATAGCAAATTCCCTCAGGAGACGATCCAAAAAAATTGCCACCCTACTACATAAAGACCCCCTCCCGGAAACAATAGGTCTCCCGGGGGGGTCATTCAGGTTCTTGTGTATTTTCGGGATCGTATACAACATTGGTATAATTGGAGAGTCAAGGATCAGATATTCTGCCAAATTACGATCAATAATACCGTTCAATAAAGCCTCATCAACCATGTTCTTTAGTTCACTCAAAAATTTTTTTGTTGGATTAGAATTCAACTTCTCATAGACTTCGACGTCAGACAATTGACGTTCAATCTCCTCAATATATTTGAATGTGTCCATCACCACCACAGCCCCACCCTTATCCGCGGGCTTGATGGTGATGGACACATTCTGTTCTAACGTTCTAAGGGCCTTCAATTCTGCCCCTGTCATGTTTGGATTTTTGTTATAAATATCCATACGTCTTAATTTAGATACATCATCCTTAACAAATTTAATGAAAGTATCAACGGCTGGATCTCTCACAGGAGGGTCAAAATCACTCTTCTGGTAGAGGTCCAGTTTTCCCAAACATAACACATCAGTAGGATAATTATGTTCACATTTCTCCTTGTCTGAGAAATAAACAGTCAACTTAAGACGTCTAAAGAATCTATATAGGTCATTGTCCAGTTCATACCAATCGATTCTGCCAGAAGGGCAAAAGGACAATCCTTTAGATAACACTCTGGTTTGTACCTCATCAAGGGATACAGATGATATATTTACCACCAATGATTCATCGATTACCGTCTCCTCGTCCTGGATCTTATTTCCTCTTGTGTTTCCTCCCACCCCTGTGCTTCCTCTTCCTCCATTTTGAGGCCTTCCTCTCCCCCCAAAAAAAGGGGATAATTTGCCGAGCTGGTCCCTTCGTCCGTAGAATCAGATTCACCGGTAAATCCAAAATCGGATCGTGGAGTGTTGGGCATCGTTGATCCATTTGGCACCCTTGAGCCCCTAGGTCTCCTTCCTCCCCGTGGAAAACTTGAGTTAGGTTTCTGTCTAGGTGTGGGGTAGTAAGAGGGTTTAAATTGCCATCTATACACCCGACCATTGTTATAGTCCTCCAAATCTCGGAACCACTTATTTCTTTTATTATCCTCCAAGTTGGTCCGAAATTTATGCAGATTATCGATCATTTTAATGTCCATCTCCTTCAATTCCTCCTCCTCAGAGGCCTCCACCAATTGTGCCCTAGTGTCCTCCAACTTTATCTTCAGCTCCTGTATCTCCTTCTTCAGATATTCGATATTAAGGAGCATAATATCAAAGGCATATTTATTACTAATAGCCTCGAAACGTGCACAAAATAGAGCATTATTTGGTAAAAGGGTAGGTTGCAAATTAGGTCTCAAACCCCGCGGGATCCTATGGGCTTTATGATATTCAATCAAAGTGCCCACATGCAATTCCAAGGAAACCAATTTCTTATGCTCATTTTCCCATCTCTTCCGCAACATTTTAGTGGTAGGTTGACATAAATAAGTATTATCAACGTTCGTATCAGCAAGGATCCTTGCTGCTTCCTCCTCTGTATATGAAAAGAGACCAATGGAACTGGGTCCTCCACCGATAGGACCCGGATTCTCCATATTAATATATAAACCTCGGTGCACGTTGACCTGAACTCACAACGTATACAAAAAGGATTAGCTGGTCACAGCACCTGAGGTAATCTGCAGGACCTTCAGTTTTCAGTCCGCACCTGGACGCACGTCCACCCCGGAGAGTTCAATCCGGTAATTATCAATCATTAAAGTCTAAAAAAGACAGCGTCACAGACCTTCGATGGTGAAAAATCAAGGCGTCCTTTATTCCATGGTCAACAGCGACGTTTCGACCACTGCTGTGGTCTTTATCAAGCTCAGTATGTTTTACAATTGACCTCTTTAAATAAAGCTCCACCACACCCTCAAACAAATGTAAACCAATCACAAAACACATCTATCAATTAATGAAAAACACATAATATACACAACAATACATAATAAAATTCCAAATAAGGTGTTATATATGGTTACCACATCTTTTTGCAAGATATATTATATACTTTGACTAGCATAATAGCAATAATCCAAAATTTAGCATGAATATACTGGCACATATACGGTTAACACCAGTATCCAATCAGCATATACCTTTCAGTTACCATACCAACATCCATGCAATTAAATATGGATGTTGATAAATTTAGATGCTACATCCAGTGAGGTAATCGGTGGAATACACAACTTTACTATCAGGTCCCATTGCACCATAGAGACACATGCACCAACTTCATCTATAGATGTTTATATCCCATGGGTTTATATCTCATTCAGTATGAAACTTATCACTAGCAGACCATTACCTTAGCAGCCGATCCAAGCACCCGATCTGGAGTGACTATGCCTGACTATCCCTCGGGTCCATATCTCCAGTCACAAATCGGCATGTCACGCATCATCTCCTGTGCACCAGCCATGTACAACGTGCTAGGGACGAGTGCGCATGCTCAATGCATTCCCGTTCCTCAACCAATCGCGTCTCGCAGCCCATCACAAGCCATTACTGTCCTGTTGGTAAAACTAAACCTGATAGGTCTACACAGTGCGTGCACCGCCTCTCTACCACCACAGACCAATCACGCTCGGCCTTCCTGTATTTACATCACCTGACCAATCACGCTCGGCCTTCCCTGTGTTTACATCACCTGACCAGACGCTCCCAACACCTTCTATTGGTTACTCGCTCGACACTATATCGTGCCTAGATCAATCGCTGGGCCCATTATAATCACCTACAATCAGCACACCAATAGGTCCAGCGGTGTCCACATACCCAAGGAGACCACTCGTCCTGATAGTAAAGTTGTGTATTCCACCGATTACCTCACTGGATGTAGCATCTAAATTTATCAACATCCATATTTAATTGCATGGATGTTGGTATGGTAACTGAAAGGTATATGCTGATTGGATACTGGTGTTAACCGTATATGTGCCAGTATATTCATGCTAAATTTTGGATTATTGCTATTATGCTAGTCAAAGTATATAATATATCTTGCAAAAAGATGTGGTAACCATATATAACACCTTATTTGGAATTTTATTATGTATTGTTGTGTATATTATGTGTTTTTCATTAATTGATAGATTAGAATGGTTTACATTTGTTTGAGGGTGTGGTGGAGCTTTATTTAAAGAGGTCAATTGTAAAACATACTGAGCTTGATAAAGACCACAGCAGTGGTCGAAACGTCGCTGTTGACCATGGAATAAAGGACGCCTTGATTTTTCACCATCGAAGGTCTGTGACGCTGTCTTTTTTAGACTTTAATGATTGATAATTACCGGATTGAACTCTCCGGGGTGGACGTGCGTCCAGGTGCGGACTGAAAACTGAAGGTCCTGCAGATTACCTCAGGTGCTGTGACCAGCTAATCCTTTTTGTATACGTTGTGAGTTCAGGTCAACGTGCACCGAGGTTTATATATTAATATGGAGAATCCGGGTCCTATCGGTGGAGGACCAGTTCCATTGGTCTCTTTTCATATACAGAGGAGGAAGCAGCAAGGATCCTTGCTGATACGAACGTTGATAATACTTATTTATGTCAACCTACCACTAAAATGTTGCGGAAGAGATGGGAAAATGAGCATAAGAAATTGGTTTCCTTGGAATTGCATGTGGGCACTTTGATTGAATATCATAAAGCCCCTAGGATCCCGCGGGGTTTGAGACCTAATTTGCAACCTACCCTTTTACCAAATAATGCTCTATTTTGTGCACGTTTCGAGGCTATTAGTAATAAATATGCCTTTGATATTATGCTCCTTAATATCGAATATCTGAAGAAGGAGATACAGGAGCTGAAGATAAAGTTGGAGGACACTAGGGCACAATTGGTGGAGGCCTCTGAGGAGGAGGAATTGAAGGAGATGGACATTAAAATGATCGATAATCTGCATAAATTTCGGACCAACTTGGAGGATAATAAAAGAAATAAGTGGTTCCGAGATTTGGAGAACTATAACAATGGTCGGGTGTATAGATGGCAATTTAAACCCTCTTACTACCCCACACCTAGACAGAAACCTAACTCAAGTTTTCCACGGGGAGGAAGGAGACCTAGGGGCTCAAGGGTGCCAAATGGATCAACGATGCCCAACACTCCACGATCCGATTTTGGATTTACCGGTGAATCTGATTCTACGGACGAAGGGACCAGCTCGGCAAATTATCCCCTTTTTTTTGGGGGGGAGAGGAAGGCCTCAAAATGGAGGAAGAGGAAGCACAGGGGTGGGAGGAAACACAAGAGGAAATACGGTGCCACCCCAGACAAGATCCAGGACGAGGAGACGGTAATCGATGAATCATTGGTGGTAAATATATCATCTGTATCCCTTGATGAGGTACAAACCAGAGTGTTATCTAAAGGATTGTCCTTTTGCCCTTCTGGCAGAATCGATTGGTATGAACTGGACAATGACCTATATAGATTCTTTAGACGTCTTAAGTTGACTGTTTATTTCTCAGACAAGGAGAAATGTGAACATAATTATCCTACTGATGTGTTATGTTTGGGAAAACTGGACCTCTACCAGAAGAGTGATTTTGACCCTCCTGTGAGAGATCCAGCCGTTGATACTTTCATTAAATTTGTTAAGGATGATGTATCTAAATTAAGACGTATGGATATTTATAACAAAAATCCAAACATGACAGGGGCAGAATTGAAGGCCCTTAGAACGTTAGAACAGAATGTGTCCATCACCATCAAGCCCGCGGATAAGGGTGGGGCTGTGGTGGTGATGGACACATTCAAATATATTGAGGAGATTGAACGTCAATTGTCTGACGTCGAAGTCTATGAGAAGTTGAATTCTAATCCAACAAAAAAATTTTTGAGTGAACTAAAGAACATGGTTGATGAGGCTTTATTGAACGGTATTATTGATCGTAATTTGGCAGAATATCTGATCCTTGACTCTCCAATTATACCAATGTTGTATACGATCCCGAAAATACACAAGAACCTGAATGACCCCCCGGGAGACCTATTGTTTCCGGGAGGGGGTCTTTATGTAGTAGGGTGGCAATTTTTTTGGATCGTCTCCTGAGGGAATTTGCTATACAAGCACCTTCCTTCATACGTGACACCAGCGACTTTATTGGATCTTTGAATACCATTGAAGTCGATGATGATTCTTGGTTGGTATCATTCGATGTGGTATCATTATATACCTCCATTAAACATGAGAGGGGGTTGAATGCCGTCGATGTGACGCTCGCTGCCTCTGACATGCCTCCGAGGTGTGCACGGTTCGCCCTGGCGCTGCTTAGGTTCATCCTTGAGAGAAATTATTTTCTTTTTGGGGATGATCACTATTTGCAGCGCCGAGGGACAGCCATGGGGTCCAACGTGGCCCCCACTTACGCTAACATCTACATGGCTGTCCTGGAGGGTGAACATGTGTACACCTCTCCCATGTGGGGACATGTCAGGGGTTGGCGACGTTACATCGACGACATTTTCTTTGTATGGAAGGGAGACAGGGAGGGCCTAAATACCTTTTTCGACTCTCTTAATAATATTTACCCTGAGTTGAAATTCACAATGGAATGTTCCCGCGATAACATACAATTCTTGGATACGTTAGTATACAAGAATGGGACTAGGTTACAGACGGATCTTTTTGTTAAAAAGACCGATAGGAATAGTACCCTCCTGTACACAAGCCAACATCCACCAAGGATGGTTCAATCTTTACCTTGGAGTCAGCTATTGAGGGTGAGAAGAATAGTTTCTGATGAGGATAGGGTAGATATAAGACTCGAAACTATGTGTGAGAGGTTTCTAAAACGGGGGTATCCTAGGACTATTGTGATGCAATATAAGGAAAAAGCCATAAATGTGAAGAGAGAAACGTTGTTGACTCCTAAAATAAAGACCAGGGAAGACAAGAGGATCCCATTCGTTACCAACTATAATCATTTGAGTGGCAGATTGAGTAGTATTGTACGTAGACACTGGCCTCTATTAAGTAGAGGTCGTGAGATTGAACAATTTTCTAACCAACCATTATTCTCTTATAGGAGGAATCGTAACATTAAGGACAGGATTGTTAAAACAGATGTGGGTAGTTCCAGAAGGGATGTACAGAGGACATTGAGCATCCCCAGCTTGGGAAATTTCCCATGTCTAGGTTGTGCCCAATGTGGTAACATGGTAAAAGGTCAAACGTTTTTTCACCCCAGGTCCGGCAGGAAATATATGATTAAGAAAAGGTATACCTGCAATAGTGACTTTGTAATATATCTTATTTCCTGCCCTTGTGGTCTCTTTTATGTGGGAGAGACCACGATGGCGGTTAAGGATAGAATTTCTAAACACAAAAGTACTATTAGGACCAACAGGGTGGAATTGCCGGTGCCTAAACATTTTAATGACTGTGGACATTCGGTCAATCAGTTACGATTCAGGGTGATAGATGATGTCCCAATGCCACGAAGGGGGGGTGATAGGTTGGCCCTTCTCCAAGATAAGGAAAGAAGGTGGATATTTGAGCTGGACACGTTACACCCTAAGGGTTTGAATATTGAATACAATCAAAAAAATTGCTTATTAAGGTAAATCAGTCCAATGGAACCTGCTGCTGATAACTCTGTTTGTGTTTTTATCTTTTGTATTCTCTTTTAGCTGCACTTGACCCGTATAACAAGGTGTTGGGGTACCCCTTGAGATAAGTTATGTATATATATTTGTTGATTTGGATATCCAATAATGAGGAGTACTAATAAGTACGGAATATGGACATTTTTTGTGGACATTTAATACAAGACTTAGGATTCCATTCAACATGGTTGTGTGTAGATATTATTAAGCATGTATTATGGGTGTTATAAATTAATTAGTTCAGGTTTACACCAGCCACCTTCAGTATGAGCCGTATTGTTGTTATGTGCAATCATGAGATTTATACAATACGACTACAAAGTTGAGGTTAATGCACTTCATGGTGGTGGTAATCGGTGTGAAGTGTTATTACGTAATAGACTTAGGCTTTGTATGTGATAACTGGTTATTGGTAATCTATTGGATAGAGTGAATACTGTAGATGTGTAGGAGTAGCTGGTGTGATCGTGCATAGACGGGAGATATTTCCAGTGTTTGAGGAGGACGAGTGGTCTCCTTGGGTATGTGGACACCGCTGGACCTATTGGTGTGCTGATTGTAGGTGATTTATAATGGGCCCAGCGATTGATCTAGGCACGATATAGTGTCGAGCGAGTAACCAATAGAAGGTGTTGGGAGCGTCTGGTCAGGTGATGTAAACACAGGGAAGGCCGAGCGTGATTGGTCAGGTGATGTAAATACAGGGAAGGCCGAGCGTGATTGGTCTGTGGTGGTAGAGAGGCGGTGCACGCACTGTGTAGACCTATCAGGTTTAGTTTTACCAACAGGACAGTAATGGCTTGTGATGGGCTGCGAGACGCGATTGGTTGAGGAACGGGAATGCATTGAGCATGCACACTCGTCCCTAGCACGTTGTACATGGCTGGTGCACAGGAGATGATGCGTGACATGCCGATTTGTGACTGGAGATATGGACCCGAGGGATAGTCAGGCATAGTCACTCCAGATCGGGTGCTTGGATCGGCTGCTAAGGTAATGGTCTGCTAGTGATAAGTTTCATACTGAATGAGATATAAACCCATGGGATATAAACATCTATAGATGAAGTTGGTGCATGTGTCTCTATGGTGCAATGGGACCTGATAGTAAAGTTGTGTATTCCACCGATTACCTCACTGGATGTAGCATCTAAATTTATCAACATCCATATTTAATTGCATGGATGTTGGTATGGTAACTGAAAGGTATATGCTGATTGGATACTGGTGTTAACCGTATATGTGCCAGTATATTCATGCTAAATTTTGGATTATTGCTATTATGCTAGTCAAAGTATATAATATATCTTGCAAAAAGATGTGGTAACCATATATAACACCTTATTTGGAATTTTATTATGTATTGTTGTGTATATTATGTGTTTTTCATTAATTGATAGATGTGTTTTGTGATTGGTTTACATTTGTTTGAGGGTGTGGTGGAGCTTTATTTAAAGAGGTCAATTGTAAAACATACTGAGCTTGATAAAGACCACAGCAGTGGTCGAAACGTCGCTGTTGACCATGGAATAAAGGACGCCTTGATTTTTCACCATCGAAGGTCTGTGACGCTGTCTTTTTTAGACTTTAATGATTGATAATTACCGGATTGAACTCTCCGGGGTGGACGTGTGTCCAGGTGCGGACTGAAAACTGAAGGTCCTGCAGATTACCTCAGGTGCTGTGACCAGCTAATCCTTTTTGTGTGTGGTGTGTGTGTCTGTGTTATGTGTGTCTCTTTGTGGTGTGTGTGTCCCTGTGGGGTGAGTGAATGTGTCGCTATAGGGTGTGTGTGTGTCCCCTTGGGGGTGTGTGTGTGTGTCTCTGTGTTGTGTGTGTCTCTTTGTGGTGTGTGTGTGTTTGTTCAGGTGTGTGGTGAGTATCCAATGTTGGGGCTGCACCTTAGTGACTATACACTTGCTATTACTCTTTGTGTGCGTGTGGTGTGTATACATGTCCCCGTGCGTGGTGAATATCTCATGTTGGGGCCCCACCGTAGTGACTATATCCTGGTATGTGCTGTTAGTCTTTGGCGCTATCATTAAGCCCCTCTCATTCACAACTGTCAACTGGTAACTGTCACTTTTTCCCCATTATGTAGATAGGGGCAAAATTGTTTGGTGAATTGGAATGCGCGGGGTTAAAATTTCACCTCACAACATAGCCTATGTCGCTCTCGGGGTCCAGATGTGTGACTGTGCAAAATTTTGTGGCTATAGCTGAGAGATGTCGATTTTCCTCCAACACTTTTCCATTCAGTTTTTCCCCATTATGTAGATAGGGGCAAAATTGTTTGGTGAACTGGAATGCGCAGGGTTGAAATTTCGCCTCACAACATAGCCTATGTCGCTCTCGGGGTCCAGATGTGTGACTGTGCAAAATTTTGTGGCTGTAGTTGCAACGTTGTAGATGCCAATCCTGGATATACACACACACGTTCAGCTTTATATATTAGATTTCATAAGGATAACAATCATGTGCTTAGTTTAAACGTAACTTTATTCTTTCATGAGTTATTTTCAAGTATCTCTTTGTTTACAGCCATTGACATGTCACAGAAGTTAACACGTGAGGAGCAGATAAAAATTGTGTTGTTGTCTGGTGAACGCAGTACTTGGGTCATTACAGCAGATTTCAGTGAAAGACACCCTACAAGACCACCCATCTCCCATGCTACAGTTAGCAAACTGCTTTCCAAATTTTGTGAAACAGGTTCAGTGTTGGATTTGCCAAAATGTGGAAGCAAGAAAACAGTCACT
This sequence comes from Allobates femoralis, assembly GCA_033576535.1. Classification (NCBI taxonomy): domain Eukaryota; kingdom Metazoa; phylum Chordata; class Amphibia; order Anura; family Aromobatidae; genus Allobates; species Allobates femoralis. Next base: position 183,023,799 of record JARQOC010000001.1, read on the forward strand.
AATGAAGAAACATCAGTGGCTGTCCTAGCTTCATTCAGCAAGAGCCCACAGCGTGGCACTCACCGCATGTCACTGGAGAGTGGCATCAGTCAAACATCCCTCCGGCGGATATTAGCTAGTCACAAATGGCACCCTTACAAAATCCAGCTGCTGCAGCATCTCAACAAGGATGACCCAGATCAGTGCACTGAATTTGCAGAATGGGCAAAACAAAAATTGGAACAAGACCCCCAGTTTACACAGAACATTATGTTCAGTGATGAGGCAAACTTTTTTGTGAATGTGAAGTTAACA